>VZTA01027916.1:0-213658 GCA_013398855.1 Mohoua ochrocephala | reverse complement strand
ATATGTATAGTAGAGCCTTGAGTAAGAGTTGGCTTGTTGTTGAAAACATCAGAGACTGTCTGATCCTTTTCAGTAACACACCCAAGGGTTGTGTCCTCAGCATCCACCTGGGGTGAGGAAACCTCTTCACCAACCCGCCAGAGAGCGGCCGTCCCGCCCCGGGGATTGGCACGCACCCACCCACGCAAACACACACACACGCACGCACCCCATGTTCGACACACACCTCTGCTACAGTTCCCTTCTCCTCACCTCCCCCCAAAAGAACTAGAACAGGAACCAAAACAACAAAACAAACACACACAAAAAAAACAGCGACGAAAAGAAAACAAAATCACAGCTGGACCCTGTCCTACACGAGGTGTTAGAAAACAGGAGCCATGACAACACATTCATTTCCACTAAGGGTGTGTGAAGCAGATACTGCCCCTTCTGTAGCTCTCGATAAACCTAGTCACTGACAAACACTTGTGGAAAAACATATGCACCAGTCTCCTGCATAATACCAGCTGCAACTATAACAACAAGGTTATAACATAAACCTAAAATAAGATGATAACATGTAAATACTGGGTTATTTAGTCTACAGTACAGTAATCTGGATAAAAATGACAAGGGATAGCCTAATTTTCTTTCCCCAAACAACTTTTACTTTCCTACGTTGGATCGACCTTCAATGCAAATCTTAACCTCCTGAGGAATAAAAGAAGGCTTGGGAAGAGTCAAAGGTGGCTCCTCTTCTGATTTCTCTAGTTTTCGTGTTTCAGGGGCTGACCACCTCCTCTTCCTCGTTGCTGGGGGCTTGCTGGGTTCTGTTTTGGTGAGCAAAGGTGCTGCAGGCAATCCTATTTTGTCCGGAAACTTCAGTTCACCGTTCTCAGCTAACATCTGTGCGCTTCCCTGATTAATCCCGTTTTCCTGCTCCGCATACCTGTGTCTACTTCCAGCTAGACTGTCATTCTTTGAATGCTTCAGCAAGATACTAGCTGAGTCCATGGGCTGGCCCTTTTTAATAGAGCCGTTCTTCAGGTTCTTGAGAGTGAGCGATATGCAGACGTCCCCCACCGAGAGTTTGGAGCATGGCAAATCAAAGAGCTGGCTGGTTCTCTCAGGGCAGCAGGATGACCAGCCTTGTCCAAATACAAAAAAAGGGTATTCTACCAAGACTTCCACGCTGACCTGCAGAAAGACAGGGGACAACACAGGGAGACAGAGGGAGAGAGAAGGGAGAGCATGAGATCACTCCGTGAGCCCTCACACGTGTGCAGCGCTTGCCACAGGGGAGAGGAATAAAGCTGGAATTGCAAAGGCGATGTTCATTTTCTGCAAAATCAGAACCCTGGTCACCAGACTTCACGCCTGCCCTTGTCACCCGGCTGTTAACGCTGTCTCTGAGCTCAGCATTTCATAGCACAAAACTCAGCAGGAATCCAGCTTTACTTTCATCCAGCCACTCAGACAGGCATAAGAGCTAAAACAGCTTTGGTGTCTGGCAAACTCTTTCCCACCATCCCCTTGTGGCACCTAGAACCTGTAATTCAAATCTAAAGACCCTTTCCAAGCAGAGGATGGCTCAAGAGAAGCTCTCAGTTCTGACACACGATTTCCTAAATGATCATGGGAATGTCGTCCTGACCTCTGCCCAAACAAGCATTCACTTAGCAGCGTGAAAGGGTGAAGGCACTCTCGATTGCCAGGGGAAGGCCACGAGCACATACAGAGTTTTAGATGCAGCGAGAGCCTGCCTTCCCCCTGCAGTCTGTTACCAGTCCAGTTTCTTCCCATCTCACACCCGGTCTTCCACTCTGCTGCAGAGTTTACCTCCTGCACTTCCCTCAGGGAGGTGGTCATCCCTCCTCCTCCTGCGGTTCCTGCACCGTGTCTCCTTTTCTGGACCATGTCCCCTTTCCCCCCTGCTTCACCCCACTCTGAAGACACATCTGGTTAGGAATCCCATCTAACCATCTTGCAGGGAGCTGCCATAGCCAGAACAGACCAACAACAGGTGCCCCCTGCTCCTTGACCTTGCAAATGCTGGGCTTTTAGGTTCCAACATGATAAAACACCTCAACACCCACTTTTCTTTGCACGTGGTAGCAGTCTAGCACTCACTGCAGGCTCAAACACTTGATGTGCACTCATGTGATTCTCAACCCATGGAGCTGATTCCCTCCCTCCCCAGCACCCTACAAAGAGAGAAGGAAATTCTGACTAATACTCCTTTACAACTTGGCACGTGTTTTTAACTGTTGCCCGTCACGCCAGAGAGGCCTGCGACTGCAAGAGGCTGGCTTATGCTGAAGACAGACACCCACTGCTCTGCTCCCAAGGTCCTCGTGTCCTCTGGAGCTCTTCTCAGGCATGGGGGCAGGATCCCACTCTGATCGTGTAACCCTTACCTGGTAGGGGCAAAAGGGTAGGAGAACACCGGAATACATGTGCTCCCCTCATTTCTGAGCCATTCAGCAGGCATGGAGTATACCAGCTGCCTGGAGAGCCTTCCCTCTCCAAGACCGTGGACTCCCTCAAAAGGAACATCACAGCAGGCTTGCGAAACCACCTCTCACCTTTGGGAACGAGTAACGCTGTCACACCCAGCATGGCTTTGTATCATTAAAAAATGCATTTGAACACAGCAGCAGTTTGAGATGCACACTACACTCCAGTGTTCCGACACACTTGTTCATAATACTAAGTGTGGACCTTGGGAGGAAGTTGCATGTTCTGGCTCACAGAAGAGGCTGGACTCTATGGAAGTACTGCCTCCAGCAGCCACTTCCCTGCTAGCGCTGCTACCCCCAGAGCTGCCCTCCCTGCAAGCAGGGTCCCTGGTAGTGCCCCTCACACTCCACCAGCTCCACAGCCCTTTTGGGCAAGAAGACTTGCTCAGCAATGTCCTGCAGCTCAGAGATAGATGCTCCAGAACCAGGAAACCAATGATTCCCACCGGATGTTGACGGCGCCTCTGACTAAGTGCATGCCATGCACTGGCAGCCAACTGCTGTTTATGAGACGGTTGATTCTGTTGGGAAAAACCTTATTGAGTCTATAAATATACGCCACGTACTGCTGCAGCCAGGCCAGCGGATAACACTGCATCTATTATCCTGCCTCTCCACCTGCCCAACAGAGTAAGCCACTGTACAAGGAATTTCAAAAGGAGCAGTTTAGAGGCGTAAGATACTACAGCAATTTTTGTCACATTAAACCTTTTCCAACCAGAACTGTTTGCCAACAGTCAAACTACACACATTGCAACAGTGGAAAGGGACCTGACTCTAGCCCTGGCTTAAGCTCTGAACTACGGAGAAAGTGGGGTGAGGTAACCATGAAAGCCTCATCCCTGCATGTCGCTGGATAGAAACACTCCAGCACCGGGATTTGCAGAAATATTTGCCCTGAGCTTGGGATCCTATTCCATACATATGCATCTCAGTCCAACTGGAGTCTAACTGGGAGAAGTACTGAGTATCCAGCATCTCCCATGGACTTACATGGAAACTGCTGTCTGCACAAGAACTGCAGGCTTTCTCCAGGCATGGATCATCTGGTGGACACAGCTTTCTCCTTTACATTGCTTTTTCTCGCCTCTTTCTTTCTGCCTGCCTGCCTGCTACATTTTCCTTTTCTTTCTTTTTCTACTTTCCATCTCTGTCAAAAGCTATTTGTATCTGTGGGAACCATACTTGCTTGTGTGCATCATCCTCACCAACACACAAGTTCCTCTCGATGCCAACACACTTCCACCACACATTATGCTTTTTTCTTAATGTAGCATCCAAAACACTTTGCCTGAAATGTTGATCACTGAAACAAATGCCAGAATTGGTGGTGGTGATCATGAATAACACCAAAGATGGTGGAATGCTGGAATCTCCACGATCTGGTCACACTGTGCATGTACCACTGTTGATTTGAAATGAGTTCCCTCATGGATTCTCAAGCCCTGTTTTAGCTGGCTGCTTCTGGATTCAGCTAAGGGGGGATTTGAGGCAACCATCCTCTAAAAGCAATAGTAGTTTCAGAACTTTGAAGTGTGAAAGTTCAGTAAAAACACCCCCACAAAATTTTTTTCTGACCACTGCATTAAAACACAAAACCCCTTACTTTAAAAGCTTCCCCCACTGCCCCCTGCAGTATCTTTCCATGATTATTGTAGGAGAGAAGGAAATTTGGAACTTGTCTGCCCACTACTAAGAGGATAAAGCAAGAAACAAACATGTTGGTTCCTCTTGAAGCATACTGAGGCTCTACTGCAGGCTACGTTTCTATTTCTATTTGTTAACACTGACTAGTGAAAACACCCAAAGCTCTTCAGTGCAGCCACTGAAATCTGCAACTTTCTATAACCCTTTGTAATTTTATTTCTCAGCCAAACTCAGTAGGCAAGACAGGCTTAAGACAGCTTAAGAAACCCCAGCTGGAGCTGGAATACAGATACTAGGGGCTGCAAGATCTGATGCCCAGGAAACACCCTTCCCATCATTTAGAAACACAACAACTTTAGTCTTGGGACTCACTGCTGCAACCAAAATAACAAGCACTAAAGCAAAAGGTGCCTAATGAAAGTGGTTCACGTGAACCATATTTTAATAAATGTAAACATACATTTTCCAATTAAGTGTTTTTCTCCACAATACTATTAAAATGTGATGAAACTAGGAGTGGCAGGCTGGAAACAAAGAGAAGGAAGCAGTTCTGGAAACAATGTGCAATTAAGCAGCAGAGCTCTCCACTGAAGGCCTTGCTGTGGGTGCTGAAAGACTCCTCAGGCCCAAAAAACAACTGGGTGGATACATGGAATAGAAGCTCTCCTTCTCACAGAGAGAAGCCTCTGCAGGGCCATGCTCCTGCACAACCTCTCCTCTTCAGAAACTTTGGGGCTGCTAATGTTCCCCCTGCACTCCCATGCCTTTACCAGAGCGGATTTCCTTTAAGAGATTTCTGGGGCTGTAGGCAGCACCTCGTGCCACGGGAACCAGTCTCCACAACAAGGTCTGACTGGGCACCCCCCCAGGGCTGCAGCTACCCCAATTCAGTCCACTGTTACTATAGCAAAGGCAGGCAGGGCTGGAACATCAGGGGCTGCTGCTCTCTGCAGTCACGCAATCCCGTCATTGCTCAAGAGAAGCCACCTCTTGTCCAGCAGACCACAGGCTGCCGGCTTTATCACATGAGCTCTGTCATCTGCTGCACTCCCAGAACTCAGTAATGCCAGGACAGACCACAGCCACCCATCCCTTGGAGACAAAAGGACTTATTGTCCTGTGACCTCTGCTCGAACAACCAGGGGACACAGAGGTCACATGAGGGGGAAGGCTGGGAGAGATCTCCACCTGCAGCAGTGAACTGAGTCAACATCTCTTTCTGTGTCTGTTACGGTGCCAAAGATAAGGAAAAGGGGAGCTCAAAGAAAAAAGGAACCGGTTTGTGCATGCATGGAAAGATGTAAGGGGAAAATTAAACTACATGATGGTCTAAAAACATATTTCGAGCTACTAACTGGACGCACTAACGGGACTTTTCCATCTCTAAGAGTTTATGATTCCGGTTTGTTTTTGTTTTTTTTTTTTTTTTTTAAAGAAAAATTAAGAACTGTACGCTCATCTTTTCCATTTAATCTATACTTTAGAAATTATTACGAACTGAAATGTAGCATTTCAGAGAACTTATTTTGCATTGCCTGTGTGTTTTGACCTTAACATCAAGGGAGTTGCATTACTGGCTTCTGCGTTCTCCTGGCAGCAAAAGGACGGACAGGTAATAATGATGAAAGTCCTATTACAAGAATACTATGTGGAATTGCAAAGAGATGTAGAGCCACAGGTCTTCTCTTCTAGGCACCTTGAATGCAGAGGAGTAGCAGCTGGACTGTGGGTTCTTGCCCAGCTGATAGTTGACTTCTTAATCCAGAGCAGGGATGCTGTGAAATGGAAACCTAGCACCACCCCTCCAGGGGTAAAGACACTTCAGATATTTCAGTTATTAAGGCCTTTAGATGCAGTGATTTTCCTCTAGGTTTCCATACCTGGAAGAGGGATGGGTTTTCCAGGTGACTAGAGGACTGGAAGAGGAGGGAAGATGACCCCTTTCTGCCTAAGTGCTGTGCTGGGGAGGGCCAGCTGAGGGCTTGCAGTGACATGATAATACAACAGCAGCTGCCCGGTGCCTCCCTGTTTACATTACAGTGGAATATGCTCAGCTGAAAATAACCTCCTACCTCTGTCCCTCAATTGCTGAGAAAATTAGCTAATGTTTGCACAGAGACTGAAAATACAGATTCATCAATATTATAATGACTTCCCAGAGATCCCTGGGAGGAGTAAGTAAGTGAGCCAAAGCTAATGATAAGAACACTATTTTTGTATGGCACTTACTCTTTACAACTTACGCTCCCTTGGTAATACCACTCGAAAAGCTCCCTCCTTGCAGAAGCACGAATGCAACTGAAACTCAATTGTAATGAAATACTTTGAGGAGCTGCGCTACACACGCAGCTCTACGCCCCTGAACTCTGGAGTCAAGAGCTCTGTTTCAGCGCGGCAGCACCACAGTGCCAGTGCTCGGAGCAGCGCGACCAAGTGCTGCTCTCTCGGCGAGACGACCGAGCCTCTTCACACAGGCAATTTCCTACGGAGTAATCACTGCTGCACACCTGCAACTAAGGCTGAACACTTCCAGAGAGCCACGGCGGGCTGAGGGTGAGGTCACAGACACTTCAAGCATGTAGAAACGCACTCTCTGTCTCTCTCTCTCCCCCTCCGCTCCAAGGCGAAGGAAAACCGGCAGTCGTCCCTGCTATGCAGGGACACGGCTGATCTGGGAAGAGACCCAAGTCCTGGAATCTGCAGGAAACCTAAATTAAACCCCCGTTTCTAATCATATCTCTACGTGACTCGCCCTCCATTCTGGAAGCATCCCCGGTGGGAAACACAGCTGGGGAGTATTTCGGCTGCGATGATGTCACCCCGCTCCCGATAGGCTTCTCTGTAAGGTGACACTTTGCTGGGTGAGACCCGTGTGCCAGGCCCTGGATTTGTACAGCCTCGGACTCTCTTCCTTTCTGCCAGAGGATGGCACTCCACCCCCTGCAAAGGCGCAGCTCTTCCCAGGACTACAGCCCATTGCCTGCCTCGGCAGGGCTGTGACCGAGACACGACACAAACGCTACCTGCTCATTTGTACCTCTGCTGCTGTGCAGGGACCGCTGGCCTGGCTGCAGGCAGAGAAATGTGAGCAAGATGAAAATTGCAGAATGGACATTGCTACTTTTGAAATTCATTGTTCAAGGCACCGCGGCAAGTTATAGTAACTGGTCCTGATCCAAGGACAGTCCCCCTAACCACGACGCCCGAGATGCACCAAAATACAGTTAAGCAGCAGGGAAAAAAGTCGAGTGTCTATACTGAAAGCACCAGAGGCCCGACTTCAATCAGCTGTGCAGATGCAGGCACATACATGAACAAACCCACACAGGGAATCTGCATGTTTGACTTCAGGAGGAGGACATGCCACATGTAGTGATTTACCATGTATGTGCCCTTGGAGAAGTACAGGCCACAGGCCGCTGAGACGATAAGAAATTCTCTGTGTGATCTGCTCCTCGGTAACCATCATTGTTTGCTTTTCTCCTCCAAACCATCAGCCTGAAGTGTGTTACTACCTGTGTCTGTGTCCAGTTCCTCTCATTCTCCCTCTCTCTCTCTGCTTCTCCTCTGCTGAGGCTGCAGCATCAGTGGTGCAGATGCTGGAGTTCACAGCGCTCACACCAAACCAAAAAGCTTTGCAACAGGGTTATCTAAACTGAGTACCTCCAGGAAGCCAAATGCTACAGAGTACATCTGAACTTTCCAGCATCAACCAACAGAATCTAAATTGCTCAGAAAATGGACAGCGACAGGGTAACACTTTAAAATCAATATGCACTCATTCTCAACCTAAAAACACCTCTGGAAAGTTACGGGTTTTCTTCCTGCTTTGCAAACAGAGAAACAAAGGTCAGAAGCACAGCCTGCCCAGACACCTAGATGGTTCTTCCTTCCAAATTTCACTTGACCACAGAGTTTATGTGAGCCGTGCAGCGTTAAAACCACCTTCAAGCGAAGCCTCAGTAAAATTATGTAGTGCATTTCAATAACTTATGTGCATGAGAACCATTCCCAGGCAGCTCCAAGTTTTCAAGCCATGGAAATTCACTGCCTTGTGACCTACCTATCTCTTTAGGGTAGGCTTTGATCTGATTCTAGCGTGACCTTTCTGGTGTGAATGGTAAAAATCACCTATCAAACCGAAAAATGTAACCTTTCATACTCCTTACATCATCTTGTATTTTAATCAAAACCCACGAAAATCATGTAAGTCTTCCTGTGAGTTCTCCAGCTATAAAAGAGACCCATTTTATATGCAAGAGTCTGCATCTATCACCAGTGTGACCCAACGGCTCCCCCAGCACAGTGAGGGGGAGGACTTTTGGTCTATAGTTTGAATCACAGATGGACGAAGAACCAACCCCGAGTGGATCCAAAGCAAGTGAGCTGTGCTGTGGCCTGGGGGGGGCAGAGCATGCACCCCAGTCCAACCCCCCCAGCCCACCGTGCGCTGCCATTACCTGTGCTCGATGCTCCCCCACCGCAAACTGTATGACGGCGATGCCTGGGCTATGGCTGTCTTCAATCCTCTCCACAGTGCTGGAGTCTATTTTCAGGTCGTTGCTAATTTCCGCGCTCTGTATGAAGTCTTCTGTTTTCAAGTCCTCTACTTTCTTCAGCTCCCCGTTGGCCAGCTGGATGATCGACCCCTTCATGAAGTAAGGGGGCAGCGTGGGGGGCGCGGCGGCAGGGGACGCAATGGACTGCACCACGGGCAGGTGGATCTGCGCCTGCACCATGGTGGCCTGGTAGGCAGGCTGGGTGGTGAGGGGCTCCGCGCTGAAGTTCTCGCTCTTGGGGACGGCGGTGGTGACGAACGTGTGAGGCACTGCTGCAAACTGAGGAGACGACGTGACGATCGCAGGCGTGACTCCCGACGGCTCGACGTCCGCGCTGCCGACCGGTATCAGCAGGGACTGGGTGCCCGGGATCACCAGGTGCTGCGGCAGGCTGCTGGGGTACCCGATGGCTTGCTGCTGGCCACTCAGGTAGCCGATCACCGGCGGCTGGGTCCCGGTGTAGAAAGCCGTCGCCGGCAGCCCCACAGGGAGTTGCTCGGAGGCGCTGTGGGTGGTCTGAATGACGGTGTGAGGGGACAGCGTGGCCACCGCCTTCACCCCCTCGTGGCCCAGAGCCTGCTGCGGAGACAAGGCGTAGGACCGGTGGGTTGGCTTTCCTAAATGCAAACTTCCCTTGTCGTTGAGGGCTGAAGGAGAGGTCTCGCGGTTGGTGGCCTGCTGCACCTCCATGTCTGCCGTGGGCGTGCTGCTGTTGGGGACCACCATGACGGAGGCTCGGACACCTGAGGAATCCCGCACACCGTACTCGGCGGGGCTTGAGTGGACCACCACGTGCCTGGTCTCGTAATGATGGGGGGCTGGTTTATTGCCTGCTTTGACTAGACCCATGTCGGCAGAAGGCGAAATGCCGTACCTCCGGCTCTTCTCTATCTCGCCATTCAGTACCTCCTTGGCCTGCATTGCCTGCAGCCGGCTGCTCTCGGGTTTCTTGGGGGGATCCCTGGTGACAAAGTGGCCCCCCGAGTCAGTGTACTGCACCACCACTTGGGAGGAAGGGCCGAGGGTGAGGGTGTGCGGGATCACTGTCTGATGCGGGTGCAGGGGGACCGGGATGGTTGGAGGAGAGACATTTCTGACAGTGCTCTGGGAAGAGCTGGAAATGTGGACGTACTGGTTCTGCTGGGTGGGTGGAGGAGACCCAGCAGCAATCAGTCCAGGCGTCCTGACCAGGTGCGGCTCAACTTTGTGCCCCTGCTGGCTTAAGCCGCTCATGCTGGCCAGCAAAGTGGAATAAGCCTCCAGCTGGGAGCGCTGGGATGGAGTGCTCGCAACGGCTGTGGCCGCCGCCACGGCGCCGGTGGCAGAATTGGCTGTTGGGGAAATCAGCTGTGAGGGGATGAATCCGGTGTACGATCCACTGTACTGGGGCCCGACGAACTGGAAGGTGTGCTGCAGGTGCGTGTACTGCACGGGGGAAACGGGGGTCCCTGACTGGGAGAGGGCGGGCGAGTACACCGTGGGAAGAGTGGTGGAGGCTGGAACGGACCTGGGCGCACTCGGCGGGGAATAGTCCAGCCCTGCAGACAGTGACTTGTGCAAACCCTGCTGCAAGCCTGCCTCCACCGAGGAGGTGGCCCCGGGCCGGTGCCGGCCCCCCAGGCCGCCCTGGCCACTGGGTGTGCTGGGGAGCCATGCCAGGTTATCTGCACGGTGGTTTTCGTTTGGCAGGACCGGCTTCACCTCCGAAGGCAGGCTGGTGGCAGGGATTTCTCGCTTCTTAGGTGGCAGGCATTCATTGCTCCGCTCTTGGTTGGATTTCATCTTTCGCCGTCCCCCCTCCACTGTGCTTGCTTCACTGTCTGGCTGGCTCTGATTTCAGTCTGATAAATGGAAAGTCACATTTGATTTCTGCAGGGGATCCAGTGACTTCATGAGGAATCATCTCCCTGTGAGCACGATCCTCCGACAGCTCCTCTGGATTCTGCAATGAAAGGGTGGGCAAGGGAGACAAGAGTCATATCATCAGCAATGAGAAATGAAAACAAATAAGCAGACACCCCGAATCAGCAAATAGGAAAAAGACCTCTGGAAAAAAACCTAACACGGTCGGGCATTGCCCCTCTCATGTCAAGGAGCAGTTGACAGCTGTGCTGTAAACAGCAGAAAAATCCTGGGCATGTCTGCTAATGCATCAGGAAAACATTTTAAACTCTAGGCATATCAGAAACAATCTGGCCATAATCTGCCGCATTTAGCAGCAGTCATTTATTTCCCAAGGCCCGTTCTCCTTCCTTTATGAAAACCCTCCGTGTGTCTGTGGTGCCCGGTCTGTTCTTCCAGCCTCTTCTTCCTCTGCAACGATGACATTACCTTCACCCTACCGTGTCCTAAAAAACATGGGAGCACAGCGGGGAGCCTTGAGGAACAGGCACACACAAAATATTTACATTAGCAACAAGTCGCCGTGAGCGGTGCAGAGGGAAGGTGGTGGGTAACTCCTGAACGCCAGAGACTCCCACAGGGCGACTTCACGTGACACCGCGCAGGGCTGTGGAGGCAGCAGCTGCCTCCCGTCCCCACTCCACACCGCAGCTCATTACAGGCACACGTGCCCTTCATCTCCCAGTCTGGCAATGAACCTCCGCCGCGCGATCTATTTACAGCAGCAGCTCAGAGCCAGGGATGGATCTGAGCCAGGTTTTTGATGTCTGGTGGGGACCCAGCGCTTTGAACTCCCTCTGCTACTGACACCTCACATTCAGGTGCCCGGGCAGGACTCTCTGCTGGGAAGATGCTCCCTGCCACATGCAGGTAGGCCAGAGCCAGGTGCTGGCACCATCTCCGGAAGGATCCAACCCCACTGATTCTTAGCCACTGCTGCACCACAGAGGCTGTGGGTACCACACTCGCCCTATGGCCACAGGTCTAAACACCGAGCAAACTCAGCCTTGGGGATACCTGCCCAGAACTGCTTGGAAAAGCGTGTTTGAGTTTCCTGATCCAAATCATGAGCCCCCACCACTGTAAAAACTCACAGATTTTGCTATTGGAGGAAAACAATTGCTTTCTCCGCATCACCTAATTCACCCAAAGGCAACAAAGTCTTCCTAACTCTTCTATTAACTGCTAAGGAAAATACTGTTACTAAACCACATTTGCTAACTTCCTGAAACCTACCTAGCCTTGCCTAATCAAACTTCAGGGAGAGTGAACCTTTTCCTCAGCCCCTGTCCAGCCACCACCTGTCATCTGCATTTCCGGCTGTTTTGAAAGTTGTGCAAGAATGGGTGATGAGAAACCGTGCACCTCGCATGAGGAGCAGCTCAACAAAAAAAGCATGCATTACAGGTTAGAAGAATAGAGAGAGAAAGAATTAAGAGTGGATGTGAAAGAAGATGGAAATAGGATATAGCCCACTTTAAAGGGAATGCTGAGCAGCAGTAATGATACTTATCTTATGGCAAGTAATATTCCTTTGGGGGATTTCTTTCCCTGCTGCCTCGCTTCTAATGAACAATAAGCCTGATGTTTATATGTGTATGAAGTACTTTGAAGACACACTAGACTCAAATTAAACCTATCTTTAAGAGCACTCTTTACGTTTATGGTCCTCCAAGCTGCTGTAAGCCTGCAGGAAAAGTCCAAACCTACTAATGGCTTGATACAATCAGTCTTAAGTTAATTATTCCATTCTTTAAATATTGATAAACAGTAATGAAACACCAATAGCTAGAGCTGGGGGAGGGAGGTAAAGCACTGTTTCAGGGTGGATTCCCTGGCTTTGAGGAGATGGGGGGGAATGAAAGAACTCAGGGCAAGGGCCGGTGACACCGAGGGCGCAGCATCCCAGGCACTATCCCGACCTGCCCTGGTCTGTCAGCCCTGGTCCATCACCTCAGCGCCGCGACCGCGGCGACGAGGGCAGCCAGGAGACAGGGTCCCTGCTAGATCAGCATGGGCCTTCCCCTCCTTCTAACAGTTGCTCAGCGTGTCTTGGCAACAGCTAAAATTATTATATTACACATGACTTACAGATTTTTCTTTTTAAGTTCGACTAAAAATAAAACAGCCGAGCTCACATTTGCGCAGTCATCCTTGGTTAACTTTAGCTCTCTGTAGCCTTCTGCCCTGGGCAGTCCGCTTGGGTAGGTAAGTCAGCAGATCCTGGCTGAGGCAGCTGCCCAGGGGGGCTGTCCTCAACATGGGGTGCTCATCCTGCTCCCCTCACCACAGGGAGCTTGTGCTGGACTTGGACCATCCTCCAATCTCTCCTGGAACATGAACTGCAAATCCAGAATTTAAATACGCTCCCACAGGGAAAAGCTGGGAACAGAGGGCTGGCAACTCTGGCTGCAACAGAGCAGAGAGCTCATACATGGGACCGAATAGAGACAGGCTCTTGTGCTGTGATGGGTAAACCAGGCTCCCCAAAAGCAGTGGTTCCAAAAGTTCGAGGCATCTGGGTTCAGCTTCTCTGCATCGAAAGTAGTACCATGAAGTTCTGTGAAATGTGGTGAAGTTTCATTATGCAGGAGCTGAAGCAAAGATTTTGTTCTGCTAAATAGCATCGAACCACTGAGGTTTGGGTGGCCTCCAACGTCAAAGCTAACATCCTTCAAAAATACCAAATACTAACTCTTTTGGGTCTTGCATTTTGGTTTTTTTGGTGTAAATCTTTCAGATGGCTGACTTCATCTTTACCGGTAACAAAAGGGCCGCCCAAAATCTCCTGGAGAACACAGGAAGAATGAATAAATTTAATGGATACAAGGGATGAGACAGCCATAGAGCTGAATACTGCCCCACTTTTCCAAGCCCAAGCATTTCACAGCGAGACTTTGAACTCTTAACAAACATAGGACTGGATTTGCAAAAAATGCAAATGTGCAGCACAAAACAGCCTACTTCTATTTCAAGACCCGAAAGTAAAACGGTAACTTTTCAGCATAATTCAAGTTCCAGCAACAGTAAAGATAAGACAGGACTGATTTTGCTTGGGAAGCAATGAAAGGGAGACAACCCAAACAAGAATGTCTCAGAGGCAAGAGGTACAAGACCTGGTTAAACAGTTTTTTGCTGGCTGTCCTAGAAAGATGAACGTCTGCCTTCTGTGGTGTGCCGCAGGGTTTGTTATTTGTAGGCTCTTTTTTTTCCCCCCCGGACTCTGGAACCTCGCTGTCTCTTTAACTTCAGAGCTGTCAATCACGATTTGTAAGATATGCAAACGAGCAGGAAACACCAGGTGATTTTTTGCTCCCGTGTATGACACAAGTGTGTGCGTGCGTGCAGGCATGTGTAATTATGGCTGGGAAGGTAAAAGGGACAAAGAGATCAGGGAGAGCAGCTGGACTTTGGTATCTCTGGCAGTGAGTACACATGGAACATTGCTAAACTGTCTGGACAGCCAGTGTCCGCTGGCAGTCTGCCCACACTCAAATTCCTGGAAAGGCTTAAGGCAGAAAAATAATCACTTGGAGGAGTCACCATCTGGGCTTGCTCTGGTCCCAGAGGGATTGCTCACTGGAGCTCGGGATGTGCGTTTTCATGCATAACTCCAGCGGCTCTTTGCGAGGCACTTTAAATCTCACTATGTTTCCCAAAACAGCATTTTTCTACTTATTTCATCTAATAAATTTAAAACTCAGGAGAGGATATTGGGTTTTAGCTTCAGATGCTGACCTCCTTTATTTATCTGGAGTTCACTGCAGCAAAAGTAAAACCAGCAACGCAAGCATCCAAACACACAGCGACATGCCGTGTCCCACCACCCAGGACCGAGTCCTGGGGTGCAGAGAAGTTGGGGCCAGAACCACCAACCACAGCAGCACCTGGCTATGCAAACGGTGGGACTTTCACTGCCTTGAGAAATCAGGCACTTTCTCTGTCCCGTGGTGCAGCTAACATCCTTTTTTGGGTCTCTAAACCTCCTTCAAAAATCTGGTCCCTCATCCTCCTCTGGTCCCTGACCTTTCTGCAGTTGCCAACAAGCTCACACCGTCATGTGCCACCAGGAGGAAGGACTGGTGCAAGAAGCAAACACCCAAGGGGGGCAGTCGTCAGCTTCCAACTTCAGGGCTATTCACTTAAACCAGTCACTTACTGTCAAAAGGCTCCTTTGATCCTAAACCCTAGCAAACACACAGAGCACTGTGACTTTTCAACTTCCACTTTCCAGCTCCAGGTACGACCACCAAACTCTCACATTTATCCGTGCACTAAAAAAAACTGGGTCTCTTCTCCATCAGGCCCTGCCCGGCACGTAGACGCTAATGCAACACTGGCGGAGCCGAGCCTGATCCGCGGCTCTTTATGTCTGGGGTGTTACCGGGCAGATGCAGCAGCGCAGTCTGCAGCTCCCGCCTCAAACCGCCCGCCCGTCCTATCACGAGTGAGTGATTTCGGCAGCGCTGGAAAGGAGTGAGAAGGGAGGCACTTCGTCCCACCTCTCCCCTCCCTTCCCCTCCCCTCCCCTCCAAGGAGGCTGGCATTTTGCAGGATCGGATTCAGAGAGACGAAAAGACAGACACACTGCAGAGGGCTCCGCAGCTGCATTCCGGCTCTCAGATCTGTACGCCAGCTCTCTCCCCCCCCGCTCTACAGCCTGCCCGCTGCCAGCTACATATTCATGGTTGTAACTGCTACAGATTCCATTAGCCTTGCCATGTGCAGCTCAGCGCACGCCAACAATAGCTATAGGAGTTTATTGTCCGACCCGACCAATTTCACAGCTCCCTGGCAGAATTCCCGGGAGGGCCAACTGCAGAGATCCATTAATAAGAAACATGAAAACCTCTAATAAAATTTGAAATTCTCCTCCCAAAATGAAAGGATTCCTGATCAACACCGCATCCACAAGACAGATTGTCCACTGCAGTGTTAGCTCTCATTATACTTCTGGGAATCTGCCACAGCAAATTGCTACAGGTTTCGGCACAGTGAGCAGCGGTTCTGCACGTCCTTCCTCTCCCCAGTCGGATCAGACAGACTCCGCACAAGACAAAAAGCAAGAGATACAAGCAAACCCCAGCGAGCACATCACCAGATGTGAGGTGCCCAAAGGCTCAACATTCTCATGAATTTCGTGGAAGTATGTAGGTACCACAGTTGAGAAAAGAAGGTTTAGGAGGAAAAAACAGTGTAAGACATATTCCCAAAACAAGGGACAGATGATGGAGTCCCAGGACAGCCATTCATGAACACAGGTGATACAGACTGATTATTAAAAAGCTACTCCAGTGGTTATCTATCTGTTTCTGCTACTTACCCTGAATTCTGAGGATAAGGAGAGATGTGCATGTCCCTAAGCAGGGCACATGCCTCCTGTTTTACTATGGTTAGACCGTGCTTGGGGACACATAGTTATTTTGCCTGGTGGGTGCTGGTGAACTGCACAGGAACACGGTGCTAGAATTATCTTTGGTTTTAGTTAAGCAAACTGCTGAATGAACAGTTGGAATTAACTTTCAGAAGTTTGCAGGTTTCTGCCATCAGATCGTCTGGGTGCCATCACTTTGTTCCGCAACACGAGAGATGCCCTTATTTCCAGCATGTGTAAAAGCCACTCCGTGCTCTGGGTGTGCAGCTGACCCTTCTGTCCTTTCTGTGCACGCACGCAGCGGCGCAGCTACATGTAAGCCTTGCAGGACTGTGAGTACTACGGGTATTTTAAACAGATTCACAGCTGCCTACATCCTTTGTTTATACAGAAAAAAGCTTTTAGCAAAGGTGATCCCTCCTCTTCCAGCATGCTTTGCAGAGAGGTAGTGGTACCAGAGCACGCAGTACAAGAGGCTGGAAGCAAGGAAGCATTTCCTCCGAGAGCTGCAAGCTGACCCCACAGCAGGGCTGCCATTGGAGGGCTGGGTGTGTTGGCCATCCTGCCACCCTCCCAGTCCACCCCATGGGCAGCACCCTTGCTCCCTGGCACAGAAATCCCCCACCTTGCAGTGCCAAACCTGGGCACTCAGATATCAGGAAGTCAGGCCCCTGCTTCTTGCCTCTGAAACACGATACTGGTTCACAAATAGAAGATTTATTGAAATTATAAAGGCAATTATTACTATTACTACTACTACTACTACTACTACTACTACTACTACTACTACTACTACTACTTCTTCTTCTTTTAAATTGCCCTTCTCCTGCATGAGGCCTTTCAGGCTCAAGGTCTCTAGCTTTTCCCTGCAGCCCACAAGATCAGAAACTTACTAGTTTAGCTAAAAGTGGAATTTCCCATCTCATCATTTGACACCAGGAACCACAGTTTTGTGAAATAGCATCAGATATCCAGAGATAAAAATGCACGAGCTGAAAGTGCTGACTACAGTGAGGTTTTTTTGAGGGTGAAACGCTGGACTCCAGAGCCTTCTGCCTCTGTGGAGGAAGGGAAAGGATGTAACTGCTAAGTGAGGGTCTGAGCCCTGGGGCAAAGCCATTTGAGGGTGTACAGCTTGATGCGCAGCTTTCTCTCTCAGCTGCACAGCAGAAAGCGCACCTCAGCTGACCCTACGAGAAGCAGCTCCATCTGCAGCCACAAAGGAAAGTTCTGGGGTTGCTCAGGCCTGGGGTCTCAGCCCGGGCTGACTGCAAGCTGCATAGTCCCACACGCAGGGCTGATCCAGCTGTGATGCCGGAGCTCGTTCCAGCAGCTCGATGATTTACCACCAAGCCGCACTGAAGCCTTCACAGCCTGACAGCGGCCTGCAAAACCCCTCCAAAGCCCTGTTCCCCAGGCCTCGGAGTCGGCTGTGCCAGGACATGAGGAGCACCAACCCAAGATGCTCGGGAAGTCAGCATTCCACTTCACACACACCCAGAGACTGCAATGCCATGGAGCAAACACACGTATATTAAAGTGCTCCTTCAACCCCACCGACACCAGGATGGGAAGGGGAATCCCACCTGTGCAACTCCACAAGTGGCCAGCGCAGCATCCAACCTTTTATCTCCTGCCCTGCAGCGACTGCTGCCAGAGCAGGACATCTGACAGTGCTCAATGACACCCTTCACTCTCACACCCATCCCCTAGAGGCGCTTCTGCAGTTTAAATGAGTGAACAGAGTTCATTTATAAACAAGGCTAATACAGAAATTACTTTGTTGATGTTTTCCATTTATCTAAAATGTGCCTACAATGTGGCTACAATGGGAGCTGCCTACACAATTTTCCATTGAAAATTTCACGAGTGACTATAAACGTAGCGACACCCACTCGCCACTCACTTTAACTTGTGACAGAAACTGTCATGCCTGTATGAACACATTTGTACTGCAGATATGTCACACAGGTCTCCTTCCATGTGTCTGAAAATGCTCGCTAACATCCTCTCCATCTTCTGCAAAACAAATAAAGAGAGACGCCTGGCTTCGCTGCCAGGAGACTTGAATAAGACCCCCACGAAAAATTACAGAAACCGGGGGCGTTTCACCCCTTTGAAGATCCAGCCAGAAACACCAGCAAGCAGCAGCCAACTCGGAGCAGCCATTTTACAGATAAGCACAGGCGCTCACGGGGAGGAGTGTGCCTTTAAGCCTGGCTGATAAGGGGACGGTGCGAGAGCATGGCTTTAGGGGCAGATTTGGAAAGGTCATCTGCATGCTCAGTGCCTTTCCTTGGAAGTCCTCCCTGCAGACTGCCACTCTGGTAGATTCCACGTGCTAGCAAATTAAGACTATAATTAGTCCATCTGTAAAGTGTGAAACATGAACTGATGTTAAATTCCCCTTGAAATGGATTCCAACACCTTGCCTCCTCTCAGACTTCATTCAGCAAAGCTTTAACTTGAAGCCATTTTGCACCAGCCCTTGCTCACTGCCTCAGCACACACGTGGTGCCCTCCCAAATCAGGATGACCGGCCATCACTACTGACAAAACAGAAAAGCCAGCCGCTCACGCTGGTCTTGAGGCACACAGCACGTACCCCCAGTGCTGCAGACAGAGAGCGAGTTAAACGTCCCCCTCAGGCACCTGGTTTTTCTTTAATTCTTTAATTTTTTTGTTCTCCATTCAGGTCAGCTACATTTGGGTGTGGCTTGCAGCACTGCCCACTCATCCTGCACAGACCCTCAAGCTGACCATCTCAGCACAGGCAATGCCGTAGGAGTCAGTGCATGTAGGAATACCACAGGCAAGAAAAAAGCCAGATCAACTCTTCTGCACCTCCTCTCTCTCTGAAACGCCTCCCCAGGCCCTGCAGCCCACAAAACCAAGTGACTAGTTACTCTTCCTGACTCAGTGTTGTAGGGAGCCTCCCTCCTGCTTAATGGGGAGCATGGCAAACAGATAAAACGGGCACAGAGCCCAAATCCATCACCAATGTCACTTGACTGAGGCCAGCATGGCGAGGGTGAGATTGCCCCAACTGTTCTGATTAGGCAACACAGAAAACAATCAAAAGAAAATGAAATAATGCAGGATTATACAAACATAGCAGGTTCCACAGTCACAAGCTCCAGTTGCAATTAAAAAACCCACCCGTTCCAACTAAGAATGCAAATCATCATCGTTGCTCTCAAGCAGGGAACGTTGACAAATGAAGGCGGTGTGCTAACAGGCAGTGCCAGTACTCTTTAATTTAAGTATGTGAGAAACAAAGGTATGTACCATCCGGGGCTGCCAGAAAGAACTTGCTTTAAACAACAATCAAAAAAGAACTCTGAGGATTTAAAAACTACTTTTCTTACAAGAAAACAGATACAAGAAAACCTTTTGCTCTATTTTTCCCAGCCAAGTGAAGAAAGAACAAGAAAACAATCACACAGCTCCCATCACGGTTATTTATATAGAAGTTTTGAACTCAGGAACCAAAAAAAATCCTGCATTGAACCTGCAGGTCCAGTGAATCACAGCTTGGAAACCTGAATGGACCTTTTGTAAAAGCCACTGAGCCACGAACATGCTTTCTCACCGCTGCGATCACTTCTGTGAAAGCACCTTACCCATCTGCCCCTGGAAATCCACGGCACAAGACAAGTGACTCCCGACACCAGTGAAATGGACAAAAGGATGACTAGCTACCTGCAGCTGGTTTCAATCCGAGAGCCGAGTAATTATTGCAGCCCTCTCCTGTGGCTCATATGGAGCGCAGCATGGAGCTATAAAGCGTTATGCAAGTCTAATGTGCTGCCAGATCTCTTAGAGCAGGCAGCAGCCAAGTCGCTCCCTCCCACCATTGGCTCAGCTTCATTAACTTAATCAGGTATTCATTCATTCATTCACTCACTCATTCAAAAAAAAAAAAANCTTCTTAGCATACACATAAAAAAAAAAAAAAAAAAAAAAAAAAAATTACTCTAAACCTGGCAAATAGCCAGTGCCATGCATGCATGGAGCATGCTCACATCAGCCACTGGGGCTGGAAGAAAAAGGGTAATCTAACATTCCTCAGGCTCTGAACGGGGCTTTAGCTTTGCACGCAGCCCAGGCGCAAATGCAGCTTTGCCACGGCCTCCCCAAGAGCACGGAGGGCTTGGGAGCTGCGCTGAGGTCAGACGCTGGCGCTGGAGACTGCGGAATCGAGAGCAGCCCCGTAAGCCAGCGCAGCTAGCAGGAAGCCGAGGAGAGAACTTCCCCAGAGCAATGACTAATTAATTAATTTGATTATTTAGGGGGAAAAAAAGGAATTGTGGCAGGATCAACTCAACGCATTTTGCTGCACGGTTGCTCCCCCCCTTTCTTCTGCACTTACCACATACGTTGCACAGCTTAGTCCAGACAGAAGGGACCAAAGCAGAACAGAAACAGGGGTAAAAAAAAAAAGAAAAAAGAAGGAAAGCACCACGCAGCTAATGTTAAAAGCAATTGGTAAAGGAAATCTCTGTTTGACCCCCGTATTTATAAACATAAGACTTCCTACAGGCATGTAGCACTCAAGCATTGAATACAGTCCCCTCCCTCGTACAGTTCTTGCACTTATTTTTCTTAGTCTTTGCATGTAAGTCTGCAAAGAATGTTATTACTTCCCTCTAGCTGTCATCAGAATGACTTTCACTGCATTTTTTTTCCCAGCACACTACAAGGAAGCTGCTTCATAACTATTCCAAAAAGCAGGCCTTGAGAGTCAGCTCTGACTTTACTGTGAAGAGCTTCATGCAACGAGCCAGGCTGGGCATTAAGGAAAGGGGAAAGGTGTTACATTTCCCACAGCGGAAGCTGAGCAACAGCATGGAAGCAGTCAGCATCTCTCCCCCCCTTACCTCATTCTGCCCTGTGTGAAAAAAATACCAGATGGCAGATTACTCTGAGCAAGTCCATAAAAGTAACATGGAAATATAAAGCACTTTGGACTTTTTCAAAATAGTGTTTATGGTTATATAATGAAAACTATAGATCCTGGTGCAAATCTTCAGCCACAGACCTGGCTGACATGGCTCAAGAGCATCTACATTCCCCACCTTCCCCCAGTGATGCAAATCAGATCTTATAACCCTCCATGCTCTGTTATCACAGAGAGCACAAATATTTTCTGTATGAACTTCAAATGCCTCTTCACTAGATAGCCTACAAGAAGACACTGTTTCTCTTCAGATAAAAAAACCAACCCTGAAATCTTCTATAGCCACCACCACAAACCATGATACAAATGCCAAATTAGACAAAGACTTTCAAAAAGGGTTATTAATGTAAGGCCAACACTTAGATAAAGGTTTGCAGTTCAGATGCACTTAGCAAAAGCATTTAAAACACCCCAAACCAACACCTGTTATTCTGATCCTGACTCCTCTTCTGACCATACCACAGAAGCCCACGGTTAACTCCAGGATCCCTCCCTGAAGTTCTCTGTAGGTGGACGGTACTGAGGAGCACCCAAGTAATTAGCGGACAAGCAAACACACAGCTTCAGAGGAACCAGCTGTTGACATGTCTAAGGGCTACAAGTGAGATTTACACATTGCAGCGAGTGAACAGTGAGGTAAGGCTGAACATCACTCCTTTGCTACACAACAGCCTGATGGATTTGCTGACTATAAGAGAAAAACTACTCAGGGTGCTTTTACTGCATTAATAGAACTTAAAAAGAGAAAGTGATGCAAAGGTGTCTGAAGGCAACCTATTTCTTAGTCCTTGGCACTCCAAAGTGTGTAGGATACCAGCCAAGCAGTCTCGAAGTACTCTACACTGAAGTCAGCCTCCTTCACTGGAAGTTCAGTCTTGAGCTAAGGGCCTTTCAATTATCCAAGCTCTTAAGCACTGTGGCTCTTTCATTACCTTTGCCCCCATCTCTAACCCTTCTCCAAATGGGGTCCAAAGCTTGGAGGCTCCTTCTTTTCACTTCACCTCCCTCCTCTTGCAGTCCTGACACAATTCAAGACGCATTCAAGACACAGAGCAAACCCTTCCTCCTCTGCCCAGGCCTAACTTCCCCTGTCCTGCTTGAACAGCTGCTCAAGTCTTCTTCACTGCAGCAGGCTCTTCTTCAGGCATCAGGGCAACAAACCACCTGAAATTCCTCCTCCTGAGCCTCTCCTCCATGCATCATGCTCCGTACATGGGAGCACCCAGCAAGGTGTGATTACTGACACCAGAAGTAGCTACGCAGTTGTAGCACAGGCTGTCAGAAGGAGGCCAGGAACATAAAGGAGCAGGAGAAGAAAACCAGCCTGGGAACACTGAGAATTTTATCCCAAATGATCCAAACTTTGGCAGAAGTTGTAGTTTGCTTTAGATAAATAAAAGGGATGTGGTTTGAGCAATTCTGGTTCTTTATATGAATAATTTCACTTCTCCCTCTGAAAGAATCATTAGAAGAATGCGGGGTTTCATGATTCAAGACAGGAGAATGAGAAGGCAATATTTCAGCACTGTGAAATGAGGCTTGCGTGTCTAACCACACTACCAGCTCAGAGTTCACTTCTCACAAGTGTCAAGTATATTTTCCATTCTGTACTTCTGCAAGTCCTAGTTCTGTCTTTTGTCATCACTCATGGGGATTTACCTAATCCCTGAAACGGCAGAAAAAGATCATCTTTTTTGCTGGAGAAACAGAATCATGTCTCAAGCACACTGAAAAATTCAAATTGTATGTATCATTTATTGTAGCTCCATTCATCCACCCTGTGTTGACGGTATAAATACAAATAATGCCCTTAACAAAGTGCTGAACTGCAGTCCAGTGTATTAGTGGCATTTCTTAGAGATTTCCACTCACTTTTGCTGTTTCTCTGCTCACATTCCTTACACTTCAACATACTCAAGCAGCTGCCTGTTTATACAAACAAAGCCTGAAAGAGAAATGTTGATTCCTTTCTTCGTCAAAGCTGGTGACTTTAGCTGTATCCAGTGGTCTGGACTAGAAAGTGGGGCAAAGGCAATCAAAGTTAGTGGTTCATTTAAGGTCTATTGTCTTGCAACTCAGCTACAAAGGGAGACCCCACAACTTTCTAAGCACAGAAATTCACCTTTCCAAAGTTTTATTTTGAACGCTAGTGGGCTGCAATATTGCCCTTTAAAATTCATTGTATCACATTATACATGGCTGGTACGACTTGCTGTACAGCTCCTCTCTTACACAAATAAATGACGGCGCAGTTCCAGATTTTATTGGCACTCCTTGGACCCATGCCAGCAAATCCAGCTCAGGACTGTGTGTCCCCTACTGACAGACCTCTCCTACCAACTACAGCCTTTTGCACAGGGCCCAGCAAACCTGCGGTAGCCCTTTTGTAGCGACGCACACGTCCCACCAAGGTTTGCCAAGGAGCTTCAATGGGTACTGCCCAAAGGGCTCTGAAGTGCTACCCCCTGGCTGGGGCTAAGGCAAGACCTAGCATGAAAACTTCTCTAACCAAGGATACCTCGCTAATGACCAGGTTTCAGTTTCCACATCAGTTAAGGACCTCTCAGAAGCATTCTAACTAAATTAGGGGAAGGAAAGAGATTCAGCCCAGGATCTCAGTGCTCAAAACCTTTCTGCATTCTCCTTCAAGCCAGCATTTAAGTGCTGTTCTCCCAGAGAAGAAAATAGTTAAAATAGGCTCGGATCCTCCTACTGCAAAGCAGAACCCAATGGGGAAACTTTCCTGGGAGAAGACAGCTCCTGGGGGAGTCCCTTGCAAAACACTGCCTCATCTCACCAAGAGGTCCCCTCCAACCAGGACAGACAGGGAACACCGGCAGTCAGACAGGTCTGATCACAGAGGCACCCTGTGTCTGACCTGAGAGCTTCAGAAGCAATAGCTGTGTATAGATGTGATGCACCCCACTGCCCCACAGCTTCCCCTGCAGCCGCAGTGGCATTACCCCCCATCAACACTCCTACAGCAGAAAGGAAAACGGATTTTTCCTGGTTTTATTTACGCCCGTTTAGTTCTGGACCAAGTGATTCTCCAGCTTCTGATCTGCTTTCCACTTTCTCTCTCTGCCTACTCTGTTTCTTCTGAATGTATAATGATTTTACATCTGTTAATCTCGTTTGGTTTCTTTTTCATATGTGGTTAGTGACTCGCAGACTCCTTATGGTAAATATGAAATAAAATGCTGTTTCTTCTGCCTTTTGTTCTTGAGCTTATGGATAAATGTCATATTTTCTTAGAAACATGAAATAACTACTGCAATGGGTGATATATAATCACTGGTACAATGGGCACGTTATGAAAATACAGAATAATCATGAGATCATACAACCAGGATGCCTAAAACAACAACATAATTGGTCAGAATTTATTCAGCTCCTAAGGGGAAAAAACCTTGACAACACTCTGCTGTAAGGTTAGTGAAACTAAAACCGAAATAAGGTACACAAGTCACTGTTGCCCTTTGGCTAAAATTAAGTAAGAACTCATGGTGTCTAATAGAAATGGCAGGATTTTTTCAAAGAAAAAATTACATTAGGAAATGTTTGTTTTCAAACATGAATCTGTTGGAGGCAAAAATGTTTGAATACACTTACAGCTGGGAAAAACTGCTGGAACTTCTTTGTAAATATTTTCCCAGTAATATTAAAAATATGAAAACCTATTTGCTGGTCCCAAAACGAAACAGTTAACAAAGGTGTAATGAAAAAGGGCTGTAACTACAAGAGAAATTTGGTTTAAAATGAAACCACCCTCTA
This sequence comes from Mohoua ochrocephala, assembly GCA_013398855.1. Classification (NCBI taxonomy): domain Eukaryota; kingdom Metazoa; phylum Chordata; class Aves; order Passeriformes; family Acanthizidae; genus Mohoua; species Mohoua ochrocephala. The sequence goes on along the minus strand of VZTA01027916.1, from coordinate 188,941 downwards.
GCTGGAATACAGGGCTATAGGCTTTGCTGTACCGTTTTGTAAAACATATTCACCTATTACCTGATTTTCACTGTAGCTCAGCTTTTTAAGTTTTCCTCCCATTAGAGCAAGAAGTGTTTTTCTGAGATCTTGGAAATTCTCATGGGCAGAAATATCATTTCCTCTTATCTCTGATTTCTAATTAGATTTAAATCTTTCCTAGCTGGGGCAAGACCTACCCAAGCATTTTGAAACATTGCCAGGTTGATTACCCATATATACGAAAATTCACGTCATTGCTCTTGCCTGGCAAAAACCATGAGCTACAATGGAAAAAGCGTCTTTCTTCTTCTGTGACAGCATCATTCAGCTCACCTCCCCAAGGTCCAATTCTGCCTGCAAAATCTTTCCTTTCGGTTCAAATTGCTGCCAAAACAGCACAGTATTCTCTCTGATGTACAGCCAGGCTGAGCTGACAGCTACCACGCTGGATTAATGAGAGGGAAAAGAAGAAAGAGAGGGAAGGGAACTGCTGGCCTGTCTGGTAAATTGGGGTTGAAGGAGCTGTAGCATCTCAGGAGCTGGCCCGTTCCATTCAGTGGGGAAGGAAGGAGAAAGGAGATGTCTTTTACACATCTGTTGCCTCAGCTGCTGCGGAAAGCTGCCTGCATGACTAACACAAGGGGCACGGCAGAATGAGTTTATGATAATCTCTAAATAATAATCTTATAATAGTGGGGGATAATAATCTCCCATGGGCTGCATTGCTACAGCTCTATCAGTGAAACCTTGAGCGATTCCAGTTCACTAGTGGGCTGCTGGCAAGGATGGGAATATACTTGTTACACCTATCCACTGAAAGTGTTGGAAGACTCTCAAAAATTAGATTTTAGCAGGTGATTTTGACAGCTGTGCTTTGTGTTGCCACTCAGCACAGCTGAAACTACTCCAACGAGGAGCTGCAAAGGTGGGGGTAACGCAACTGAGTTATCTGTACCACTCGGGTCAAGGCCTTGCCCAGGACCCCTGCAGAGGTCCACGGCAGCTGCTACTCAAAGTGCGAGAGCCCAAGGGGAGCAAAGCACTCTGAAAACACTGCAAGCCCCAGCACAGCCACACTGCACCAGCACATGATGGCTCTTCCATGCAGTGGCACTACCTACATCCATCAAAACCCCATACGTGTCACAGACAAATTACCAGCTGACAGAAAACCAGCAAAAAACCACCTGCACACCACCTACTGCACCGACCTAATGTTCCAATTAGACTAGGGGCCTCCTCACACAGCTTACTTCATTTAGGCAAATATTTCCAGTGGAACATGCAGACAAATCAGCCCTGGGATCACCAGCAGCAGCTGCTGCTTTCTGCATGCAGAGCGATGAGCAAATCAACAGAGATGAGCTGCCGCTCCCATCAGAATCTCAAAGATGTGGATGACAACCTCGGTTAATTAAAAGACACAGGATCAGACTAGAGGAAAATTGTCGCTCAGCAGCTTAGACTGAAAATCAAGCTGGTCTGACAAGAAACATCAGCTTTACCAATTTTCAGTCTGTGGTCAAGTACTCTTTCTACAGCTCTGGCGTAGAATTATTTCCCTCCACACTCTGTTCTTTTCTGAACTACCATTTTAGCATTTTTCTTCTTTATTCTCGCATCTTAGCATTTCTGTCATTCTTGCTTCCTCTTAAATGTTAGTTTCTGTCCTTGCTTCAATATCAGTTAAAATGCCACTATCACTAACAGCATGAGACTGAGTCAGAACCGAGACTGCGCACTCGCTGACTTCTGACTCTAGGAAAAAATTACTAAAAGCCAAAAAAAGTACTGTGAATTACATCCCCTCTAACTGACGCCCAGAATAGAAGAATTGCACTAGTACAGTATGTATACAATCGCTATGAAGTGTTTATTGTGTCACTCTCTCTACAAAAATTTTTCACTTTGTCCTGTCTTTTCCCATCCCCCAACTTTAAGCCTAAGGAAAAAAACATTGAGGGGGTTGGCAGGCTCATATGGGCATTAATTCATACTTCAGTGTGTTCTCGAGGATGAGTTTTTTTGCATCGCTCTCATTTTAACAACATAAACCAGTGGTGAAGAAGCCTTCCTGAGGGGGCTTTCTCATACCCTTCCCAGGGGGGTTTATTCTGTTCACATTCTCTGCAGAGAATCCACACTTCACAGGGAGGTCAGTACTGAACTTCTGTAAAAACGCCAACTACTGATCTCAAACAGGCATTAAACAATGTTAAGTATGCAAGTGAATTGCCATTTGGTTTGGATTTAATGGCACAGATTATAATCTTTAAAGAGAAGAGCTGATGCAAGGCAACCTCTCTGTTTTCTTCATTTCCTACCTGCAGAATGTGGCCTGAAGACATTGGTTGCGGAGGAGGTAACACAATCAGCATCGTTCTGGTCAGATCATAAAACTAATAGAACACTTTTTGATAGTTATTACCTAAAGTTTTGCTTCTTTACTGCTAGAATTTGTTTATGGCTATGGGAACAAGATCAGTCCTTCCTTATACTAGGAATTTATTAAGAAGCCAAATCACAATTAAATGAGCAGGAACAAACTCCCTCCATAAGCATAGGCTATATTCATGCAGTGGCAGTGCTTGCAAAACATGTAAGACAAAGTCTGTCCTGTGCCATCAGAAAGAAAAAGCCAGTGAAGATCAACAGTCTTTAAAAATCAGTTATAGGAGATTATCTAATTACCATCGTATTTAATAGTATATGGCTTTAACAATTTTCTGTTATCAGCAAGCTGCTAGCACTAAAAGAAAATGGGAAATTGGCTCAAATGCCAACTGATAATGGGAAGGAGAGGTTCTGCCCTCTGGGTCCTTGGTTTGGAGCCAGCTCAGGTTGGAAGTGAAAGTCATTCCTGCTGAGTGCCTCTCTGAAGTGAGCTGGTGTTCTTAGGCTTGGTCCAGTTCCACATTCATAGAATAAAACCCGTCACCACAGCAAGGGGCTGTGCTGGAGATGGAAATTCTTGAAAACATTTTGTCTCTGGCTTTTTGTTAGCCTGCAAATAGATCCTAGCCTGGAATGAGGATATTTATACAGGAATATTTACGCCAAAGCAAATCTCACCAACGGTGACTGTATGAAACTTGCATGCATTTTATATTGCTTGAAAACTAGAACAACTTGCCTTGCAGCAACGGGGTGTTGTGTGTTCTACCCCTGTGCAACCCCGTTACCTTGGGGAGGGGCAGCAAACCCAGGGACCACGAGGTCTGCCAAGCCTTTGGCAACACTGATGGCTGAACGTGCATCTCAGTATTGTTACTGCTCGTTTTAAAAACACCTGAGCAAGGCTCAGCTTCAAGGTGCATCCTGGGTCAGGCTGAATCCAGAGGACCTACACTGGCTGAGAAGTTTATAGTGGGTTTGTGTTGCCCAGCAGGTCACCTTAAATCCAGCTAAACAAACAGTCGAACCCAGTTAAACTAATGCAGGTGCAGGTCAATAAAGAGCTGAACAACTCTTTTTGAAGGCTGGATGCTGCAAAGTGTAAACCAACACCTTATCCCTCTGGACTGCCCCTTTCCTGGCAGAGGCTGCAGCACATCAACAGGGCAGAGCAGCTTGTATTGTAGCTGCTGGGCTGGCTCCGTGGATTAATGGAGACTTTGTCCTCTGGGGCTGTCAGCCCCAAACCTTTCAGGAGAAATGAAACCTCTGAGAGGGGAAAAAAAAAGAAAACCAGTAGTGGAATTACAAATAAGTGTCTTTCTGACTTTCAAATGAGACATGAAGCATCTTCATTTACAATTTAATATTTCAGTAAGCACTTTATTGGAAGAGACTATCTAATGGGTTAATTTCCAAATGTCATTTATCTTTACTCATTGGGGATGACTTTCTATAATTCACTCGAGGCTGCAACACTCATAGATTAATTCATCACCCTCCAACTTGAGAAGATAAAAGCCTAACAAGCTCTAACCTGCTACACAGACTATATTTAAGCCGTACAGGGTAATGATAAATATCTCCCATAAAATGTGTTCTCTTCACACTTCCTGCAAAAACTGCTGAGCGAGCCAGCTGGCGAGATGGAGCCGACGGTCCTTGCTCACAGCCCCACCATCCACACACGGTGAAAGTGGAGCGCTCCTTTCCCCAGCATCCCCCCGATCCCGGGCTGCCCACTGGCCTCCAGAGGTGAGCGTGACTTTGTCACCTGCTGACGGTTTTTGTGGCTCTCTCCACACCCCAGCAGTGACTCTCTCTCCTCGTGCCTGGCAGGCAGGCAGGAAAAGGCTGCTGGGGGTTGTGTGTGCAGGTTGGTTTTCATTAAACGTGCCCCACTTCCCGGGCTGGACTAAGCGCTTTGCAGAACAAAGTGAAGACTGGGTGTCTCCCCAGCAGAGGGGAACGACCATTGTAGGCAGAGGAGGGGAAGCAGGAACCGGGAGCAGGGCAGATCAAGCAGCAGCACAGGCCACTCGCAGGGCCCGGATGCAAACTGAATCACTCCTCGCTTCCTTCTCTCCTGCGCAAGTGGTGGATGCTGATAAGCACTCAGGGACCTCACGCTTGGACGCAGAAGCGTGTCCGGAAGCTAGAGGAGCTCCGGGCCAGTCCAACCCGTCTTTGCATTTTGCATCGTACCCTGTTGACCAGATGTTACTCCAATGCTTTCCAGGACTGCTTTTAACATCACAAAGATTTAACTGCAGCCAAGTACAATGACCTCCAGCTGGAGCTGGCCTTCCTGCCCAGGGCCTGGAGGCTGAGTGACGTAAGCACAGCACCGGGATGTTAACCTAGCTTGTCACCCTATGTGGGAACAATCTCGTATCTCCAAGCAACGCTGATACTCAGCATCCTTCCAACACCACCTTCCCCAAGTCCTCTCCTCACTTGCGTCACTGCGTCGAGCACACACTGATCACTCATGGAACCAGTTTGGAGAAACAGAGAGCAGAGCAAAGAGCCAGCCTTCCCAATGTGCTGAAGAGGAGTCCTTGGCTACAACTGCGTTTCCCAGCCATCAGACCCTGGATGTGTGCCACTGGGAACTGGAAGGGTAAACCGCTATGATTAAAAATCATAGTTACCTTCTACAAACACACTTTCTCATCTAATTAATGCAAGAAAAGAAGCCATACTCCCAGCCACCTGGCCATTTTAATGGGCTGAACACGTCCGCCATAAGACTTTCAAAACAGCCTCTTAGGGTAAAGGTCATTTATTTTCTTGTGTTAAAAGCTCTCTAGGTCTTCACTAAGCCTGAATGTGTGGGAGCCGCAGAAGTCTCACTATCCTCTTCCAGGGATGTGTCTTCTTCCAGGCCGGCCAAGATCAAAGTCTGATCTAGGAAAAATAAGAACTCACACTGGCCTTGCCGTGGGCCTCCATGCTTTAATGAAGTCCTGTCACCACAGCTGGCTGTGCACAATGCCTTCACAGTTGTGCTTCCCTCTCTCCCATGAGTTAGGATAGCATCAGCTTAGAAACAATACAATCAGATTAAACCAATTTCATCTTTTCCTGCCAATTCTACCTACATGTTATTTAGGCAATGTATTTGGATTTCCAAGGGTATTTCTTTTCAGCTTATCATGAGCTCACTACTGTAGTTACTGTAGTTACATGCCATTGACCAACCACTTTTCTCCCAAAACATCTTTGCAGAGGTGAATTCAGTTCTTCAGCAATGGCAGAAACATGACTAAATACTTGCTGCACAGATGAGCTAGGAGCATGATTTTTTTGGTCTAAATTTTAAACCACAAAGATGCAGTAAGAAATGAATGAAGGTATATGAATACATGCAATGAAAAAGAAATCCTTCGTACCTCTCATGTATCTGTTTCCATTTTCTGATTTCAAATGAAGAACTACTGAGACAAACAGCTTTTTTACCAATTCTACAAAGAGCTTTCTTTGAAGACTGAAGGAGACACGGGGCCACAAGTTTATGAACCTAGCACATTTTCCCTGCAGCCTTATGTTGCATCAGTTTTGGCTTCCTTTTCTTGTTCTGTCCATTCAGACCGTAAGCATTTGATGGAGTGATCTGGCAGTCATTCTGCACAACACCTCTAGCAAAACAAAGTGAACCCATTTCTTGGTCACTTCATGAAGTGCTCACACAACAATACCACACTGGCTTCCCGGGCTGCTGGCAGTGGGCAACAGCCGGTACCTCACAGAAAGGCAGAAACTATGAAAGTAATAATAATAATAATGCAACTAGGCACCCATAAACAGTGCAGAGCAACAGAAAAACAGACTTCATCTGACCTCTGCAGTTTCTACTCCTGACTGCTGAGTTGCATTGCTCGCATGAGTGGCAGCAGCTCCAGCACCACTTAAGATCTGAGCATGAAGACAATAGGGAGTGAGTAGTGTACACACAACTCTTGCTGAGGGGAAGGCACTCATTCCTGCTTACAACCTTTTTTTTACATCTGTTGTTTCTGTGGAATCATTTGCCTTATGCTACTAAATGCATAACACTTGTGAATGGTGGGATGGAAACCCAAGTTCAAACCCTTTTTCCAGTTATCCCTGTTTTGCATTCAAGAGCAAACACACTGGGAGACCAGAAGTTGCAGTCGGTCACCTTCCATAACCAAGCTCCTGTCCTCCCCAGGACTGCACAGCTTTGTGGGATTTGGAAACACATATGAAATCCTGCCTCCAGAGGAAGGAAAGGTAAAACCTCTGTGAAATTTGTCAGGTTCAGGATTTTGACACATGCCATCTGGCTCCTGCCACCAATATTGCCATGCGAATGGAAGTCATCTGATGGTACCCTGGGAAGTTCTACCCCCAGAACAAGTTTTTCTTTCACAGCATCAAGACATTACCAGCTGCCAGGCCACAAACATGGTCTTCCAGGAGAGTGTAACACTTTTAACATATAAACTACATCTCTGTATCATATGATCAGGATGCCATTTATGTTGGTCGTAGGAACAATATAACAGATGGAAATCCACTGTCTAAAAGGAAACTGCATGGAATATCGTATCTTACAGAAAGTAACTTAAACTTACACGTGGGAAACAACTGTACAAGGAAGAAAGTCTGCGTGTTAGTAGCACATAAAGGGGACAGTAACTTCTGTGCATCTTTAAAACTGTTCAAAAGATGGATATATCCCTGTTTCATAGCACTGGTTATGTCTGTTCCCTATATATGGCATAATTTACCACTACTTAATCTTTGGTGGAAAAATAAACAGAACCTTGCACAGCCATACCACCTCTTAAACTACTCCACCCTGTCTTTTAAAAAAATTATTATTTCTTTTTTTAACAGCCCTAAGCAAAACTCTTAGGAATTTTTCTAGGGGAGTTTGTCGGAAGTTGGGTAGATTCATATGATAAAAATGCCGTTGTCCTCAAAACTCGTATAAACAAATCTATAAAAGTAAATAGCAGCCTTTAAAAGTATAAACACTCAACTTTAATTTTTACATAGTTTCCTTATCTAGCAATGATTTTTTTTTTCCTTAGTAGATACCTTTGCCAGTGCCAAAACACAATGTTTTTAATACAGATCCAGTCACTGGGTATCTCTGAGCACAGAACAGCTGACCGAGTGACTTTAGCTCATTTGAGTAGCAATCAGAGCCACTGTTTCTCTAGATATGGACCTAAAATTCCACTCGAGTGCCTATTACCATCAAGACATAGGAAGCCACTCTGCTTAAAGTCCAATCACTGAGAACATAAGAGTAACTTTGTTGGGAAGGCAGGCTTACATTCTCTGATGAACTGGGCCACTGAGACTCCAGACCCGGTTGCCGCTGTGCCAAGCCACAGCTATCTGAGAGAGAGAGGAGGCAAAAATAGCATTTAAACGGACAGAGACAGTGAATCCAGCGCTTTGCAGTGACTGGGTTCACTGCAATGAACTTGTTAGCTGATCTCTGTGCCACCAAGGAACTTTATCCATGCAGGAGCCCAAGTTAGGTACACTGTGCTTTACTACAGCAACAAAGGGACAGACCCATTTCCTGGGAAGTAAGAGAGGTTGTGACTGGTGCATGTTGTAAACTTGCTGGAAAGAGTACATTTCGGTGGTTTGGGGTTTTTTAAGTGAACAAACATATGCAACAAAGGCTTCTTTTCCGTAACTACTTCATGCGATGCAGTACTGCAGCTTGGGTTTTCAGAGGAAACCAACCTCTCCAGAAAAAGGGCAGAACTGAACGAAAATGTTTACAGAACCCTGGTATCTCCAGGGGATAGTTTTTGCTTTATATTCTGGTATTTGCTATTGATATTTCTCTTGTCACGCATGTGTCCATTTTTCTTTAATTTAATTTAATCCCTGCACTTGAAATCATTTCTCCTGGGAAGGAATGACTCAGTGGTTAGACTGTGGACTCTCAAATCCTGTTTCCAACTCTCCATTTGCTCACAGGGCAACAACATGTATACATATCTTTAAATCACAAGAAATCTATTCCAAATTTTAATGACTTAACCTCATCGCGCCCCAGCAGAGTAAGAACTCTTTTTATGACTTTCACTTCACAGATGGGAACAAATACTTTGAGTTCTTCAGGGGATGCTGCAAACTGGCACTGGCAGCAGGCTGCATTAAAAGGTCACACTGAAAACTGTTGTGCTGAGGAAAAGGCACATATCCTCTTTGAAACACCAGCAAAACAGGCTGAGGGGATAGGAAGGAGCTGGGGTGTGGACAGCTGGAAGCCGCTACCATTTCAGTTACCAGCAGTGAATTTCAGTCAATACCCTCATCACTATTCTATTTAGTGTTCTTGCAGGCTTTTCAGTGCACTGGCATGACCCATCCAGGGGGAAAAAAAAAAAAAAAAGAAGCAGCACCACCACCAAACCACAAAAAACCCCAAAAACACACCTTCATGCAAAGTAACAGAAAGAGTTCATTTTCATCCATCGTCAAAAATCATCTTTTAAAGGAAGTGTTCCCTTGCACATCATTCTGTGTCATTATTCAATTGACTTTAACAGGAAAACAAGGTATTTTAAACCCCTAAAACTGAAAAATAATTTCTGATAGTCTGTTTTCTCATAATGATACTGGTGATGATGCCACTGAAAACTCACTCAGCAGAAAACTCTAGCAGCTTCCAACCGACTCAGGGCAATGCTGTCTTTCAGATTCATTAACAGCAGATTTTACTCGTGAACCTTGTCCCCTGATGCTTGTGAAATTACCCCAGTCGCATGGGTTATCTCCCCAGTCCTGGCAAATCATTCCAGCTTTGGTTTGCTTTAACACTGCTTCTCTCTCATCTCCCACTTCAGGTTCACTGTCCTTATGTTCCCCCAAAGAGCAACCAAAGAATTAAGAGGGATTCTTGGGGAGAGCAGAGATAAAAGAGGAGGATAAAGGCAAGAAACTATTTGTCTACCATCCTGTTAGCGGGGAAAACGCTTTACAAGACTACCTTGTGGGGAACATGCCCTGCCCATAGCAAAAAATCCTCCGTGTAGCTACTTTGTAAAATCCCAAAGCATAAAACACGCCTTTGAAGCCAAATTAATGATCCACAGCATGTTGGAAATTCTTCTGACACTTCCGTAGACATAACGTTCTTTCACCCTTTTGACTTTTAGCAGAGCCTCAGGAACAGACCTGCTCAGACTGATAAAACTCAGGAACAGAAAACACCAGCAGGGATTACCACAATGGGAAATACAATGAGGAATACAGGGCAGATATTTGTGCCCACACCTATCCTTTCAAAGTTACTCCAGGCTGAACATTTTGGGATATAAAGGATGTATTCTGTGCCCATTCTAATGGGCACATGAGTTAAGAATGGAAATGACAAAGAATGTTGTTCTCTTAATCTGGTTTCTTAATTCTTTCTCTTGGGTTTACCTGGTTAGTTTCCCTTTTATTTAGCAGGAAAGTTTTCATTTGTATAATTCAGTCTGTGGAGAACTAAAAGATGATCTGCATTTATAAATTGCTAAACACTATCATCAAAATGTTCTGCAAGGCCCGGACTATTACCTTAAAACAATGGAATTTCTGTAGCTCAAATCTTGTCCCTCCCAGTAAAATAAAATTAAGGAAAAACAAACAAACCAAACCAAACCAATCAAATAAAAAGGCTAAGAGAGCCTATTTAGGGACCTGAGAGTTGTCAGCCCTTCAGCAGAAGCCCCTAATTATAAATGAAAGCTTGAGTCTCTCAGGAAATTTATAAATCCTGGAGAAAATTTCCACTCCCTCAGCCTGTTGCCTGCCCTCCACTGCCTTTCCCTCTGCGCAGATCTGCAAGGACCAGGGTATCACTGATGGCACTGCCAATAGGATCACCATAAATTCCTGGGTAAAATTCTCCAAAACTCTATGCATTAACAGGTGGAGTGTACCAAGCAACTTTCTCTCAGTTTCTTCACATCTTACCTGGCCCAGTATCCTAAATAGACAGTGCTCCAAATATTGCTGCATTGTGGGAAGAAGTTGGCTGCATATCCTGCTCTCCCTTTTCTATCCAGCCCCTTACAAGTGCTCTGGTCCCCTCAGGTGGTGAATCACATCCAGGAGGCATACATGAGGCTCCTTCCCAGTTGTTGTGTTTCAGAGGGAAATGGCTTTCCAGTTTACAACTACTGCTACGGTGCCCAGGTTAAACAAATGGGACATTGCTTCTCTTCTCTTCTGCAAGGTCAGCCCACAGCTGTTTCTCTAGGGGCTCTAGACTGCTCTGCAAAAAGGGAATCCATGAAGGATCACGTAAGTGAAACCTGCATCTAAGAGCATCTGAGACCCAAAGGATACTATGAGGCCCAAATGCCACTGAAGGAGGCCAAGTAAACTGCTTAGAAGTACTAAAGGTTGCTTTCAGTGCCTCTTAATATCAGGCAAAGTTTGATTCATGTCATTTCACATGATGCAGAGAAGGGGAGCCTTTTTGCCCTTGAGCTACTTGTCTGGTGACTGAGGATCTGATAATTTTAAAACAATATCAGAGGACCTTTAATTAAAATCCATTTCTAACCTATAAAATGAGAGTGACTGCAACAGTGGCTTCAGACTTGCAGATCAGGCACCTGTGGGATAAAATATATTTATCAGCACAGCACCTCACAGGGGAGTGCTGTACACACCACAGCACAAATGCTGACCTCAGTTGCTAGGAGAATTTTCATTTACCTTATCACAAATGCCAGATTTAGACTAAAACAGGTAACAACCTCAGCTCCTTGAGCTGCCCTCCTTCTTGGGCTGCGCACATGAATCCAGTGAGAAGACTTCCCATGTCTGGATGTCTGGATAATTCCCCTTTTGGTAGCCCCTTTTGGCCTAATAAAAACCATTCCCTCTCTCTTCAACAAATGCTGGAGCCTGCAGAAAGCAGTAAAGCATCACTGCAGCGCTCCGTGACCCTGAACAACCTCAACAGGTGCCCTGCTCTTGTGGAAAACACATGTTGCTCTGCCACTATTAATACACCGGGAGTGTGAATGGCATATGCACGTTTGTTTGCGTGGGGAGCATAAATTATGGAGATCCCAGGTTTGCAGCCGTCACCTTTTGAAGCTACAGAGCTGTTTCTGGGGACAGCCGAGGTGCAGGACCACAGGCACTTCAGATGAGTGAGGAGTGAAGCCCTGGGGGTCAGGCAGTCGTGGGGAGTGTTCAAGGGCACACCCAGCACACTGTACAGCTGAAGGTCTCGATGCTCTGGTGACCAAGAGGGTTCACGGATCAGGGAAGAAAATGAATGAATTGCGCTGCCTCCAGACTGCCTGGCTGAAGTTGTCCCTCTGTCGATTGCCTCCCGCATCACCATCACCACACGGACGAGATGCTCCCTGCCCTCACTATTCAGTAGAAGGCAGGAGCTGTTTATTGTTTCAGACTTAAGAATTCAAAATAGGAAGTCAAATTGATTTCCTGGGAAGTGAGATGAAGAGAAGTACTGTCAAACACTCCCTCTATTCATCATCGAGTGACGAGTAGCAAAGACATATCTTGCAGAGCTAACAGCCATGGGGTGACATGTCCCAACAACTGTATTTTTCCTCTGGATAGTTCTGGATCCACACACAGCAGAAAAATAAGGCCTACTTTTGTAGCAGGGAAAAGGGAGCAAAGATAATGAACCCACAGACGGAAATCAGGCTCATGCACAAGGCACAAAACCTTTCATCTTTTAGCCTGACCACAGCTGCCACTTCCAAGCCATACCAAGTGAGAAAAGGGGAGAGATGATGGAAGTAAAATGCTCTATGCTCATTTATCTCAGGGCTTCCCAGTTTTATGTACAGATAGAAGAAACTATGTTCCTGGAACCTTTCCCTCATGGCTGCAAGATCTCTAGAAGGTGAAAAAGGTGTCAATTCAAACTTTGCTGTGATCTTACCAACACAAGTTTTCATTCATCAGACTCCACCACTCCGGTCACATGAAAGTCTTGGCTAAGCAGTGCAGAATGAAAATGGAAAACATGAGGCAAGTAGCACTATTTTTTCCCCTTGAATTCACATAGCTGTGCCACAAACCTGTCCCTGCTCTAAATTACTGATGCAAGAGAGAGATAACCAGACAACATACACATGCACCCCACACACCAAGCGTACAGGGACTAGAGAGTGGAGAAAGCCTGCATTCTCTGCCTTCATGGAGAAAACAATGATAAAGCAAACCAAAAATTTAAAAAACCCCACTGCTGACAGCTAAAGGGACAGAAGACTAGCTTTTTATTGCCCCAGAGGGTTCATGCCTGTGCATGATGGAACTGTGGCCATTAGCAACACAGAATAGATGTAGGAAGTGTTACCACCCATGACATCTTTTGCAGCTGCTGGGGAGCCCAGACCTCACACAGGGATAACATTTCTTTCCTGCAAAGTGCGCTGGTGAAGAAAGCATTCCCACACCCCTGCTCATTGTTCCCTCTCCCTTTGCAAAGGGATAGTTCATAGTGCTTCAGGAAAACGAGGCAAGAATCAGCCTTGACCACCAGTGAGGCAGTACAAATACTATTGGCCCTGATGCAAGGAGTCAATGAAATTAGGTCTCTGTGCAGCCAACTGGTCCTTGGCTGATGAGACCACCTTCACACTCTCAGGGCAGTGCTATATATCCCACCTCACCATTTCTGTGCCCTAGCCAGGTCCCTTCCTCTTGGGCTCGCACTGCTGATGATGGTCAGTGAGTGATGTAAAGCTCACTGCACCTGATGTCTATGCAGGAGATCAGGGAAAACCTCTGCTGTCTCCTACTGCACCAGACTCCTTCCAGATTTGCCTCCTTCTCACCTGTTTCCTATCCAAAACTCACCTCCCAAAGCCCAGCAGATGGCAGATCTATGGATGTGCCCATCCTATTGCATGGAGATGCAATTGCCTAACACTGTCCCTCTCACTGTGCCTGTACAGGCCAAGGTTGGCCTGGAAGGGCACAGCTCAAGCTGCTCCTCACCCGAGGTGGCACTAAAACAATTTTTTATTTTCTAAAGCACAGATAATGATCAAGCAAAACTAAAAAGGAATTCAACTTTTACAGGTCTTTGGAAAAATAACTATTAGAGCAAACGAGGCAGGAACTTGATGCTGTTGGAGCAGGGCTCCCTGCCCCTCTACCAGCAGGCAGCCTGCCCTGCCTATCCTGCCTTCTCAGCCTGGTGCACAGAGGCAATGTGGTCTGTAAGCCCCAGAGTCGCCATTTGACTCTGTGTGGCATCCAGCAGCATATGCTGATTCACAACCATGTCTGTACCTGCTTCCCACAAGAAGATCCAGAGTGTAATTTGCAGGGAAAGCGCAGGTCTGATGGGCCATTTTCAGTCCGCTAGAGCACCGCATCAACGCCTATCAACTGACCCATCCCCTACAGAAGAGGAAAGAGAAGATGCTCAAAGGAAATGGTCTTTTGCAGGCACAACAGCTGTTACACCACTTTTTGGCATGAGCTGCAGCTCATACTGCAGCCTTGCCACTCTCCATCCCTTTCCTGCAACTTCTTTCCCTCACAGACCACCTCCACTGAGCAAGCGATTTGGGAAGGCTGATGGCAGCCCCACAACATCTTGGGACAGCTGCACAGCACTGCTTCCCCGCTCCATTTTCCTGACGCCTTCTGCCTATTGGCCTCTTTTCTGAGCCACCTTTAAGCAAGGGCAATGAAACAAAGCAAAGGATCTAGAAACAGTGGACTGGGATGTAGTCTTTAACTGCACATTAATGGCATTGCGATGGAAAAAGGCAACAGCTGTGTCTTTCCAGCCCTCACCATTCCGCTTTCTACAGCTTACTCCCTGCTTTCACACAATTGATTAGTTTGAAAGAAGAGTTTATCACAAAACCATTCATTTAATTCAACTATCCACGGAGGCCTCAGAAAACATGCATCACAGGTCCCATTCTCAGACTCCTAATGATCAGCTCAATCCCCTGCAGCCTCAAATCCCTTATTTAAAATGCACCTTTGGATCCCAGTACAGTATTACACAGCCGACAAAGCAGCAATTAAAGAAAAATATTTTTAAAAGGTAGGAATGGTGAGGGAATAATCAGAGATACAATTGTCAAAGCCTTGTGTTAACTAAGGACACCAGAGAAGTATGGCTGATCCAGCCTCCTCACCACTTAATGTGAATAAACAGCTTACGAGTGGGAGAGGCTGAAAGGGGAGCAGCCTCCTTCCCTGTCACGGGAGAGGGAATGTGATGATCACCAAGTACCAAAAAAGCTCTTATTTGTGAAACCCATGAAGGGAAGGAGCCTGCTGCTCCTCCCCACGGCTTCCAAGCAGCGATCGTGAGCTCCCGGCACACAGTGTCGCTCATCGCACCATCACATGGCAAGTCTCACGCCATCTTCTCAACACAGAAACACAACCGGGTTAAAAGACAAAAGCTTTCTGAGATGCCTCTGTTTCTGATGTATGATCAAAGTTCCTGTACTTCTGTTTTCAGAAAAACGGCCTCGAACCTAAATCAGTGCCACCAGCCTTTCCCAGAGCCACATGGACGGGCCTTCGCGTCCTCAGAAAACACAACACAGAATCCCCACACCACCGCAGAGCAGCTTCTCTCCCACAACGGGCGTGGAGGCACAGCTAAGTCTGAGGTCTCCTGGCACAGAGCTCCCCTCTGGCCACTGGCCAGCCATGTGCTGTCTGCGAGCAAGGGGCCGATAGCCTTGGATGTACAGCAAACCGCTGGAAGGAAAGGCTGACCGACCGTACCCTTTACGCTGCTCGCCTAACAGCTGGTGTCACTTAAATCAAAACACTGACCATTAAGTTTGGTCCCTGGCAGGCTGCAGAGAGGCAAGGCTGAATTTTTTCAGTTAGCCGAGAAGCAAAATAAACAGCACAGTCTTGACCTCGCGCTCCTCTTGCCAATAAAGCCTAACCATGGAGCAAAAAGGACAAAAACCCAAGCACGGAAGAAATATGATGGAGTGCAACGTTTTCCCTCCAGCATTCGAGGGGCCGGCTCTTCTCTTGCCAGAGTGCCACTGTTCATTTCCACCACCAAGCCCTCCATGGCACAAACGCACGCACAGCCATGCACCTGCAATAGAAAGGCCTGTACCTCACAACCACAGGAAAGGGCCGCACTGCTATCCCTAGAGGTTTCCCTAAAAAGACAGTTCTACAAAGACTGGACACTGGAGAATGGCTTTGCCAGTTCAGCAGAACAATTTCTATTGACCAGCTTTCACAATCAGCTTTCTTCTCAAAGAAGTGCCTTGGAAAAGCCTCTAAATGACTCCTGAAGGATAAGTTTGAGGTAAAGTTGCTATGCTTCTCACGAAAACAAAGTGAAATGAAACATATTACAATAGTACAAATACCTTATGCTAAATGGCTCCTAAACAGAAAAATCCCAGCTTTCCCAAGAAGGGTTCAAGATTGGATTGGGCTCTAGATCTGAAGACTTTAACAGCTTCCCTCAGCGTTAGTGTGAGCACAGAGCTTCGCGGTCACTCAGCTCAGCCCTCCCACCGCGTTACTGGCCTCTGAATACAGCCCTCCTTTAGGCTGGCATCACCCGCCCCAGCTTCTGTAAACAAACTTATCGCCTGTTTAGAAGTAAAACAGAAGGGAAATGGGCCAGGAAATTATCCAATATGGTTCTGAATGAGCATTTCAAGTGGCAGAGACCTCGGGAGTCCTATAGTTACCATTGCTGGAAAACAATTCCCAGCTAACAAAGACATAAAAAGACCCACCCAAGTAGGAGAAGGGCTGCAAAGCTAAGGAACTAGGAGAAGCCATGAGAGAAAATACATTATTAAGGAAAAAGAAAAAATCAAAGCAAGAACACCAAAGGGGAAAGAAATAAGTCTCCAGGATTAGCAGGGAGAAGTACAGATTTAAGAAGGATCCATTATGTGAGTACAGCATTATAAAAGCTTACAACACAGCGACCTTTAAAAATAGCTTTATTTCTATTGCCAAAGCACCACCACAACCTGCATCAAATAAAGTTACAATTCGTCAAGGAGCTGAATGCACTGGCTTTAATGGGATTTCATGGTGCTCAGTAACTTGCAGGATTAGGTCCCTACCACAAAGCACTAAATTGTCTAAGAAAACACACAGGCGGAAACAGCAGTAAAACAACCCTGGAGAGTTACACTGTGCACAATCTTTTACATATAACTGAACTCTATCAGCTGTTACAGTAACAGAATAACAGATACATTCAACATCCCAAGCTGGAATTCTTATGCTGATGCAGGGTACTGAATGCTTTTGGAAAATGCACTACCTTAGCTGTTTCATGCTAGATTACAGCAAATAACCAGGTTTTTTCTTGTGTGCTTTTGGCGGGGGGGGGGAGTGTTGCCCCTTTTTTTCAGTGACTTATTGCTTATGACAGTCATTGATGGCAACAGTTGGGTTCCCTCCTATCCCAAATCATCCCTTATCAATCACCACCTTGCAAATCCTGCACTTCCAAAGCACTGGTTACTCCACACTGCTGTGGGACAATACTGGTGAGGTTGTGGTTACATCCCTTGTTCCTTGGGCCACACTAACATTTAAAGGTGTTGTTAAACCTGGGACTGTCAGCTTCTTAATAATAAATGCTTGTGACTGAACGAAACAGGCTGTGGGATGACCACAGTGGGGCTCCCAAGGTACTGACTGCCTCATTCCCTGGCATGACTCAAGCAGGGGGAATGGCATGGCTCATGCCCCTTGGCAGCATCTCTCTGCGAGGAGGCTGCAGCCAGGAGGGGGTGGGTGATTGCCACGGAGCTGTGCCAGGCAGCACTGCTGAGCAAACCCAGCATAGATATTCATGAGGGACTGCATCCCTGAGTGAACAGAGGGTCTGAAGTTGAGCATCCGTGGGCACTGACATTTGACATACCTAGAGGTTTCAGGAGTTTCTTTTGGTGACTGGGGCAATATTCTACATCATTTTTTGTAAGAAAAGCA
Organism: Mohoua ochrocephala; assembly: GCA_013398855.1. Taxonomy (NCBI): domain Eukaryota; kingdom Metazoa; phylum Chordata; class Aves; order Passeriformes; family Acanthizidae; genus Mohoua; species Mohoua ochrocephala. The sequence continues at coordinate 171,562 of VZTA01027916.1, read as the reverse complement.
CACTGGCACTCCAGGAGCAGGGATAGGCCATCAACAGCATTCTTATGCACTCCCTTCCTCCAAGGATCAGGTTAGAGAGGCATTTACACAAAAGTAGCATCATGCTTTTCATTACTATTGTTTTTCATTGTGTCTTCAAGGCACGTGGTAGCAGTCACAGAGGAAAGGACTTACGCTCTAAATATTTACCTGGAGAAACAGCTAAGTGCGCAATTTGCACAAAGCCAGGTGAAGAGATGCCAGCAGGTAGGAAAATGCCTATGGAGTGATCATCTGCAAAGGGGTGAGGCTCTGGATGTTGGTATTGCTGCTGGCAGAGTGTGGGGGTGACAGGAACAGCCCCCCAAAAAAACTAAATAAATAAAGGAGTTGCTTGCAATAGAAAAGACAGTCACTTGCAATAGAAGGAAAGACCCTGCGTCGCTTGCTGCTGCTGAGTAGCCTGCCCATATTCAAGCCAAGCCTACAGTCCCACCAGTGAAGCCAAGCTGAGTTTGAACTCACCAGCTGTAAGGTTGTACAAGCACATCAGCCTGGTAGCCTTCCCTCTGAGAGTGTTCGTCAAGGCTGACAATCCCTGCCCGAGGGACTTGAGATCAGAACTGAAAGGGATGCTTGTAGGTCAGGTTTAAACCTCCAGAGCCTGTGGGTGGGTGAACAAAGAAGGGGTGGGCATGTACGTAAAAATAAAAGACCGCAAGACACCTGGTTTCTCAATACTGCTACTAGCCTATTCCTTCCAACACCATTAATAGCATGCCAGACTTCACAGAAACAAAAGCAAGCAGCCAGGCTCTTCCTCCCTCGAACAATAAAATAGAATAGTAAATCAGAGGCAAAGACTGATTCAATTAGCCCGAGATCTTTTTTGATAAAGATTACTCAAATAAGCCACATACGGAAGCTCTCCGCATTTACAACATTTCTGCACCATTATTTGTAATAACATGACACCTCACTTTCCAGAAGGTGCCACACTGGATACTAATAGCACACTTATTATTAGATTTTCTGCATGGTTACATAAGCCTGCAAAAGGGGAAAAATGTAAATGATTCAAGAAGATATTCGTCTTGTGGTTCTCATGAAGTCTTTAGTATCTGAAGATTGAAGACGATCCCTCCTGGCAAGAAACAATCAATTTTTATGCTTCATTAAAAGAGTTCTTTTAGTACTTTTAACAAAATGCTCAAAGGCAAGTCAAGCAAAGAATATATATTTTTTTAATCTAAACATTCTGCGCTAAATTTTACTCTCAGATCTTCCAAACTCTTTTCCTAAAATTAAAATGAAGCTGTGCATGCAACTTAGTGTTTATTTTTTTCCTCTCAATCTAACTATGATCTGAGGACATTTTACCCTGTCTAAACCCATCTGCACAAGTGGGCACGAATTTCAAAAAAGGACATAATAAGTGCAAAAGCAAGGGAGGTATGAACTACCTCTGGGAACGCTGAAGCAAGAAGACTTTCACCACAATACAAGGTCATAAGTCAACGTCAGCCCCGCCAGAATAACTTCCTCATGTCGACACACTGGCAGTAGGTGCTCGAGAGCCTGTCCACCTGCATGACCTGAGCACTTCTGCTCCGTTATTCAGAAGCGCACAGGTGATCCCTTAACTGCCTGATGACTTATCCAATCCCCAGGGGACCTTTTCCCCGAAATCACTCAGTGTCATGAACTCATCCCCAAAGTCCATCTCTGCACCCACTGGACCTAAGCCTGCTGGCCTCCCTCTGGAAGTGCTGTCTAGCATGACACGCACCCAAAGGAATGGTGGGCTATGCCACTCTGTTAACCAAATTTATCTGGTGTGACTTTACAGGTCCTTCAGCCACATCACAACACTACACACAGCATCCTGCAGCGCAGCAGAAGCAGGAAGGGTTTACTACACACGCTCCAGCATCTGTCCTTACCTATCAATGAGCAGAATGCTAATTTAAGTGTCATGTTGTCTCCTACTTCACTGCTGTGCAAATGGCACATAAATGCTGCTGTCACTGGTGCATAGGGTTTGCTCGCAGATAAGTGCAATAAATCTAACGCAAGTTCAGAGGGCTGCCTGACAAGTAGCTGCAAGCAGGAGTCACTGCTCTTCTCCCTTTAAACATAAATGGGCTCTAGTAAACTTACTTTTTGGAGGACTCAGCGCTCTTGCCTTAATGCATATGGAACAGTCCCCAGCCCGAGGCAAGCCCCTGGCAGGAGCAGGCAATGAGGTGGACATCACCGGCACAGCAGAAGGTTTTGCCATTGCACTGCCAGATCTAACACCTCTCGAGATCGCGAAGACAGCTCGACAGCTGGCTCACCTTGTTTCTGGCAAACATGTTACTCCCACAGCTCATATGCAAAGACATGCAGTGCCTTCTAAGACACTCACTGAATTGCCCCTGAGAGGGAAGTTTTAGGGTACTGTATTACTGTACCTGCATCTACTGAAAAAAACCCAGAAATAAGGGGAAAAAAATCAACTACGGAGAAATTGCTAAGCCTTTACAGACAGTAAACTGTGGCAAGGGTTTTTTAGATCCTGCATCCACGTCATGGTGCAGGAGGCCAAATTCAACCTGGTTTCTTTACCTAAACTACAGCTGGTAGTAGCTATGTTCTGTCTGTACACCCCTGATAAGATGACCCAGATAAGCAAGCCAGGATGCAAAAGGGCACTTGTGAGAAGCAACCATTACATTCTGGAGAAGCAAAACCATGCCCAGGACTTGGGGATTCTACCTTGTGATCTCTGTTTGCAAGAAACAAAACGATTTTGTGTACTGATGGTCCTCAAATCCCCTGATGAATTTTCATAACTCTGTGAATTCAGCATTTTGAAAAAGGCCTTTTCTGTCCTGCAGTACTCCCTGAAGGGCCTACAGGTAGCTTTGAACAAACATCAGAGTACATCTGCATCCCTGCTCAGTTCATTGTCAAAAATGTACTTTGTGTGGACCAGCATTTTTGAACCTCTAGATTTAAGTCAGGCTTGTAAATCCATTTTTAGGAACCTGAAAAATACTTGATTTTCAGATGTGCCAGGCAGCTGCATCTACTTGTTACTTATAGAGAGGGTGCAGTTGTTCAGCACCTTTGAGTGTTGGATCAGCTTTATTTAGGTCCCTAACTTCAATCACCAGTAGAACAGCAGTCAAGTGAGATTTGAATCCTTTTCAAAGTGTCATGCTTTTTATACATGTAAGTGATAAAGCTGCCTGTATTAGCGAACACAAAACCGAACAGCTACTTGGAGCCAGCGACATCCCACATTTAAGTAATTCCATTCAAGTGTAAATGAGGTGCATTGCAATTTCAGGATTATTTACTACATTTGTTTAGTACAATCACTTTGCAGGATGCCTTAAAGCACTTTATTTGCAGAGCTGCAAAAATTGCCCGTAGGAATATGGATACAAGGTTTCACATTTTATTTTTCTGGAAACACTGAAAAATCTGAATAGAAAACCAAAAAAAAAAAAGCCACAGAAACACATGTTGGGAAACCTGGAAAAGGGTATAATGTCCTTTTGAACATGCAGCTCTCAAACGAGAAGGAGAAATGCTTGCTTGTTCTTGACGGATGTGGAAGCTACCTGTATTTATGGAGGTATAGGAAGCAAAACAAGATAAAAAAGAAGAGGACTAATCTGAAATGTCTTGACTAACTTAATATACCAAGATTGAATTTGTAAGCAGATTATTATATTAATTATTTACAGTCTTGCCTTAAGAGGATGTAGATTTTTGTGTGTGTATGCACATTTGGATTTTTTATACATTTATAACTGCTGATGTGAAGACTTTTGTTCTTTGCCTCAGAAGAAATGATCTGTTCTGCCTTCATTTACACTGATCTAACTCTAAAATCCAACAGTTACATTGCTGTAAAATTACTATTATCAAGGGGAAGAACATTCTAAAATTATCCCTTCAGCAGAGAGCACGAAGCCTGAAACTCTCAGTGCTTTCAACACCATTTTATCGGGACTGTGATCTCGGCACGGCTGGTAACGCAGCCAGCCGAAGCCATGAAAGGGAGCTTTGTGCCCAGCTACACACCAGGCCATGTAAGACTTCCAGCTTTTTGACTGGCCGACGGGGATGTTGCTCTTAGTAACACAGCAAGATTGATTAGGTACAATAAAAAAAAGGGCGTTCGGAAAGACGGCAGCGGAATAAAGTTCCTCCTCTATGACTGCTGCTACAGTGCGTGCAAGCGAAAAACTGCCGAGTAGTCAAAAAAAGGCAAAATGCTCAAACATTTCAGAGGCTCAATGAGTACGGACAGAGATTCAGAGATTTGTTGATAATGGGACAAACCTCAGCCCTGTCTGATCCAAAATGAATGCAGCATGACATCTCTGGTGAAGCACACACAAACCTACAACTGTATCTCCAGCATATCACCCCGTGAAGGAGCACCCAACTACTCTCACTATAATCGTGACATTTGCCTTCAGGATCTTATTCTGACTTCTGCTAGTACTTTGCTCCCATGGGTGTAGGCCAGCCAGCAGAAAGAGATCTTCCCTGGAGAGTTGCCCTCCTTCAGAAGGCTCCAGCAGACACATCCTGGACAGGATGCCAGGGAGCAGAAATGACTGAAGTGAACCAGCCTCCTCTCTGATGATCCATGTCCCATTTCTTCCCCTTCGGGGCTGTTTCAGGGGATCTAGGCTTAGAAAACAGCTTTTTCCTAGGAAGACAAGGGTAGAGGGAGGCAGTCCTGTTGGCCAGCTGAAAACCACAGAGGCAGCTCCTTCAAAGGGTGCTCCCGTAGCAGAAGGAACAAACAGATTAGGACCAACATTTCTGTTGTATGCTGTATGAATCCCACACACTCAACACCATTTTGTGGACTTTTCCATCACAGACTCCTGAAGCAGGGGATATGTAACCTGGATCCACAGACATCTGTAAAATTTGCCCTGATGTATTGCACTGTAGTAAAAATTCCACCAACAAATGTGCTAGTTGCAAAAGGCTCCAAACCTACCAGCTAATCTTTTCCCAAGATGATTAAGAACAAATAACACGGCACTGAAGTTTTACTCCTCTGTCCAAAAGTGTGACTCACCGTGGGCAGGTAGTGAGCCCTGCACACCACAACCGGTACACAGCAGCGCTTCCTGACTCCAAACAAGGAGATATCCCCCTGCTACCTCCACTCTGCCCCTCCATGCAAAGGCCAAGCATGGCACAGATAGTCCTGCCTTTCTCCTGGCTCTTGCCAGCTCTTCAAACTGGGCAGACAGCTGCCTGCCACGGGAAGTGAGCAGAAAGATGATGGTCCCAAAGAAGATGTGAGATGGCAATGATTCAGTGCCCACAGTGCTCTCTTGGCCCGTGGGATGGCTTTTAAACGACCTCCTTCCACACTTCATTGTTCCATGACGTCTTCATAGGGTTCAACTTAGATTTTGGGCTGGGTAACCCTCTTTCTCCCTTGGACTTTTCCCTTTCCTCTATATTCCCCATACACGTGCCTGTTTCTTAGCATTTATACAGCTACCCATGAAGAGATACTCAAATTGTATACACAAAGAAATGCAGATTGGACCAGCTTTGCTGCAAATCCCTGCAGAGACAAGCCCAGCTAGTCTCTCCCCGCGCTACAAAGTTTGCAGAGCTGCTTTAAATATCTCTTCTCTTCAGAACACAGATTGGCTCGTCGAGGTGGTATATACACATTACTCTGTATACTCTGTATGTGTGAACATATGTTTGATAGCTAGATCACTCTATTCCAATACATAGAACCGCGTATACACTTGTTCTTTTAAAACCTCGCTGCTGCTGACTTTCGCAGAGGTTCCCTCCAGGAATCTCACTCCTCTCTGCACCACTCGCCCCTGGGAAGGTTTTCCTCCAGCCATCAGCAGGACTGTGAGGCTGGCTCCAGAGCGGAGCAACGATGCTGCGAGCATCAGCCAGAGGGGGCTGCGAGAGTGTGTTGTGAGATGCAACAGCCTCGAAGGGCTGAGGCTGCCGACTGTGCTAGAGGCTTTTCTCGCTTGCGTAAACCATTTCTTGAAATAATAATGCCTAAAATAGTGCAGCAAGTCTTCAGGTTCCTCTCTTTTTTATGCATGCAGAATTAGGCAGCCAGGATTGGAGATGTACATCTGCATGCTGGCTGGCTATTAGCGCAGGATACCCGAGTATCTGCGTGCAAAAGCAGTCGGATCCTGGTGCCACCAAACTCACGGAGACGGTGCCGTGTGTCCGATCCCCAAGCAGTTCGTTAGCGGGGTCTCTGTGGATCAGCCAGCGTTTTCTTACACAGATAGATGTTAACAGCAAAGAAAAGGGCCAGACTTCTTGGGATAATGCACTTGATGGTGATAAAAATGTTTCCATGGAGCTTTACAGCAAAACAAAAATTGCTGCCCTTTATCTGATGTGCACACATTTCATACTTGCAATATGTCTAAAGTGATTTTATGACTAAATCCTGGGAAAAATGCAAAGAATGCTTGGCTAGAAGCATACTTTTCCAGTAAAAACACAACATGGCTTATTAACTGCGGCACTTGGAGAAGGCTATTCAACATAAAGTGCATTTTTTTTAGCTCGAGACCGAAAACATGTGTTCAGATATACGTTTTCTTTGGCTTCAGGCACCAATTTGACTGACTACATTAGAGGGGTCTCCAAACCCTTTTAGTGTACGCTAGCTTCAGTACAAACGAAATGGTATTCTATTAAACATGCCACGGTACTGCAGCTGAAGGCAAGGTTAAAACCTCCTGACTTTTTCAGAATATATTAAGCAGAAATAATGGAAACAAAAAGCTCCATTAGGTACCTCGTTAAGATTTTTGTAGTTGCTGATCAGCAGCCTTGTTATGGCAACACTTTTCAAAGTCACTGCAAGAAATGTTAATTGTGGCAATGGCGGGTGGGGACAGCGCACAATGAACCGCGGGAGCAGTACTATTAGTGTTACCGTGAGAACAGATTATGCCATTTCCATTCTATCTTTGAATTCTGGTGGGTGTAGGGTGATGTGACTCTGAGTGATGTCAGATTACCCAGCCTACATTTTTCTTGGAAAGAAGCTCCTTCCTCCACTTCTCTAGCAGGAGGGCTTGTAAATACTGCGCTTAGGAAATCTCAGCTTTATCAGACTCTGAAACGATCCCTGGGCTAGCTGGAATTTTTTCAGTTGGGCAACTGCAAGGTGTACGCTTGCAGAATACCTGGGAATACCAGAATGTGCTCACTTGGGCTTGTGAAATGGCGAGAACTGATAACAAGGGGTAGTTTTCTGCACTAATCCCCAGGAAACAGGACTTCACTCTCCCCAAAGCGGGCTGAAATCCAGACGATCTCAACCACATTTGTAAGCGGGTCACAATGTCACTCCTCTTCTCTCCCATTAAAAAACTAATTGTAAAAGCTTTTGTCTCTAATCTGCAGCTAACAAACCGGCAACTCTGCACAAAGGGGACGAGTGCAACTCAGTCCAACACGCCTGAAGGGTACTCTATCTCCACAGCGTGCAACTCCAACACACGAAACTGCCCACAATATACAACCTGTCAGGCAAATGCAATCGAACACTGGGTTTTGCTTCGAAACAGACGTGGATTTGCACACCTCTGCTCCCCGCTCCCTTCCCCGTATCCCACGAGAAGCCAGGCAGCAGAGGGGTGCACGGGGGCACCCCACCGTGCGGGGCTGCGCACCCAGCAGCAGGCACTAACCCTCGGTGGCGCAGCAGGCAGGCGGCTCCCAGGCGGCTCCGCTAAAGGCAGAAAGAGAGAGCAAATCTCCTCCCTCCCTGCTCCAACACATGCACAGAGGCTGCAGGACAGGCGGCCAAACCATGAGGATTACTCAGTTTACATTCGAGCCAAAGATAAATGATTTTAAACTGCAGTCAGAGGTAAAACATGCTCCCTCCTCTCACTCCCGAGGCACTTTTCCCAATCACGTGGATAGGTCATGCTGGCACTGGCTCTGTTCAGCCAGGTGATTTTTTTTTCCTGCCTATCGGGGGCTGCGGACTGTGCTCCTGTGAGAGAATAGATCGGGGACAGATTGTTTATGACTCTTTTTTGTCGTGCTGCCCCAGGTGGGGAGGCAGAGATGCTGGTCTGGTTCAGTTTATCAGAATATACCAAAAGCCTGGCATTTCTACTCACTTCGGCAGCATATATGAGGGTGGGCATGCTCCTTGCCCTCCCCCTTCCATACTGGAAAGCAACTCCAGGAACACTCAAACCAGTAAAAACCACCTGGAAACAGACCCAGCATCAAGCCCAGAAAGAAACAGACATCAAACTCTGCTGATTTCTGCTGCTACTGAACTCAGGCAGGACTCAGCTGGGATGCACTACACAGATCATCTCCTTTTCTGTGAAAATCACTTGCACAACACTACTCTCCCCTTCGTACTGCATCAAACAAGCTCCTAGTGATACTAAAAGGGGAGGTCTGCTGATGCCACAGCTACGAGATGGTGCCTGCATTAATCATTTCACCTCCAGCTTTTTAAATGCTTGAAAAAGCTCCCTCAGAATGAAAAAAAGAACAGCACATGCCATGTTCAGAAGCATTTGTTTCTTTTCTGAAGTAAACGCAGGAACTGAATTATTCTTTTTCCTACAGAAAAATATGATGCAGGGGTTTTTTTCACCGGGTTAAGACAAAAAGAAACAAAACAAGAAAAAACACATCTGAAATCCACAATTTTGAAACTTTCTATTTTAACATCTTTCCAACGCGCAACGAAGCTTTAAAAATTAGTTCTGAAACTTGCTGAAAAAGAATAAAAAGTAATTTTCAGGTTTGACAGTACTTCCCTCACACATACACTCTTATCTAAGAACACATGCAAACTTTTCTATTAGAAAAGTCATTCATATAGGGAAAGAAATCTGTCCCCAGGTGTGCACAGAAATCCCAGTTACACTGCTGGAAGGTGGAAGGATGGAGAGACCAGCTAAAGCAGTCTTCAGTACACACCTGTGTCAGGAAACACTGAAGAACTCCTCAGCTCATCTCACAAATGTGAATACTCAAATGTGATGGGAAAGTAACACCACCTTCTTTGAGGTTAGTCTGCTGGTAATTACAGATGTGTTAATATGTGCACATGTAAAAGGCAAAGACTGCTTCTCACACACAGAGATGTGTTTTTATTCATCTTGAGGCTGGTGTGCAGGGTTCTCCCTCTGCTGCACAATTCTACCCCTCGTGATCATCCCTCGGCTCCTTCTGTTTCTGCCTGATTCTCCTATAACCTTTGGGTGCCTGCTCTTTACTCCTGAAACACACTCACTGCTGAGCCATTTACATCTCATCCAAGATGCGTCTCACACTTGGCACACCTGATGAGCCCTAAAGGCAGCTGCTGCCACGTGAGGCTGATTTGCTCTGCACTTAGTGCCACCTCATCCATATCAGCGTCCCATTTACCTCCACAGTCACAACCCAGACCCGCTGACGCGCCGCCCGCAAATGTCAGGACGAGCTCTGAGCTGTCTGTTGCTCACTTCCTCTGCCTCTTAGATCTGCGAGGGAATCTTTGAATATTCTGCTGACCCACTGAAATTTTTCTGGTGCTTCTTAATTTCTGTGTGCCTACCCTGATCTATAAACCAATCCCTTGCACATTGTGGTTTGTTAGCAAAACGTAAGCAATTTTTCTCCAAGCATCTTTCTCGCTCCTTTACTCTTATCTATTTTAAGTAACTTTCAGCAGAGAAGAATGTCAGACTGACTGCTCTGCAGACCAAGGTATTTCAGAGAGAGGAGCCAAGCACAACTCCCTTCCTCGATGAAAAGCTAAAGGTGAGCTCTCTATCCTCTTCAAAACCGCATCCTCTTTCAGTCTGCCTTCGTTGCTGAAAAGTCCCTGTTCACCAAACTGATGTGCTGCTGGGGCAGGTACAAGACCAACCTGTCCACACAAATCCCTTTGAAGGGCAGGACTCAAATCCCTGGATCAAGCAGGGCAAGTCACACTGGTAAAGAGGTTGCTCTCTACTTCTGTACAGTCCCATACTTCCACGGATGGTGAACAGAGGCAGTCCTAGACAATGTGCCTACGTAGAAAGGCTTCAGCAGAGAGCCACAGGGAGCCAGAAGATACAAACTCTTCTGCTGCTGGGCAGGGCCAGGTGGAGCCTTCCCAGCAGTCAGTCCAAGCAGAAACACCAGCAAAACGTCCCTGGCTGAAGTGTGCCCACACAGCCAAGACAGCTGGTGAGAGTGAGCATCTCACTTCTCACTCCCCCTCTGGGGGAGGACAAGACTCTCTGTTTAGCCCTCGAAGGGGAAAAAACCAGGATCTTGGCCTTCCAGTTCTGCTGTCAGCAATGCTGAAACCCTCATCTGATGCCATAAGAAGAAGAAAGTGGCACTAGAGGAGCAAGAAGGGCAGCAGTAACAGGTAGCTACTACCCCACAATCCTTCAAAACCACTCTTTCCAATTAAATGATTTCTCCACCTGAGAAATTAGTTTCACTGAGCAAACAAAAGTCTTGCCATACCCTAAAAACTTCACTCATTCAGAGGCAAACAGGTTGGCTTCCAAAGAGAAAGCTAAGCTTGAGCCACAGAAATGGCTGCTGAGGAAGGCAGCAGTGCAGTTGAGTCATTAGGTTAAAATTAGTGCACCAAAGGATGGGGAAGGCAGGCATTTCATAGAATATTCTGTTGTGGTTTAACTTCAGCTGGCAACTAAGCATCACAGAGCTGCTCGCTCTCCTTCCCCTGGTGGGATAGGGGAGAAAATTGGAAGGATAAAAGTGAGCAAACTCGTGGGCTGAGATAAAGACAGTTTAACAGGTAAAGCAAAAGCCATGCACACAAGCCAAATCAAACAAGGAATTCATTCACCACTTCCCATCAGCAGGCATGTGTTCAGCCAGGAAAGTAGGGCTTCATCATACATAACATCGTCTTGGAAAGACAAATGCCATCACTCTGAATGTCCCTCCCTTCCTTCTTCTTGCCCCAGCTTTATATGCTGAGCACGATGCCATATGGTCTGGAATATCCCTTGGGTCAGCTGGGGTCGGCTGTCCTGGCTGTGTCACCTCCCAACTCCTCGAGCACCCCCAGCCCACTCGCTGGGGGGGTGGTGTGAGGAGCAGAAAAGGCCTTGACACTGTGCAAGCCCTGCTCAGCAGTAATGAAAACATCCCTGTGTTACCAACCCTGTGTTCAGCACAAATCCAAAGCACAGCTTCGTACGAGCCTCTGCGAAGAAATTTGACTCTGTCCCGGCCAAAACCAGCACAATTCTTCTGTGGTCTAACTGTAATGACAGACAGGGCCATTTAGAAAATAGCTCAAAATCTGAGTTTAGCAGAAAAGTCTGCTTACAGAAAAGCTCAAAGATAATTTAGGAAGGATCATACTTTCTGTTGAATTCCACAGGACTTAGCAGAAACACAGCTTTTGTTTCTATTGTTCTTTAGTACTGTTGTGATTCAGCTGCTTCTTGATTGTAAAATGAAATTAAAAAATAAATAAAAGGCAAAGAACACCTCACAAATATGGCTAAAAAATCACTACTTTCCTCGCAGATCTCAAGCATGGCCTTTAATTCAAAAGGTTCACAACCGTTTTGAACCATCTTTGTTTTCTACAAGCATACATTTAGGAAGATACAATGCTGTCTGAGAGATGACCCCGACTGCTCCTTTGAAACAGGCTTACAAACAATGAAAACAACAAAAGCACATTAACAAGCAGAAGCATGGTTCATTATTTGCAGGCATTACTCAGTGTTGATAAACGCTGATAAAAAAATGAGTAAATCGGGCAACCAAAGCCCAGTGTATTACTACGTGACAAAATAAACCTTGAAAACCTGGATCTGCAGACAAACGCTATTTCGGGTTGTTGAAAGCAGCCAGCCAGCAGCAGCAGATGCTGTGCACAGTGACCAACTGCTACACTGGTTGGCCACCATCCATCACACAAATTGATTAAATATAGTCCGTATCAGTCATTTAATATGGGAGAAATAAAGTCATTGTAATAGAATATAGTTTTCAGGATCGATACTTCCTGCTAAGGAAATAAATGTTTTGACAACACCTTGATATATATTTCTGCCTTGCACCCCATCCTTGTTCTGGTATTTCACTGGCAGCAGGAAATCATTAACCTTGCTTTTCCGAGACCTGGAAAAGTACAAAACCCAGCTGTAGCATCTAAGCCTGTATGAAGCCACACAAATGCTCCTCCTCACTCGAGGAGCTCCTGGAAAGAGGAAACACAGCACAGAAACACCAGGTAGATGCAGATGCAGGATGCTGACAGCCTGGTCCACACACCGCAGCAGAGCTCTGCATTGGGAACACCATGCAGGAATGAGTGCCCGCTCCCTGACCTTCTGCTGAGGAAGCATCTGAGATTGCAACCTGTGCAAGCTTCAGGTGAAAAACCATCTCAGCCACAGACCTTCCTCTCTCTAAAACTTCATAGCACGGACTTGAGCTGAAGGAAGTGAAAGGTTTTTCTCCTTAGATTCTCCATGGATTGGCAAAGAGAATAAAGAATCAGCAATCCAAAATCCCACAGCAGCTGGGAGAGGGGGAGATAAACATTTCCATGCCATTCTTTTAAAGAGAACCTAATGGCAAGTAAAACCTGTGAAGGATATTGTGCTGCAAACATAAGTGTCAGAAAAAACTCAGTAGGCTTATTAATAAAAAAATAAAGCCCCTAGTTTTCATCATACATATTGCAGCTTTCTAGCCATGCACTGGAAAATCAGCTTTATGGCCAAAAAAACAAGAGACATAACTATGGAGACCAAGCCCCTACATGAAAAGTGGAATTTAAGAACTTATGACTTGCTTGGATACAGCAGAAAAGTGAATGAGCAAAACAGGCCTGTTCTGCTCAGTCATTCTCACTTGTAATGGCTGTGTGCAGCTTGCCAACAGCTCTTCCTCAGCCGCGGAGAACAGCCTGACGAGCCCGTTCCAAGCGAAGGATAAAAAAGTTTATCACTAGGTAGTTCTACAGAGAGGCAACTTCTGCTCTCTTTCATTAGTTTTTTTGGGGTTTTATACAACAAGCAGAGACAGTTGCAGGGCAGAAAGCTGAACAGAGAGGGATTTTTGTGTTTCCTCAAGGAAATCCCTATTCAAATATATGCTAAAACACAGTGCTCTTAGAAATCCCCGTGTGATTTCCAGACATTGCCAGTGTTGGCACTGCCCACAGACAGCACAGGGAGGAAGGAGAGATGCCTCAAAGGTGATGCTCAGACCCCTGCCCAACGCAGGACCTCTCCTGTGCCTTTGTTCGCTGTAGATCAAATGACTCAAGTGACGTGGCTTCCACCCCTTCCCACCAGGGACTACTCTACAGTCCAACAGATCTGACTAGATGGAAGTGTTTCTGGATTTCAGCTTATATTTTCTGCACTAAAATTTATCCCACTACTCCTAGTCACAGGACCTTGGACCACCCCAAACAATTTTTCAAATTCGGGTGTTTATAACCCCTCAGGTGCAGCGCTGGGAGTTTTAACATCACCCTATTCCTTCACCCTCTTTGTCTCTCACTCACACAAACCGTACACATTTAATTCTTAATCTTTCTTCTCCTCTCTAGTCCATTAATCACTTTTGTTGCAGCTGTCTGAATTCCCTGCAATTTGCCAAAGTCTTTCTGGTAATGAAAGACCCACACACATGTGAACTTTGTATTTCTTAAAAGTGCTGCCTGGTAAAAGACATGGAACTAATATGCACGCATACAGAAACACGCCAGACATTTTCCAAATTCATTCTTTTTATAGAAAGAGCTTAACTTCTTTCAGGCAGGAAGCAAAAGGCATTTGTCTTTTTAAGTTCCCTAACAGAGGTGGAAGAGACACACACTGTACTTTTTTTTCAGGTAAGAAACTGCCTGACTCCCAACCGCTTTCCACAATTGCTCATTCTGCCTCGCAAAAGCCGCGTATTTATCGATGCCCACCTCTTCCAGTTCTTTAAGGAATCTCACATTAAAACTTCACGTTCCGGCTTTCAGAAATCGTTTGTCTCGCCTCCAGGAACAGTTCAGTGAGAGCTGCTTAACAGCGACCCGTACCCGTCCCTCGCTCTCTCCTTTGCCTACTTTTTGCTAAAAAAAAAAAGGTCAGGGGGACAGGTCGCAGATATGAATAGAGAAATCCAATTCAACATTCCCTTTCCTTAGATTTTTAGAACTTCGTGTTGCTGATGAACAACAAAACAATGCAGAGAAGGCAGAATTTCCTTTGGGACCCAGAGTAAAACTCCTGCCACCCTGATGAAGAAGTGCACCTGTGCTCCACCACAGATCCTGGGCTGATTTTGGGCAAATATATCACTGATCTCTGTGCATCTGCTACCTTCTCCCAGAAGGGGCTTTTATATAGAATATATTCTTTAAAGCATTTAACCCTGAATACTTTAAAGGCTATTCAGTAACTACCAACCATTGCAGAAGACTAACTTCCCTAGCTATAGTTTGGGGTCAGATGTACAACAAGGACCTTGATTTTGCTGTCAGATGTGACTTCACGTGATTTTTAAGTTCTACTTAATTGCAGCAAGAATAGGAAAAAAATGGGTAAAAGAGTGCATATGGCATCCAAATGCACTTTAAAATGAACATTCATTGACTGCAAGGCAGGGAAGAGGGAGAGAAGTCTTTGCAGGTTGATGCCACTTACCTGCAGGCAAGTTCTTTCCTCTAGTAAGACAACTGTGAGAATCCAGCATTAGAAGTAATTTTCTTTCTTACAAATGCCTAGGGCATTGTTATAACAGAGAGTTGCAAAAAAAAGCCAAAACCCCAAACACGCTCAAATAGCCACTGAAAACCAGACTATTTCCCTTTTTTAGTCTATTTGTAGGTTTACACTATCCAATACACATTAAGACGACACCCAAAACTCTGCTCTACTCACTTGTTTCATACCAACAAAACATGTACATGCAAATATCCTGAGCATAAAGAGAAACTCTTAAAGTCATTATGACATTATTTGTACCCTGAAGCAAGTCATAATTTGTATGCACCCTGCCAAGTACTTTCTGTCAAAGCTGAAGTAATTATTGAGAAGTATGAAAGCAGGTGTCACTTCTGGCAAGTTGTAAGATGGCTTTATATTCTCAGTTGCAATGGGATAAAAATGATCCCTAAAAAGAGCATAGCAGGCTATTACTTTACATCCAGCATATATGCGAAACATAACAGTTGCCGCCTGTACGGTTTTTTTCTTGTCTTTGGTATTTTAATTAAAGATTCGAGCTCCTAAAAGACAAAACCTAAAAATATGTGCAAAATCAATCCCATTTTGCATAATTTCTATTTAGTTTCATAACCAACTGTCAAGCCATCTGACCCTCATTTGCATGTGCTACAAGGCAGGCAGGCAGCCGAGCTCGCTTCCACCGCAGCGAGACACAGACTTTGTCCCCGCTCACTCCCACGTATGAACCTCCGGCTTCTAGGATGCATCTCTGCTACGGCACTCCAGGACAGAGGGGACAGCGATTGTTTTGATTACGGGGCCAAAACCTTTCCAACTCGGGTGCCTAAATTTAACCGCCTAACTCCATCTTTAGGCATCCGAATAAGCTGCTAGTGTTTCAAAGGTGCTGGGCACCCAGCATCTCCTACTTGTTTCTGTCAAACTTGCCAAGAAGAACATCTGCCTTTAATTAATTCCGAGAGCTGCAGGTATGCTGGACCTTTGAAAGCCATCCTGCTTATTTCAGTCTCTAAATACAAATCCAGGTGCCTACCTCTAGGCAGTCAACTTTTAAAATGCTGAAAAAGAAAAAAGTAGTCTTATTAAATAAATAATAAATATAAAAAAACCCCACACCAGATATTCTCAAGGCCTTTGGAGGCTTGTTCCATACTTGACATATGACGTGATGAAAAAGAAAGTAGATCTGATTTTGTGAGAAAGTAGCACTTCATGCTGTAACTGGAGTACGTACATTGCTAGTAATTAACGTAATTATAGTAAGGAAAGACATTCTGGGAAACTTTCTTCAAAAGCTGCTCCTCTTCCTCGGATAAGCAACCAAGCAAACCAAGCCCCCAAAGTAGTTGTATTTATGCTAACAGTTTAGGGAAATTGCAAATTTACTAGTGTATTTATTATGCAAGTTTATTTTATTTTTCTTTCATTCAGCCAGACACCCACATTCTTGACAGTGTAGAACTTGAAAAGATTTCTTTTTTATTTAAAAACTGCAAACAGAAGAAAAATACAGGCTACCACCTGCCTCTGCAAATCTTTCACATGTGCACTTGTGCATCTGAGCACGAAGCAACTGACTATCCTGTTAAGAATAATATTCAAACACGGCAGCAATATTCCACCCTACAACAGGGCACTGACTCAAAAGGCAACATGACAACACACGTCTGCATGTGCATAAAATGCTGTTCTGCATCAGGGACCAGGAATGCCTTGCTGTAAGACCAAGAGATGTTCTCCCTACGGCTGATCAGAGAAGTTCCTGCCTGCGGAACAGGGTGCTGTTGGACTCAGTGAAGAGACTCACTGCTCTGGGGCTGTCCTATTTCTATTCGGGACATGCCAGGTAAGGTGTAGGCATGTATGTGCCTTCCTTATGAGCATGCAGGATCACATCTTTGCTTTGGATTAGAAAAAAATGGCACAAACCAGGTCTACGATACATACACACCATGCAGTTAAGTCTGTACCTGTGAGGGGGAAAGGCTCATCCTGCCACATCTGAATCCACACAGTTTCAGACACTGTACTATGTCCTGAACTGAGCCACCAGAGGCACAAAATCCTCAGAACAAAGAAAAAAAAATCATTCTTATTACTGTTATTATTAGTATTTTATTTTCTAAAAAAAAGCCTCAGATTCCAAGCAGGTTCAATCTCTGGATGGGAAGGGAAGGGGGAAGGAAACTATGTCTGGGGAAATATATTTATGGAAGTTCTACATAAGCCTCATGTAACTACAAGGGACAGGACAGTACTCCACAAAGGTCTAGCTTCTGCCACGAGCAGGATGTCACCTGTCCCAGCCCTGCCTCCAGCATCCTGAAGAAGCTCCAATTTGCTGTTACCATTGCTGTCACTTCAAAACTTCTCCCGCAGTGACCACACGGCCCACCACTTCTCTGCCACGCCACATTCCCAGAGCTGGTGCTGCCCCAGGCTCAGTGTGAAAGCTCTCCACAGTCAGGACAGCACTGGAGGATTTATCCCATCGATCTTCAGTTTGCAAGCACTGTTCCCAAATCTTAGGCACAGGCATGCAGGCAAACACCACCTCCTCCTCACCCACAGGAGCCCCGGCAGGCTGCAGCCGAGCTTGCTTTGCGGCCATGCCAGGGCAGGCTCATCCCCCCACCTGCTCCAGCGGCTCGATGAAAATGTGTGTTTAATCCTTGCAGGCTGGCAGCTGTTCCCCCCACCCATCAACAGCAGCCACATCTTGCTGCCACTGGCATCAAAGCAGCAGGGCAGAAATGCCAAACTGCTGCCCTGCCACTGTCGCCGGGTGCAGCCGCAGAGAATCCTGACCTGGTGAAGCGGCCAAAGCCATCGAGCTCCGGCAGCACACCGAGGTGATGCTCCTTCTGGCCCTCCTCGTGCTGTATCTCGGTTCCTCTCATGGTGCATCCAGGAACAGGAGCTGGGTACAAAGTGGATCCACCACGTTCCCTCTGCACGCTGCCAACAGGATCTGTTTTGCAGTCCCACCCTGCCCTTCCCACAGCACAAGTGACCTGCCAGAAGCATAATGGGGTGGCATAGGGTCTGGTCTTTCTCTGATACACCAAGCAGCTGCTTGACATGGTGCCTGTGGGAGATTTGTGCATGGGATGATGTCTGCCCAAGTGTGGAGGGGAGAATCCATATCACCACCAGGGACACCTCCTTGCCTTGCAGGGAAGTTCAGTTTGGACCTACAGCTACAGCTCTTTTGCTTCATGGGGATTGCAGTGCAGCACAATTAGATACTCTGCAACCTTATCAAATAACCTCTTTATGGGCACGCACACATGTCGGACAAAGGGCTGTAGGTTGCCCACCTTGCTCAGGAGGAGGCAGCTGAGATGCTGGCCAGGGACTCTGCCCTGGCTCATCTCCACCACCGATGGTCACTACTCCTTGCACTGCTCCTTACAGCTCTGCAGCCTCCAGTGCAGCTCTGTGCAGAGAGACCAGCCGAGGGGCCGGCAGTGCCCACCCGGGTGACTTCTCGAGGAGAAAGCTGCACTTTGGATTCGCACAGGAAGGCAGGAGAGCAGCCACCTACACACACCCTGCTCCCCCCATGGCTCCCCCAGGCTCCAGGAGCTGGCCTGAAATAACAACACTACTCATTTTTCTTTGAAATTCCCAAACTGAGGAAACAGAAAGAGCAGCCAGGCAATAGAAAGAACCAGAGAAGGCCATCGCAAATTTATTTGTCATAAATTATGCTTAGGAGAGCAATAGGCTCAACAAACTGTCACTCACCAAAGCAGGTTTTTGCTGTGTGTCAGAGCACTGCACTACACTTCAACAGAAGCATTAACTGGACACTGGAAGGAGAGGGGTCTCTGCTGCTCCTCCCCTACAACCCCTCTCCAATTTCATCATTCTTCTCACATTTTCTCTTGGATTGTCCCTTGGAAAAGGAAATCTTTTTTTTTTTAGTGCACAGGACAGGATGATACTTTAGGACTTAACAGGAAAACCCCTACCCAACACAAATGTACTTCCGGTAAGAAACTTCTCTGCCAAATCTTGGATGAAGCACGCAAGATCAAACATGTGCATACCTCCTCAGTACCTCATCAGAGAGAAAACACATTGGCAGTGGGATGTGCTAATGCAAACCCATGTGCTCTGGGTCCTGGCAGCATAGGCTCAGAGCTGCAGCTCCTGGTGCTGGCCTCTGAAGACCTGTAATTCTGTTAAGAAAGCAGCAGGACTCCAAAGAAGTCTTGCACGTTATTCCTGAATCGTTTCCTTGACGAGAAGTCTGCACACGTCATGAAACCAACAAATGTTTCTACAAGTGTCCCACTAAGGGGCTGTTCCTGGGAAGATGTGTTGCTCCTGTGAGACCAGGCTGACGGCGACAGCCCAGATACACAGGGCTGGGCTGTGCCAGGAAAAGTGAGGGGACAGCACTTACTTTAAGGAACGTGTTCTCCAACAAGGTTTGGGATGGAAACAGGACTGCATTTTGTAGGTGGAGAGACAGTAACACTTTGGGAAGAAGCGTTGATATCTGCAACTGAAATAAACCCAGCCAGTGATGCTGATTTGAAAGCCTTGACACCTAAAGCATAGACACCTAAGCGTGCTCTTCTGGGTGCTTCTGCAAGTGTTGCTGCCCTGGCTTATCACACCACAGGCTTGTGTCACACAGCCTCGCAAGCAAAACATGTGTGTTTTGTGCCTCGGTATCCTGTCACGTAGGGACAGCCATGAGAAATGCTCTGTTTGCAGGGAGACTGAGCAGCATCACCTTTCTTCCTTCTGGTGTCTGTTAAGAAATAGCAGAGAGCTGCCAATGGAACAAGGATATTGCCCTTGCAGAGGGTCTTCCCAAAGGTGCATGCAAAAAAATCACAGGCATGACCCTGTTTTTCCCTGCACCTTACTACCCCGGAAACGCTCTTTTAAGGGGTTCGTCCACCCACTGCAGTATTTCTCCTAATGACTCACAAAATCCCACACGAGTCCAATACCATTTGCTCGATAAAACCAGCTGCCAAAATGAAACTATACATTTGGTGCTCGAAAAAAAAGGAGAGAAAAAAAAAACCCAACAAGATAAACCCCTACTAGTTGCTATTAGTAGTGAAGTGGTGGAACGTGAAACCGACAGTGTGTGGTGTGAGACCAAGGGTGATGGCTGCACACAGACTCCCTCCAGACCGGGGTATGAAAGGGCTCTACTACCAAGACTTTGCCTTCTTCTGTGTTGCAACTTACACAGATGTTCACATAATTTCTTGCATGTGGACAGCAAAAGCAGCACGAGTTTCAAGAATGACATGATTGTCTGTTTGGTAAGGATAAGAAAGGAAAACTTTCAATGTGCATCCAATGAAGCCGAACTGTTCCCAAATGCACTCAAAGGACTCCTCAAGAAGTCAATGACAAAATTCAGGCAGGACTTCATAGCTTCTTTCTTCCTCTCAATTTAAATTACACTCAAGAATCTTAGGAGATTCAGGAGCATGAAACATATTGGAGCATCTCAGTGTTTACTCACCACTGCAAAACATTAACTAAACTTAATGCTCTGAAAAATGTTTTGACTATTTATAGAGAAGCCAAGGGAAAAAAAAAAAAAAAGAAGACGCTTGCTGGGCTGTTGGGTTTTTTTGGTTGGTTTTTTTTTGGCAGACTTTATTTGAAAGCAGCCAAACTCCCTTCTGCTTCTGAAAGGCAAACTAACAGAGCACCGAGGTCACAGGAAGGGAGTACTTAAGGTTGAGCTTGAATTTGGGACAGCCTTTTACCAGGTGCTTTGACCAAAACCTGCCGAACTCCAGCTTAAGCCCCGCCCTAAGAAGAGATGCTGCTTAAATAC
Source organism: Mohoua ochrocephala (assembly GCA_013398855.1). Classification (NCBI taxonomy): domain Eukaryota; kingdom Metazoa; phylum Chordata; class Aves; order Passeriformes; family Acanthizidae; genus Mohoua; species Mohoua ochrocephala. Next base: position 151,015 of record VZTA01027916.1, on the reverse strand, counting down.
TGCCTTAAAGAGAGATATTTCTGTCAGGCTGCTCCTGAGCAGCCCTGGTGGGACTCCAGCCTAAACTCTACTGCAGGTTAAAGGCTGACATTTCATTCACTTCAAGGGATGTAGGGTCATGGCACAGGAAATTAAAACACCCTGCACTTCTTTTGGGTGCCCAGCACCCCTCAGGATGGAGCTGTCATACAGCTCCCATGAACTGGGAAGGGATGCTGCAGCAAATTTACTCTTGTGACAAGTAAATCGTGTACAGAATTTTTAATTTGGTCCATTTTCATGGCAGAAAGGATAAAAAGTTTGTGTTCAAACAGCTGGCTGGAGAGAACATGCAGCATGTGAAGGCCAATGCCAGAAAATTCCAATTAATTTCATTTAGGGTTTTGGTTGTTTTTTTCAGTTTTTGGGTTGAAATGAATTCCTGAAGTGAACCAAAACTTACATGAGGAAAAAGGCAAGTAAGGTAATTTCAGAGGTACCTTATAGCAACAGCTAAAAAGCATGCATGTCTCTCCCAACATAAAACAGACTGCAAAGGGCTCTGAGAGTCCGTCTGCCCGTCGTCCTCCCTAGAACAGCTTTAATATCACCAGAAACCTCAAGTATGCTCCCACCTTCCTTCTCAGCTGGGCAAAACAACACGTCTTAAGAGCTGCTATTGGTTCAGTGAGCTCAAAGGCTGTGAAACTGCACCGTCAGCTGCCTGCAGCATGTCGCCCTCCCCTGTACGTTGCTCTAATGATCTGAGCACAAGAACTCTGTATCACCTCCAAGTCCTGACATTTCCTCAAGCAAAGAGTAACAAAGAATGAAGTAAGGCAGCAGAAGGGAGTTACTTTGGAAAGCTGAGCAGCACCAAACAAAACTGCTAATGTTCTTTTGGCAAAGCATAAGATTTGTATAACACTTTCTCCTCCTACTGAATGCATTTACTCTTAAAAATCGATTTCCTCTGACACTATTTATTGCTGCACATTACTCGATGGTTCAAAGAAACTGCATGGAAAATCACAACGTTACGCTTGTTAAATTGACCCCACAGGGTCACACCACCAGTGCATGCATCATCCCAAGAGGCAAGCCTGCCAAAGTCATGCTGTGCATATCATCACTAAACCCAAGACAAAATGCAAATTTGGCTGTATCATAGCTGATTTGCATAGCTTTCCATTGCGTTTGTACAACCTTTTTTGCAAAATGCCAATTTACTTCACTTTCCTACAGCTTACTGCCAGTGTGAGGTACTCACAGCTTTTATGCAAGGCAGATTTAGCGGTTAAAACACTAAAAAAGATAATTAAATGCCTTTTGGAAATAGAACATAGCCTTCAACTTGATGACATAAGGCACAGAACTTTGACTGGGACACAAATGTTAATGCCCCTTTTCAAAGGTGCAGACTCTCCCCTTCTCTTACATAGGAGAGCTGCGCAGCTTTTTCTGCTTTTTATCTGATCTGCAAAAGCAGAACTATTTGCTTGCAAACTATGAAGGGCCTGAATCCAGTTACTGAGTACACATTTCACTCACACTGATATCAGAATGGATGGCTGCCAGTTTAGTGTCTTGGCTGGCATTCAAACACGCTGATTGCTAAGCCTCCTTGGATTCCGCATTCATGATTTTANAAGAAGAAGGAAAAAAAATCCCCAAACACAAAACAAATAACCCTCCACAAACATTTCTGAGATGCTATTGCGCTAATTTTCCCTCTCTCCTCTTTTGTAAGCTCAGTCTCTGGAAGCGAATGCATGCGAGTAGCACTCTCTGTCAAGAGAAGCAAATAGGGAGTTTGGACTTTATCTCCAAAGCTACGATACAACGAACATTAGATCCTTCCTAGCCAAGAAATTTTCACACGTGTGGCAGGGGCCAGCCCTCATTAAAGTCAGCAGCAGAGAAAGAGATCTGTTTACACTTCTGTATCCTCACTCGAAAAAAAAGGAGAAAAAAGCAAGAGAATGGAAAGCTTGAAATGCTCTGAGACTGATGTCATAGCAGAGTGACAGGGAAGGGAGAGGTTGTTTGCCTTACACATACCTATTTTTTCCTTCTTTCTTCCTCTCTACTTACTACCGAAATCCACCAGGTTGAAAGGCTAGCCAAGAGGTCCTGGAAGCCCCCCTTCTGAGCTCCCAAATACCCCATCTCTGGGCGCGCCGCTCGGCGTGGCTGGCGCTGCGCGAGCCCTGCTTTCTCTGGCACGGCAGCAGACGCTGTAGATCAGACCACTCAGACATTTCAATTGAACTTGACAGGTGTTTGTTAATAGGCTCTACAATACGTTTGGGAAGGGCCACCTGGAATTGTAAAATGCTTTATTACAGCAGTTTAACAAGCCCAGTGCACACGGTTCAGCGTATTATTTTGTAAAGCTGTAAATGTAAGTGACCAAAATCTGAACTGTATGGCAATACACATGTAGCCTATAACTAACCCCATAAATGGCAAACGCAGTCATACATTATCTGTACAACTAGAGCTGATCCTGACAGGTCAGTCCGGGATCCTCTCTGCTCCTTGCAGAATCCGTCATCCATGTATTAGCACAATTCACAGAAACCAGGTATATCTATTTGGTGATAACTGCTTGGACTAATTATTAGAAAATTCAACTTATGCTAATTTGCCTGAGGGAAGGGGAGCATAAAATTAACTTGACACATTTATTTAACTTTTTACGGTATTATTATTACTTAAAATTTATGACAGCATTGTGCCCAGAGGCCCCAGTCAGGATCGGAATCCCACTGTGTTCGGCATCCCACCGTGTGTTTGTGAATATCCTCCCAGCATAATTTTGAGGCAAAGGCCCCATCCCTGGGTAGTGGTTTGACCCAACTGTTATGCAAGAGCTTGCCCCAAAGACAGGCAGGGAGGCCACGGAAATAGAAGGCACAAGTGATGTAGGTGCATAAAGCCACCACATCCTACCATGCACTGGCAGCCCCCACCAAAAACATTCCTATTTTTGAAGAAAGTGACTGTTGAGTCACTTTGGTTTTTACTATTAAACACATCAACACAAGCAAGCCCTCTTATCCACTGCTGTGTTTTCTTGCTTCTATCGTATAAACAGGACCCTCATGCAATGAATGAAAAAAGTCCCACGTGGGGTAAAAGGCCCCAGGAAAGAAAAAAGATACAAGTCAGTAACTGATTCAGGGAATTGTCAAAATCTCACTTCTTATTTTAGATACACAATGTGCAACCATACGTTTTTTCCTTGTAGTGAACTTTGAAGTACCCTTTGAAGGATATCTGCCTAAGAAAAGCAGCTAGCTGTTCCACCTGCCTTCATTTCTGGATGTACAAATGCCAAGCCTGAAAGGTCACCATTTGGATGATCATAACAACTGATTCTCCTTGTCTAAGTTGGCCTTTTTATTTATATTCGATATGCTTAACCTCATTGAACAACTGTACTGGTCAGACTAATCAATATGCTCTCATCATTTTAACTGGAACAGATTCAACTATTTTACAATATTTCATCAGAAGTAGGGAAAATGGGAGCTTTTCCGAGTTGGGGCCTTAGACTTAAAATACTCAGAGTACTGGCCAGCACTAAGTACACAAAGGAGTGAAAAAAGAGTTGCTGAGAAAGGGAATGGTGCCTTCAAGAGTCATTAGAAGACTGTCAAAATTAGGAGAATATTAGCATTAGCAGACCATCTCCCCCTCCAGCTCTTTGACACTGTTTTAGAAACAAGCCATCAACACTGTACGCTCTTAGTGTTTGCTGGGGCTATAGGGCACCACACAAAAGTCAGCGTGGTCTAACTTTCAAGAAGCCTCAGAGGCTCCTCAGCTCAGGGGCAGGAGAGATATCAGCAAACATGCTCCACTCCCCAATCTTCCTCACACCCCAAAAAGAGCTGCGATTAGCCCATACATGCAAAGAAAAAATAGAAACATCAGAAAAATATTCACTTGAGTGGACTGTCCTAACAGCCTTATTTCAGCCCTGAATTTCAGCTGGGGTGAAAGCAAGCACACTCACCTTTAAGGCTGCTGCTCCTCCACAGCCAACTTGTCTGTCCGTGCCCAAACGCTACAAAGACCTTGGAGCAAGTTCAAACCAAACTCACACAGTGGTGTAGCAGACGGAGTTAGGTCTTTTCCAGAACTGCAGGAGTTTATTTCAAAATGTGAGTTTGCTTAATGAGTCTTCTGCTAACCTTCTACTTTCCTCCGCTTCTCCTTCTGCTGCAGTTCATTGGAGCTGTTTCAGGGTTTGATTAAATATGTCAAGCCTTTTACATGCAGCTGCAACCTTGCAACACAAAGTGGCACGGAGGCAGATGAAAGAAAAAGAATCTACGATTTAGCCACACACAAATTCTGTGTATTTTGCATATCACTCCTGAAATGAACTGGCAGCCCACACCAAAAAGACTTCTGTTTGGGAAGAAAGTGACATTTGAGTCACCTTTGTTTTTCTCACTAGATATGAAGACATCAAACATCCCCTCCTGCCTAATGGCTCCCTTTTTTGCTTCTATCTTATGAACAGGGCACGTATTTCCGTGGTCCTTTAGAGTACTGCCTGCTTGACTCAGCACTGTGACACCTCGCGGCGCGCGTAGATTGTCCCACACCGATGAAGTGTGCAAGGTGCCACCCGTGGCTCAGCCGACCTGCCATCCTGGCAGGATGCTGCTCCATTCTAGTCGTTAATACCAGAAGGGTACATAAGGAACATGTCTGTGAAATGCTGCTCCTGCTGCCAGCAGAAAGCACCAGCTTTGCTTGCTGCTACCCATCCCCCTTTCACATTGCCACTTTCTGCTGAGGAAGAGGCTTCTGAACTCTGTCGACTTCTGCCCTGCAGGCCACGCTGTGCCCTTGCTAGAACTGTGAGTGAGACACTTTTGGTTAGATTATGCAGCGAGACAAACTTCTTGGAAGAGGGAATTTAGTCCTTTTAACCTCTTACTCCTTTTAATGGCTGGTTCTGTTCTTTTTAATTCCCAAAATAACAACAACATCAATTGTTTGACAACAGGCCTTTATCAGGTTTAAAAAAAAAAAAAAAATCAAATTAACCTGCTTACTTCAAAGCCATACTCTCTTAATTTTAGCTGGCACATCATGAACAAAATGGTCTAGAACTAACCTCAAACAGTCATCTGGAGAAAAACAACATATTTTCCCGTGTCATCACCACTATAGCACATACTAACCACAACTATTCAGCCTGTCAATTTTCAGTTCATATTATGATAACTTTACCTAAAAGCACTTCGTGGTTCAAAAACAGCAAGTGCAATGCCAAGGAAACATTTGCTGAACTGACGAGCATGGCAACGCTGGTGTGAGGAATATACTTTCTGCAAAATGGGAAGCAGAGTAAAAAAGATATTTCACTGGGAACAATGTACTTTTCAGAAATTCCTCAAAACAGTGCTTCAGGTTGGCTTAATCCCATAATCTAGACTTAGTTTGGTCCTCAGGGATGAATTTTCCACAAAAATCTCCCAGAACTGCGACGAATGGGAAAAGGAACACATGAATCTTTTTTACATGCATTGGTGTTCCCACGGCCACACAGAGGAAGGTTTTTCATGTCCACTGAGCATTCAGGAGAGGTAAAAAAAAAATACACATTCATGCAAGTCTGGACAGGGGAGTATGTGAAAGGCACAAAAGCAATGCATTTTAGAAGGACTTTTGGCTGTGCAATCCCCATGATTCACAAGGAACCAAGCATCACACAGTCTTTGGTTACTTTCCTCATTTTATGGAGGACAAAGCAAATCTCTCAGAAATGAAGCAGTGTGGTTCAAATTCTACATTAAAACCCCCTCAACTTTGACAATCATATGCCCACAGTCAGGCTTCAAAAACATTCTCATGTTACAACACCGCCAGTGTCGTCACTTGAGAAGGAAATGAGAAGTCACTGCAAACTTCCCAGTGATCCAGAGCAAGAAGGGGATTGTTGGAACAGCAAGAACTGTAACTAGATGTTTAGTTAGGGACAGCAAACCAAGTAAAAAAACCTAAACCAAATGAAAACAAACAAAAAACCCTTGAGAAGCTACAAAAACACTCTGCAGGCTATGCTACTACTCTCCTCCTTGTAGTGATTTGCCCAAAGTTAGGCCAGGGTGACACCATGCAGGTTTCCATAATAAATTAATTGGTAGCTTTGCTTTTGTGGGCTGCAAGAGCAGCCTGAGTCACTTTGCTTTGTGACTTCCTGAGGTGCAATTTAGACACTCCAGGGCAGCTTTACTCCTAGGGATGAGCAGGAATGCATTTCTCCTCCTTGGTTTTGGAGGGAGACACACTGAAGGTGAGGCATTCTCCCTAAGGACAGCCAATTTCAATGCCCACTGAAATCTAAATGAGCCTCCTTTAAAGAGCCATTATTAAGCCAGGCATTGTTCCCTGCTCCTCACTTCTTAAGAATTAGGAAGGATGTGTGTTCCCATGTGTCCTCTCTGGACAGACCTTCTGCCTGGAAAGATGTAAGAAATATTAAGAAAGGGGTAATGATGGGGGAAAATGGGTAGGACCCTGCAAGTGAGCTTTCATTTATTTCAGAAGTGAGCGGTTATTCATCTGCGGTGCCCCACACCCAAGCCCCACAGTCTGAGACACAAGTTCGAGCACATCTTCCATGAGGTCACGGTGAGTCTGAGACAGACCATGTCCAGCGCTCACAAAACACGCACCTGAGCCCCTCCACTGCTCCCGCAGCAATTCCTGCCAGCGAATGTACTGCTGCTAACACGCACCGTGCTCCTACTCCAGATGCCAAGGCCGTGCTCTGCACAAAGCCAGGACCGCGTGGTGCCCAGGCACAGCTGCTATCAGCTGTATTTTCCCCTCCTCTCATGGAAGCTTTAAGGGAGCCACTAGGTGAAAAGCAGTAGCATTGCAAGTTGTGTCCACCCACTCAATAAACTAACATCCATTTTTTATGCAAGTGTTGCAGCTCAGCAGTTGTACTATGGAATCCCACAAAGCATGAGACTTCCTTAATTTAGAAAAACTGCATACTATGTCAACTACTGAAAATCTTGGTGTGCAGCAGAAAATGTTTTGAGTCAACAGACTGAAAAGTAGATTTTTGTTTCATTTTACAGCATGTTTGATGTATTCAAGATGAGACTTAAGGAGATGTAGTATCAGATTTGAAATCTTCTGTTAAACCTTTAATTTTTTTTTTTCAGACTACGCAATATGATTTAGTTGAATTTTTAAAAAATTCAAATCAAAAAACCATGTTTCACACCTGAGGCTTTATCATATTCACAGTGCTTAGACGTGTACCTAACTTTCAATCAGTCAAGCCGACTGCAATCAAAAGGATAAAAGGGTGTTTAAAAGGTAAGTGTGCCCTGAAGTGTTGTCCTGAACAAGAATTAGATACAACTATGTATTAGGTGTCTCTAAAATAGGTCTTTCATGTCTAATAATAAGCACAGATCACAATATACATTGTGTATCAAAGGGTAGCAAGAGCTACGTGTCTTGAGGAAGAAGACTGAACAGAGAAGAACTGAAAGCCTCTGGGCATAAGATGTGATTGTTTTATTAGAAGGAAGATTATCACATAGAGGCCAAGGATAAAGTTGAAACTTGAAAGGAATATGAGTCAGGGAAGCTGTTCCAGATGGCAGAGCCATGTGGGATGTGACTACACCATCTACTGTGGAAATAAAAAGGAAGAAATGAAAACTTAGTGTTGCGAGAGCATATAGGACTGACAGTAAAATAAGAACGAACTGAGAGCAGTAGAAGGAAATTAAAGGCAGAGTGATGAAATGAGTCCTTCAGAAATTCTGAAGTGCAGCAACACCACTTCAATCAGCCAATACAAAAAAGGCTCAGTCACATTGCTTCAGATAAACCCAAACATCTCAGAGTTTCAGTGCCTGTCCAAAGCACATTTTCTCTGCTTTTGGGTTTGACATATCATGTGGGCAGCTTCTCGGGAGAATCTCCAAGCATGTACTGAAGGAACAGTCGATTAACAGTATCCCATTACTGCTGATTCCACCCCTAATGTTACATCCAACATCACAAGTGAGTTAGACAGAATTATGTAAGATGGTGTCTTGGACAACTTAAAACTAACTTAAGGGAATTTTTTTTAAGTGAAAATTAGGCTGAATGTTATAGGACTTATTAACAACTCCCTGAGGGAAGTGGAGGAAGCCATGAGGCCTGGACACTGGGAACTTAATAGGGCAAACGCCTTAAGAATGCATTGCAGTGACCTGTCCCATCCTGTCATGAAAAGAGACATGGCAAGAAGCACAATAAATAGGTCTTCTGCACCTCTTACTTCAATGAAAACAGGAGGCACATGAAAATAAAGCACAAATAATAACAGACAAGCTAACAGACAAAGATCTGAAACAGATTGATACACTATTTGCAGGCTGTAAACTCCCTTTGACTCAAAGATGGGATTTTCAACCAGAAGTTAGAGGTGTTCTTCCTGGACTTATTAGTCTGTTCGCTGTACAACAGCCCAGGCTACTCTCCACAAAATGACTGCAAAGATAGGTGGATTTGGAAGCCAAGGTACACATTGTCTGAAATCTCCATTCTCCACACAGACACAGGCACATTATGACTTCCTTGGTTTGGAGAGTCCTTTTGTTACATTTATGTATTCAAATGCCTAACCAAAATGGGCTTTGACTACAAACCTAAAGCCACAGCAGTAATAATAAGTTCAACACAAGAGATTCTTATTAAAATGGCAAAGAAGTATGTACCACACATTTAAATAACCCCTGAAAATTATTTCAGCGACACGTCTGATCCTGACTTTCTTTACTGAAAGCCTAACCCTAAGTCCATCGAGTCAATAAAATGACTTGGAGACTTGAAAGCTGACTTAAGGCTGCAGTATTTTTCCACGACTGATGCTTTTCCAATCATGTTCCTTCCCAATTACAGCTTCTCTATTTCAAAGCAACTGAACTCTTACCCTTCTAAACATCACTGAAAACAACTGACCTGAAGGTAGCATAAGAGTCTTGGTCTTCCTGTAACTGCCTCCGTAGAAGCCACAGAGCCTGTGGTCAGTTGGCTACTTGTTGACCTGTCCCTTCTTCCCAGTGAAGGGATGCTTATGCAAACATTCCTTATTAAAAAAAACCCTAAACACCAACAATCTGAAAATCTCTTCTCTCTCGCAAAGGATAAACTTGTTCTTCCAAGACACGGGATTAATCTGATTGCTTTAAACTCCCCTGGCTTTATCTGGGTGCGTAAATGAGACATCTAACTGCTACAGCCACGTACGTCAGCCCGCCAGACACAAAGCAGTGCTAAAAACCAGCCTGCAACTCTTGCATATCTTTCACGCTTATTCTTTCAGCCTTGAGGATGTTTTCTTGGTTAGTCAACTTTAAATCTATCTCTTGTATATACAGTACTATTTAAAAACAGCACTCAAGCGTACAAGATAAACATGTGCCCCACTGAGTTGCTAAACAAGAGATAATAAATTTGCATCCCTGTGAATTTACTACTACCATGTAGCTGCCTTCAACGTACAGAACAATACAAAACCAGCGCGCTGTGCCAAGTAAGTGAGAGGCCTTGTGCAGAAAAAGGCCAGCACTCTAGAGGCACAAACAGAGCTGTGCAAGGGAGAAGCTCAGCAATCACTGAAAATGGGGCCTGCCAGACATTAAATGTGTATATTGAGGACAAAGAGGGAATTTTTTCATGAGAACAGGAAGGCTCTTGCACTTGGCATACATGGGGAGAAGACTCACAGTTACAAGGAAAGAGGGCAGCTCTCAATTTGCATTCACTGCAGAAGTAAAATGTGAGCAGTGTGATGGGGAAGGAGCGCAAGAGCTTTGCCAAAGGTTCCAGGAAAGATTCAGAGCTCCTTGTGGCAGAGGAACCCAGCACTGTGCAGAAGAGCGAAAACATCCCAGGAACATGAGAAAGTCATGTTTCAAGCAGCCAGAAACAAAAACACCTCCAGGGTTCTGAACGGCAAATTCAGCCGGAGCCTTTCTAACAACACATCCCAAAGAACAGAGAGTAGGATTTGTGCTCTGCCATCCTTCTGCATTTATCCATCCCTGCACCATCTTCCCTCTGGTGACCTTCAGCAGCCCAGCCTTTCTCCACATCCTGCCATGCTGGCCTGGCACCTGGGCAAGGGCTGCCACAGTCCTCTGGATGCAGAGGTGGGACTCGCTGCCGGCCGCCGTCAAGGAGAGCTACCAAGGGCCGAGCTCGGCTGTCTCCTTCCCCTCAATGTCAGCAGTGGCTCATGGCTCTCACCTCCCCTGCCTGTTGAATTTAACAACAGCAGCAACAAAAATAATTGTAGGAATTTAATTGTCTTTGAGACTTTTACTTCCTGCTGGATTTGGTGGGAATTAGCCAAGGCAGTGTTATGGGAGGGGGGTGGGAAATGGCGATGGACAATTAAACAGACAGGCCTCATCACCACCACACACACCTCATGTCCTTGGAATCCAGACTAAAAACACCCAGGTTCTGGAGCAGAAATACTCACGAAAACATTTCATAATGCTTTACCAAGGAGTAATATCGGCATCACTATCTGCATTTTATGGCTGCAGCACTGGCTGGTCATGGCATGCCTCAAGTCACCCATCAGATAACAGTTCCTTCTGGCTCTGCCACTGTGTCTCCTGACTGCAAGTCAGGGCCTTACCAGAGGAGTCATCCCAAACCACAGGCTGCACAAGAGGAAAGGGCTGCAGGAGTTAATATATTAATATCTAAACACCAGCTATTCCCTTTGCAGGCAGAACAGAGAGGAAAAAATTATAAAGACATGATAAAAACCATGAAATGCAATTCTCTGTCCAAAAGGCAAGACCTGCCTCTAACAGGTTCAGTGCACTTGAATTACAGACGCATTTAATGAAAAGGTAACATAAGACAAAACTGACTGTGTGATTGTTTAAATTAAGAACCAAAGCAGAATCCCAAAGGAGACTGAGCAAGAGAGAAGGTGGGATCTGAAACCCCAGTGTCTTCTCAAACTCCTGGGGCTCCACTCTTAAAAAACCCATAATGCTTCCTCTGCTCTTCAAATCCAGCCATGCTTAGCACTATTAAACCAAACCTTGCCAAAGCCAAATTTTCACCATTTCCCTTTGTTCCCTTTGCATGTAAAAGGACAAAGTAATTGGTAGTGGCTCAAAAATAATTTAAATGACTCCTTATTTATTTAAAAAATTTCCCTTATCTTATCCCTTAGGTTTCAAATTCTTCATATCAGAATTGATTCTTACCAAGGGAAGAATGTTCCTATCATTGTAAGATGAATAAAAAAACCCTAGAAAATAAAAAGACAGGAATTACTGAATTTACTTTTTACTGCAAGAAGCGATATGAAAGTGCAGCACGAATTGTTGGTTTCTTCCTCCAATTGCACATCCTTCTCTGTATCTCCTCCTTTCTTACTGTTTTCAGGTAAAGATCAAGGACACAATTTCTTCCCCCTTCCACCATACAAATGAAGTCAAGTAATGCCCAGCAAGTCTTGACCTCTGCCATCAGTCTCCTACCTGCTGTCAGCCTGTCTGACATCTGTGGGCTGGAAATGCCTCAAACTGTATCCCATAAACTGTCCCACACTGCTGCTATGACTGGTCTTAAGAATGATGCTCCTCATAGGCAACTGCATTTCTAGTGACAACCACTGTCTGAGATCAAAGTTTTTGCAGTGTTTGTTTTGAGTTGCTGCATTGCTACCACTACAAGTTATTGCATATTAATGCAATGTCAAAACAAGTACCATATTGCGATGTCAGGACACAGCCTTGCCCTCATTTTGAGACCTCCTCATCGAGATATCAAATTCTACTTCCCGGATCACCTTTGAACTGGATTCAATAAATCAAGTGAAAGGATGCTGTCAGAAAGGAAAGACTTAAGAACACAGTAGTTTGATACACAGGAACGTTTCCCCAAATGAGTGCTCCTCCTCACTCTGCTACAAACATGTCCATATCCACTCTGATCAGGCAGGTAGGCTGGATTAGAGCCACACGTAGCATCTTTGAGGGTCACACACTGTTTAGATAAGGCAGTGGTCTGACTAAGAGCCATGAGAAAGCCTCCTACAGTCTCTGTTCCAGTAAGACGGTTTACAGACAAACAATCATCAATCTGCAACTCCTTGTCCCCCACACCATCTTTGCCAAAACAGAAATGGAAAGTACAAAAAAAAACCCCATAGAACCAAGAAGAGATGCTTCTATATGACAAATCTTTTCTAAACCAAATCACTTGGGTTTTCCAGCACAATACAAGCACTGAGACCGAATCCGAGTGCAATTTCAGTTTCAGCTACACCGACACTGTACCAGCTGTGCACAACCACAGTCAAATAGTTTGTTGTGCTCTTTGCAGCATTTTGAAGTCCTGAAGGAACGTGTAAATAGAAAGGCCTTCACTGAGCTTAAGTGCATTGTCATAAGCCTTAAAATGCCAATCATAATTCAATTAAGGACCACTTATCCCACTTCCAATTGCTGTCCCAAAGAAGCAATCAGCAGTGCTTTACATGTTACCTTTAGCACTGGTCTCATCAGACAACGGGCTTCGTGTGGGCATTGTGGTTTCCCTCTTTGACCAAGGATAAACACCATTCCCTACTGCTTCAAGGCTCCAGCCCTGACAGGCCAGACAGCCTTAAAAGCACGCACAGGTTAACAAGCAGGCTCAGGGCTCAAGCTTGTAAGAGAAAAACCAGCTACTTCAAGTCTACAATGGGGGCCATGGGGTGCAAGCACTGGGATTCGTCCCCTGCCACTGGTAGTCCAGCGGTCTTTCTCCTGTTGCTCCCCACTTTCAATTTCAGCGCAGTCATTTCAGTGAACAAAGCTCTTCCTGCTCTTTCAAACCATTTTTATGCACTTAACTGGTGCAGATCTGGGAGCAAAGTGAAAACTGCCGGTCCCAACCTGACCAAGGAGCAACATCAAATCTGGCATTTTGATTGAGCTGTCCTGTTACGATGCTCCTGGCAAGATCTTACTAGGCAGCTCGACTGAAACCAGTAACTAAGTCATGATTTAAAACTGGTGAAATACCTGCATTGCAGTGAAAAATTATGTACTCACTGTTTTCATGTGTGGTTTATACAAAACAGACTTCCTCTAGAAAATGCGGAGTACAGCTCATTCTGAATCTACTCTGTCTTAAACATGCGCCAGGGGGTGCAGAGCCAGCACACATCCGTTTCCAGGAACAAAACACATCCCTCTAGTACTAGACACACTGAGCCAGTGTTTACACACTGATCTGCTAATAAGGAGACCCGGGAATTCCAGAACACAGGATTTGTATTTATTGCTATTTTACATTACCACAGAATGTGCCAAGTTTGGGCACTTTAAATGATGAGGGCTGCTATTGCACATTCCCTTATCAGTCTTTTGCACAACTGCATTACTGAAGGATCCTGATAAGAATGCCTAAAATGTCTGCTATGTTTTAAAACAGCAAACTCTTCCTTTTCAGCTCTGACCCAGCCATTTCAGTCAACAAAGCTCTTTCTACTCTTTCAAAACACTTTCTACTCACTTAATGGTTGTGATCATACTGTCTTAGAAACTGCAAGTCCCCAAAATAATACAGCACAGCTATTTATTCGTAGCTTGGCGTGATATTTTGAGGACTACTATTTCACAATATGGAATGAAACATGAACATCCATCTTTTGACGAGATCTAAGTATCACACTTCGGAACATCACACACAGAACATTAACGCACCTTTTAAACGAAGAAAATCAGGAAACTGTGCAACTAAAAGGACCAACTTGCCAAACCCAGCATATGTTTTTGCACTTGCTTTTCCATTCCCGGGCTCACTCAGATCACTGTATCTATAGATAGGCATGCATGTATGTGTGTGTACACACGCACTCGTTCTCAACCGCATCTCCCAGGAAAGTGCCAGTCACAGGAAGAACAGTCAGGGAGTAAAAAGCCACTTCTGCTATAATGAGTGAAAACAGTTTTATTTGTTGTCATTTTGGGGTTGTTGAGGTCTTTTTTGATTGTTTCTTCTAAAACCAGTCTTTTGTAAGCTTACTCAACATCTTTGAAAAAATATTTGATAGCAAACTTAGCTGGAATTGAATGTTAAAATACCAAATTATGAAAGTCACCTATCCTGCACTCATTTCGTTCTACAAAAACCCCACCTGGGAAGGAAGAAGGGAGAGGTGGAGTGGGAAAAGAACAGCTAATTAGCGAGGTTTCACAATCTAATTCAATATGCCAGCCCATTTCTTGGTCAGTCCTGCACACATAAATAGGATGAAAAGCAGAAAGTCAAGGTCTTCACACTTTTATTCCTCAGTTTCACCATTTCTGGTTGTCTGGCCTCGGTACTTCTGTCCCCTCACACAACGCCCCCAACTCCCTCGGGGCTCCAGAGCACCACCTCCAGAACCAGGAAAGTCATTCGAGTGCAACAGAACAAACAGGACCGAAGACACCCAGCAGGACGTGTTTTTCTGAGAGCAAGGAGGCTACAGGCTATGAGCTGTTCAGGATCTTTCCTACCACTTAGCACCTTCGCTGCAGCCCCAGCAAGCCACCTGGGGCTGAGTGATGCTGGACAGCACGTACAGTAAAACTGCAGGCAATGCCTGTGCTGGCTGCAGGGCCACTGGCACAGGCTCGTGGGTTTGTGCCGAGCGGGCTCAGGCATTGAGAGGGCACACTGCAGGGCAGGGCTGCACAGACACACTTGTTTGACTCTCACCAGCATCAGGCAGCACCCTGCTCAGTGTAATTAGCATAATCAGAGAAGATGTAAGGAGAGAAGCAGGGCTAATTAGCCTGAGCAAAGCACCTTGTCAGCTTGGGAATCTCTGCACAGGGCTCGGATGCACAAATAGATGTACCCATCGTGACTGAGCCTTCCTTACTCCCTGCAGTCAGCAGGTATTTCATTATGCCCAAGAACTACTTACTGCTGAAGCAACGTGTCTTGTCATGTGAGAGCAGAATGGGGTGATTCCTGAGTTCTTAATGCTGCTTTTTTGAAGCAAAGAACTGCAGGCATCTTATGTATCTCAGCGTATGATGCTTTCTCCCATTGCATGTGCTTAGACAGATACTCAACAGTCTTCCTCTGCATGATCTTTTTTGAGGGAAGAGGATAAGAGGATCCTCTTATGGTTGCCGTGTATTTGTTTATTTCTATTTCCTTGTATAGCATCCTAGGTAGTTGAAAAGGAGAGGAAGAACACAATGCTGAGAATAATTTCACTACTTCACTGTACCTTCCCCATCTCAAAATACTCTCCAGATGGAAAGAGTTTATTTGGAAGTAGGCAAGCAGAAGGCTGACTGAAGAAAAGTGATAATTACATTAGAATAATAACAACAAGAAAACCCGGAGCTAATGAAGCCTGACGGCTTCATTTAATTTAAGAAGAGACTTTACCCTATAATGAAGACACATAAAGCTCTACAGCTCACTCGCCCTTTCTACGGATGCCATCAGGAGCAGCAGGACTGCTCACTAAGCCAAATCCCTTCAGCTGAACTGGTTTGACTGGTCAATGATAACAAGAAGGAAGTGCTTGTACTTACACCTCCTTGACTGCTCTGCAGGCTATCCCTCAGGTTGAACAAAGATAGTTACACAAACATTTTAATGGTTCTGGTAAAAGTAAAAAGGATCCTGGTAATTTGCACTGTGGAATTAACGGACGTGTCTTAACTCAGAAATATGTTACGAGGACCTTCCCACTTCAAAAGGCAGCAGCACATGACCGAGTGACAAAGAGACATTATTTTGTCTCCTTTCCCCATAAGAAGCTGATTCTTCAACAAAGTCACTTGCAGAGCACAGCTTTATGAAAACACAAACAAAAAAATACTCCTTTCAAAAAACGTAAAATAGGCCCAAAACATTTTAACTGTGAATATGAAAAGCGTCAGCTCCTCCAGTGCTCTTCCTGCTGCTCCGCCCTGTGTGTCAAACTCCTTCTTACTTCACCAGAGGTTCATGTTACCTGAAGCTTCTTTTTGTCAGCTATTTGCATCAGAAATGCTAAATCAAGCTGTTGAGAAGACAAGTTTTGTCTGCCAGAGAGACAAACTCCTGGAAGCTGAAGGCTTAAAGCACAATTTGCCCACTGCCTCCATTCAGGACACTTCTGTTGCAAGGAATCTCCGAAGCTCTGTTCACAAATGCACCCCTGTCCGGGAAGCCAACCCACATTTTGCCCAGCTTCTTTCAACTGACACAGCTTTTGTAATGCTTTAGCAGGATTTACTGCAGTCCAAACGCTGGAAGTGAGACAAAGGGAATTTATAAATCATCACCCCAATTCTGATTGAAGGCTGCCTGGCACAGAAAACCACAAATAATGTTCCTCCCCTCATCTAATGCAGCCCTCACTCCCCAAACAGATTTCTTCTATTACTAGTGCAATAAACTTTAATTGCCATAGTGGGGAGGGTTTTTCTTTTATTTAAAGAGCTGCCTGGAAAACTCATTAGAAATAAATAAAATACAGTATCTCCGGTTTCCTTAGTCTGTCTCTAGTTCTGACACCTCAACAGGAAAAGAAGCTAAAGGCAATCCTGTCAACTTGCTTATCTTCTTCCTCTTGACCTTTGTGCCATCAGGTGCCTCTGAAACATTCATCAGTGTCTGTAGCTGGAAACAGCAAAGCTGATTAACAACAAGAAACATAAAACTCACTGAGAAGGAACTCTGATAGCATCAATACAGCCAGTTCGAATAAAAGTATCTGATACTCCTTCCCAAAATATGCATCCAGGGTCAACAAGCCTAGCAGGCTGCAAACAAACCTGAAATAAATATGAACGAGCAAGTTGTTCAGAATCATATTCTGCTACAAAGGGCTCATGATTCCTCTTAACTAACCTACCACTATCAGCAGCCTCTCCTTTTGAATGCACACTCCAAACAGAAAATGGAAAAAAAACCTCCTCTCTAGGAGAGCTTAATTTATATTCTCTTCTTGCTGCTGCTGCCACAAACATTATCAGCTTTGAGAGAAGCATTGGCAGGTTATGAGATACTGTTAGGGTCATCATGGGCACAGCAAACCAGCTCGCCAGTGATGCTAACTATCAGAGCAGCACAAGAAAGCAGCAGTGAAACACAAGAAGTGTAAGAAAAGCGGAAAAAATATTCTCACAGGCACGAGACACCTGTGTTTCGATCAGCTTCACCCCAGACACAACCTGCAAATAGTAGGACAGCTTTCACTCCATGCTATAAACCTGTGAAGGCTGGGCTTGGTTCCCAGCGCTGCTTCTTGGTTTCAGTGGAAGTCTCTTGGACCGAGCAGTGCTGCCAGCAAGGACCAGAAATTTCTCCAGCTGGCACCACCAAGTTAAAGAAAAGCAACCACAAGCTACAGTGCTGAACTACAGGAGATGCTTTTTGTGGTCTCACGGACCACGCTGGTACGGTAACCATTAACAAAGGCATCATTCACCTGCCCGCCTTGCTGCGCTCGCTCGCTCCAGTGCACTGCGCGCTAGGACCGCCTGGACTTCTCTAACGCCAAATCATGAAACAAAGCTGACAGCGAAAAGCTGGGGCAGCAGTTAAAGTGACTGCCAAAGAGAAATCTGTTTGCTCAGGCAAAAGCTGTTCTCAGTCCAAACATGGGAGTCATAATCTTACAGCCATTTGCTTGGAAGACAATGAAGGGAAGGCAGAACAGACTGGGAAAATACAGCTTGCCACGGTAGAGAAGAGAACAATCTTTGTGCCCAGATTTCTTCGCTCTGCAGGGTAAGTTTTACAAAGCTGACAACCGGTAGCAACATGTAGTGGCCCCAGGCATCATGCCTGCCTATCAAAGACTTGGATTTTAGCCCTCAAGAAATTGCAGCTTCTCGCTTCTCTGGAACCTGCCGAGGAGAAAGCAAGGGAGTAATGAATGACCTAACTAAAATTATTTTAATACATGGATTGCATACTCTAAGCCATAAACTTAGGAGTGCAGGGAGAACTGGAAGGAGATGTGGAGAAGAAAAACATCATGTATTGACAGAACACCATAGCCACAGATGACAAAAGACAACCAGCTGGGACTACTACAACAGCAAAGTCACCTACTGGAGTGGTAGGGGCTGGCACACTGAATGGAAAGAATGGGTCCAGCAGATGTGCCCTGGAGACAAAAGGGGAAGCTCAGCAGTTCAGTCTGGAAAAGACAGAGGGGAAAAGACAGCTTAGGAAACCACGAGTTGAAGAACCAGCCAGCAGGAATGCAGAGAAGAAAAAGGTAAATCCAAGGAAGCTGCACAGATCTGAATAAAAAGGCATTTGGTCCTGTGGAGCGCTGGTGACTTACAACTTCATGGCTGCATGTCCTTCTGCAGGACTTGAAGCTACCCTGGCCACCTCTCTGCTGCGTGGCAGGTGCAAGGAGGCACAGCCCAGCTCTCACCTGCTGTCCCTAGGTGTCCATACACCGACCCCACCAACAAAACAGCCCAGCTGCTGCCAGCTGCCAAGGCCAGTTTGCCACCCACGCAGTCCGAGGATGGTGGTGGCTTCAAGGCCAGGAGAGGGGGTGAGCTGACCTGATGCATAGAAACACCCACCACCACCCACTCTGCATCTGCACAGACACACTCGCCCCGCAGGATTTCTGCAACATCCATTTTAATTCAATGTTCAGCAGCTAAAGTAAACTGCCCAGCTGAAGGCCCAGAGTTATGGTCAGAAACTTTTTTTGGAAGCCCCACAAGAGACTCAAACTGTTTCAGTTTCCTCTCCCAAACGACAGCCTTGAGCTGTTCTTGCCCGGCTGCCGGAAGCCTGTGACGTGAAATAAAAGCCAGGAAATATGACTTTCTGAATAAACATTTATTTGGTGAGAAATACTTCTGATTTTTGGCAGAGAAATGGAAGAAACCTGAAGCCCTATGTATAGCATGCCTGCAGAGAGCAATTTCTATTTAAAGGGAAGCTGCAGCTGTCTGTAGCTCTTAATGAAGAATAATGCCTAGGAATAAATTACTGCTGTTTCTGAGAGACATTTCTCAGATTAAAGCGATTCTTCCCTTTTTCCCTCTCACTATAAATACCGAGTGGCCATGCACTGGGCTGTTGTTTGGAAGAACGGACACACGCAGCTCTGCTCTTTTCTCAGCAGCCTGGTAATTTCCATAGAAAACCATGAAGCGATTTTAGCATACGGATACCAAAGCGACACAAAAGCAAAGACATCCAGAAACATAAAGTCTGCATGTGTCAAAGCTTCCCATCGCTCCTCCAAGGTGTGTACGGCTCAGAACAGAAACCAGGCATCACTTCCAAGCACACCACAAAGCTGGCACTGAGGCTCCAGGCGTGGGAGACGGCCGCTCGCGGAGAACCGCCGCGAAAGGCTCGCTACCCTTCCATTTCCTCCGCTCGCACAAGCCTCCTCCCCGAGGGGCTGCCGCAGCGGCAGGACGGGCAGGGCAGGCGGAGAAGGTGATGCTCTGGGGAGAGGGTGTGCCTGGGCTGCCGCCAGCCTGGCCAGGCGGCTCAGGAAGCAGCACTGACATCAGCTCCAGGAGCTGTCGCTCCCAGACCCGTCGCAGCTCCACGTGCCAGGAAAAACAGCCGGCAGCCAGAGGGGGAGTACACAGGAGACAGGACCCAGGGTAAAGGAAGCAGGGAGGGCCAAGGAACAGAGAAAGAAGGCAGCAGCTCAAAAATGGGATGGAACTGGGGCTAAGCCACGTGCGACCGCAGTCCCCCGAGACCCTCTCCGGAGTCTGCCCTTACAGCAGCAGGTTCCCGCTGAAGGCAGGGCACAGAAAGCCTGTCTGGGCTAGAAATGGGGATGTTTACTATCCTACCATCTGCAGTTTGCCCAAAATAACAGTTATAGATATGAGATCAACTAAACACGTTTCTGTTATTGACACATACTGGATTTAGAGATTTATTTTCCATTTCCCACAAACGGTGCCAGAGGTTTTCGCATAAGCACAGAAAAAAAAATAATGTGAAGAAATGCCTGCGAGTGAGGAACATGAAGAGTTTATTCCTTGCTCCTGTTAGAATGTGTTTGTGCTTGTGTGGCTAGCACTCCAAAAAAGCTGTGGCATATGTTTCCAGGATGGAAAAAAAACCCCTCAAGATACCTACATCCTACCAGAAAATTACAAAACCCTATGCTGGAATACACAAGGTACCCTCCAGCAAGAGCAAAGGAGCCTTGTCTTGCTTCGTTTTTACCCTTGCTAAAATAAACGTTCCTCCTTAACGAACCCTCTTGACATCCCTTTTTCTCTCTCCAGACGTGGAATATGGACTTGATTTGTACAAGCACTGCTATTCCAGAAATGCGTTTCATCCAAACGAAGAGAGCAGGAAAAAGGAAGCAAGAAATTTGTACTGTTTAGTAAACAGGCAGTTTCTAGGTGGATACAAGACACTGGTCCCAATTTACTGCACCCCTCCCTCCTCACACTCCCCCTTCCTCTGAAATTTGCCTGGGTGGCAGGAGGAGGTAGCAGAAGGGAAGAGAACAGCTACTGCTTGCAGTGGGAAGGGTTTGAGCGTTTTCCTCACATCTCAACATGACAACACCCTGCAAATAGGGAAGAGAGAGCAGTATTTGTCAGTAAAATCACTGTATGCCAGGATTTCCTTTCAGGAGAAACATTCTACCTCCTCACCGCTGGTATTCTTGTCTCCCTAAGAGGTTAAAGGAAAGAGGAGAGGAGGAGCCTGGCTGACTGCCTCCTCCTTGCAGCAGTGCCCTCCAAACAGAAGCCAGGTGACAAAATACACTCTCAAGGAACTGCTAAAAAGCTCTCCATCACCTACAACTGATTCCTCAAAAGGAACCAGTCCTGGATGCCAGGGTAAGAGCCATTCTCAAGAACACTTTTTCCTATCCATACCTGGTGAGAAGAGTGCTGCTTTTTCTGCTCAAACCCAGGCCTCCTGAGTGTAATTCAGGGTTCTGGCACCACAATAGCAGAACATCACACTGTGCTTAAAGTGGGCTGATTTTAAATCGTTTAGGACAGGGCAGAATGCAACGATCACACTGACAGCATCTTCAACAGATATTCCAACCCCCTGTAATGGCTGATAATTGCCTCCTCCAGTTTACCTGGCTGATCTGGCACACCACATGCCTCACAGGACCCAGGGAATGCTCTTCTTCACGTGAGGTGATGCTGCTGTTGCAATCAGTGGAGGTGATTGCAACATCTTGAGCAAACATCTCCTGTTATCCCAACAGCTCTGCATGCTAGGACGGTTTTTTATTGTTGTTATTATTATTATTATTTAACACTGTCCTCTCCTGTTCTAGGATGCCAGCGTGCAAAGTAAGCTCTTGTGGGTTTTAAAGAAGTCTTTCGAAGTGTGGGAATAAGCTGATACGGCCAGGTCTGCTTGGATCCATAGACAGTGAGAAGCTCCAGGTCTCAGAGGCCCCTTACTCATCTTAATGAGCTACTACCTTGGCAGCTTAGTGGTTAACTAGTAAGTAACAATTCCAAATGTCGGCTTTGTTAACTATTTCACTGTAGATCAAAGCAGGAGGGAAAGGCAAGAGACGATGAAAAGTTTTCAGTGTCTTCTCTAATATTTATTTTGCAACTGGTTCTTGGGAAAGCAGCACCGCCTAGACTCTGTCTCTCCCTGCTTCCCGAAGCCTAAATCCAAAGGGAAAAGCAGAGCAAAGGAGGGCATCCAACTCTGAGGGAGCTAGAAGGCATGCCAGAAAATATATTTATATTTACTGCATTAATGGAAAGCGCACAAACTAGTTTGCTCAAACTGGAAGCATCTGCAGCTGGTTTTACCACTACTAACATCTTGAAGGACCACTGTGTACTTTGGGCGTAAGAATTTAAAAACTAACTTGCCTAACTTGGAAATCCCCATGGTTCTTTCTTAAGAAAAAAAAAAAGGATTATTCTAAAACCTGGCAGGCAGAGAACTCTTGTTTTCCTCTTTTTGTGAGAATGTTTACATTTGATCTGCATGTTTGCCCATTTCAACCCCGAAAAGCAGTGGGCTTCATAAGGAAAACAATGAACATAAAAACATTTATGCCTTCTCTTTAGCCACCCCTCATGGGAACATTTACTTTTATTAATACCACAGCTGAATCAAGGTCTCAGTTAAGTGACTGTGAAAGGGGTGCTACTCCAATTCCTAAGAACACAAACCTCTGAGAGGAGCATTTGTGTTGAAAATACTCAATCCAACATAACAAACTGACCGACGGGAGTTTGGAATACCCGGCAGAAATAACCACATTTGCATTCCTCTGATTTGAAAGTGGTCAAATAATTTCGACCATTGTATAAGCATGTATAAAACTCCTGAATCTGGCCTGTAGATTCATGAACTGTTATCCATTGTATTTTTCATACTTGTTAGTCTACACAGTCACATGGCCTTCCAATGCAGGCTCACATATTTAACTAAAAAGCAAGAGCAATATGACAGATAACTGTATCCGTCCAAGGAAAAGAAACCCACCATCTTTCCTTGGATAACGCTAGTCTGCCCTTAAACCCATTAAAAGAAAGGGAAAAAAAGTAAGAGGGAGAGAAATTCAAGCCTATTTTTGCAGCCCAACCCAAACACACCTGCCTTTGGTGCTCAGCACATCACAGGGAAGAGACCAAACTCTACAAGGCAGATACTACCTCCCAAAAGACACAACTGGAAGTATTTGTTATCACTGCTAGGAACTCACAACATTCACTATGTTCTTCTTCAGGGAATTCTGGATTATCCTTTAGCATGAAGATTTTTCAGAAGCTGCTGGATTGTTCACAGGTCCTCACTGGCTTTCCTCTTTCAAATAAAGTAAGGGAGAGCTGTAAAACAAAAGCAAAACCAAGTAAGAAAGGAAAGCAAGGAATAAAAAGAGGAAAATCCGTAAAACTGTTTAACAAACGAACAATTGACTACTACATCTCCTTGAAGCAAATGCAGTTTTAACGAGCTCCCAAGATGGAGATTCCAGTACAGCGTGAGCGTGTGGCAAACACTGATCTAGGATAGGAAGAGTCATTTGCCCTGTACATATTATTACAAAAAATTAAACCCTAGTTCAGAATTGCTGAAGCAGATACATAATAAAAATAATTCTTGGACACTTCTGTTGCTGTAACAAGAGAAAGAAAAAACTACTTGGAATTGCTGTTTAGAAAAGTGTCTGCAAACAAAGTCCACAATGTGCAGAGAGATCCACACAGGAAGATTTTTGTCCTCAATGAACTCCTCCTAAGGGAATGCAAACACCTATCTATTTCCATGGTTATCTGCAATATTATAACAGAGGAGTACTGAAACCAAAAATATACACACACACACTCTTGCTGTTCCTCAGTAGGAAGTATTGTTCATATTTGAGATTTTTAATATTGTGTGGTTCTTTCATTAATTTTTTTGACAAAATTTCTTTGTGGACCAACTCTTAATTTTTTTTTTACCTACTATACAAGGTATCAGACTATCCTTAGCCTTTTTACTGGGGTCTGAGGAAACTGCTGGGCTTCATTTTTATGTGAACCCCACATAGAATTCTTAAAATAGAGTGTGTATTTCCACTTGCCCCACATTGAACATTATTTTCCCTGAGCCAGGTTCCCATGGTTCTTCCTAAATTCTTAGTTTCACTTTGTGCCACAAACCTTTCCTATCTCCTTAATGTAAGGCCCTCAAACATTTCACATGTGATTTCAGGACTTGCGCACATGGGTCCCATCCTATTGGTGGAATCCTCGAACCCAAAACATGTGCAGGACAAAAGTCTACGCCTTAGACAGTGCAAACTCTCTTCACTTGTTGGAGGAAACGAGGCAATCTAGAAAATTGTTCATTTGACCTATCTCAAGCATCTGCTTTAGGACAGAATGAATCACTCTCTAGAAAGGTCTGGTTCTCTCCATAAAGTGAGTCTAGACACTGAGCTCAGATTAGATGGCTACAGATGAATGCAGATGAATCTCACATTACGTGAAGGCAGGAAACAAGTCAGACAGATGGACAAGCGCAGTTCATGGGTGAAGAGCAGAGGGAAGGCAGTGCAATGATAAAAAAAGTTGCTATTCAAAAAAGGTTTACACCTATGACAGTTTGTTTTAGCTGAATATACAAAGCAACAACAACAAAACCTTCCAAAGGCCAAAGCAGTATCTGCCCAGCTGATCCAGCTTTGGTGTAAGACTGCTCCTGGATTTAATGGCTAAGGCTGAGCCCTCACAGAGCAGTGTCTGTAAACCAGCATCCAGCTGGTTGGGACTCGGGCGGGCCCCTGGCAGTGATGATGATGGTGACCACTAGTCTCAAGGTACATGTGCCTTTGTCCTCTTCCTGATGGACCGTAGCAAAGCAAGATACCTGTTACAAAAATCCTCCCAGTGTAAGACACAACAGTTTCTTAAGAACTACAACTCCTGTGTGACAGAGGCACCGTTACCTCAAGAGCCTTCAGATCCCCAGGCCCTGACTACACTTCCAGGACTTTGGTCGACAGCTTCTCTCCTCTACTAAAGTGGGACTCTGCTGCTTATCTGACAGAGAAACGCACCACCAGACATGGTCTCACAAGATTTCTAACTTTAGAAAGCAGACCAGAGAGAGAAAAGTAACACAGACCTATTTTAAAAAAACCACCTTGAAACCTTGCCGAAACGTAAACCAATTTATTTTCAAGCCATTTGTTTTTTCTTTAAATGATGTGAATCTCTCAATTTAAAAAACTCCACTTGTGCTCAAAATACTCAAACCATTTTGTTTCTAAGTGTTAAAAGAAAACATTTCAGCATTTGCAAATTATTTATGGGGTTTTTTTCCCCAATAATTTGGTAACCCTAAAAGTTGCAATTTTTAATCTTTATTTCTTGTCATTCAGCATTCAGGGGAACCTGCAAATGGAGTCCAAATGACTATGAGAAAATATTTAACATTTCCAGCAAAAATAGATGTCTTCCAATTATTTTTAGTAAGAGCAGGGAAGTTTACCCCTTCTATCAAACTCCTGCTTGGATAGGCTCCTGTGAGCCTCCCTGGAGAGTCAGCTGTGCATAACCCTGGGCTGACACCCACCACGCTCAGTGACTAAGTCCTTCCACTAACTTCAACAAGTGGGATTAGGATTTTGATTCTGTTCAAGTTAAACAAGGCTGTGATCCCCCAAACCAGGGCTTTGATCGCTGAATGAGGAGCGAGGCCGCTTGCTAGCTATGCAGGGATTTTGCTGTCAGCCTGGAATGCGTCTTGCAGACCCCTGCCAGCACGGGGACAGAGGAACAGGCCACAAGCAGCGCCTGTGCAATACAGTGCAACAGTGGTACTCTGGGGCAGATACCTTCTCCATGCGCTCACATTTCACGGGAAAGATGACAAGAAGCAAGGTAGCCTACACCTCATGCAAAAAAAGGGGCAAGAGACCTTGTATTTACCACAGGGTGCCTTTGTACCATGCGCACAGCCAGTTACTATGGAGCAGATGATGCACAACAAATTCACAAGCTAGTTTAATTTGCTACAACTTGCTCATTTGACCTTACCCACAGGCACTTCACTCTGTGAGGGGCAAGGCATGTCTGCCTGCAAATGCTCCCAGGCACTTTTATGCTTAAGATTTAAAGATAGCATGGCACAAAATTCAGGACGCACAGAGAGATGCTGCTTCTTGAAGCCCAACCCTCACCTGAAGAGCAGAGCACTCAGTCCCTAATTGGGACAA
The DNA here is from genome assembly GCA_013398855.1 of Mohoua ochrocephala. Lineage (NCBI taxonomy): Eukaryota > Metazoa > Chordata > Aves > Passeriformes > Acanthizidae > Mohoua > Mohoua ochrocephala. The sequence goes on along the minus strand of VZTA01027916.1, from coordinate 125,298 downwards.
TCTTTTTGCTCTGCAGATCTGATGGGCTACGATGACATGCTCATTGTGGAACACGTCAAACAGTCGTAACTTGGAGGGACCAGCGGAGAAAGCTGGTTTGCAGCACAATTAGGTCTTAACCAGACTTTGCGACTGAAGTTCCAACACGATCAACAAATCATTATCACATACACGGTTACCGATCGCATCGCCGCTATAAATGGGAAGCGTTACCAAGGAAGCTGTTTTTCATGGTCCCACAGCATTATGGTTACTCAAATATCACAGCACAGCCCTGTCTTTGAGCGCTAAAAAGGACACTCCGCTGACAGATTAGAATTGTAATTGAGACATGAACAGATATCAAATCAAAGAACATGGAAGTACTTCTTGGGAGTATTTCAAGACTAAAATTGGACCCCAGGGCAATCCACAAATAAGGACTGTAGTACAAGTAAGCAGCTGCAAATTGGCAAAACCTGAAAACCAGAAGTTGGCTACGTGCAATATCCTGTATTTATTCCAAGAAAAGGTCATGCTCTCCCATCTTGCTTTGAAGATCAGGCAGTGAGAGATTATCGTTTTACTAGTCCTTTCCTGCAGGTTTTTAATTGTCATCCCTTGCTCTCTTGCATGACATAATTTGGTTTCCCTAATTCACAAATCAGCATAAGCTAATAAAACTGTTTAAGAGACAGCAGCCTTGTGCCCAAGTTGTTTCATTGTTCGCTATTATCCCACAACTAATCCTTCAACTCAAATAAAACCATAATTCATTTCCTGCTTTATTCTCTCTCTACATGAAATAGTTTCAGACAGGTTCAATCCTGCCTCACCGCAAATGGAAAGGCGAGGTTTTATCTTCCTGGAGCGTGCGTGATTTCAATTACCTAATGTGTGTATCATCTGTCATGTCAGGAAAAAACTTCTAAATTATTTTCAACAGGTTTAGCTGACTTAACACAAGGAGAAAAGATTCTAATGGAAATTTAAAAAAGCAAACCCCAAACAAGAAAAAACCCAAAAACCACAAGCCAACCAAGAATTTACTGTCTTTTAGATTTCAAGTTAATAAAAGCTTCTCTACACCAGCCATGCCAAACTTTGCCCATCTGAAAATCTTCTGACATTTTGTCTAGTGTACAAAGGCTGCTGCTGATGTTCTGCTAGTATAAAAATTACTTAAATCCTAATTATGCCTACTTTAATGCTACGGTGAAGCAATATCACCTTAGGACAAAAGACTAAGTGATGCATAAAACAGGCAGGCATCACTCTGATTTCTCCTTAGCATCCATTCCTCATCTGAAGCTTGATCCTCCACGGCTTTGTCATGTAAACCAACGTTTCCCATGGCTTTGCATGTGGTCCACAGTGAAATGCCCAACTTCACAAGGTGTTACACCCACGTTGTTCAGGATGAATAACTGTATCTGGGTGCATGGGAACAGTAAATCAAGTTGTCAGCACTTTGCATATCCTGCAGGTCCTAAACCAGAAAAACAGCATGCAGATCACGCGGCTCCGACAAGGAAGCAATCCATCCTGCCCCACCAATTGTAGGAGAGGGAAGAACATCTGTGTTGTCTTCCCCAGCTCTGTGAACATGGGGCAGCCCAGCCCAGCACATCTTTCCTGTGTGAAAAGCATTTCCAACGTGAGTGCTTACCCAGAGGGAAAATGCAGGATGGGGAACACCTATCTGCAAACAGCACAGAGACGGGACCAGCACGTGGGGCTAAAGAGCAAGGCTGCAGCTCACACCCTCCAGTGCAGGAGCCACTGCTGAGGATGGCCACCGATTGTGCACAACTAATGTTAGCTGTGAGTCATCTAGAAATTCGTGTCCCGAGATTTAATCTAAAGACCATTATTCATCACTGCTTCACCCACAGCAGGTATTTTTCACGACTTAAGGCTCAGGTAAACCACCCCTCGTTTTAGCATCAGCCTGTGCAAACTGCCTGAGAGTTTTCAGCCCTACTCACTGGACTCATCTGCCCTTCCAAACTTCTTCATCTGGAAACCATGGAAGCAACTTTGCTCCTGGAGCCGTCGCCACTGCTCTTGTTACCCATTCCCTAACCTCAACACCTTCGAACAAGCGATGGGAAAACAGACAAAGGGTCATCACCGCTGTAGTATTCAGGAAAAAATGCAGAACAGCTCAAACTCACACTCTCCATTTACATTATGCTAATAACAATACAAACACAAATCTGACTAGGACCTCACAGACATCACAAATAACAGCAATCGCAACAATATTCCTTATTTGTATTTCACTAATACCCGGTTTTTCCAAAAAGACTTGAGGTCAGACTGTGCTTAGCCTCGTGCTTGTCTTACCGGGCTTAGTTTCCAAGTTCCATGTGATTTTCCCCTAGAAAGAGAGTGGAGCATAAGGTATTAGAATAGTAAGTCAAGAGGTGGGCTGTGGGTGCAACACACAATGCCACCAGGTGAAAAGAAAGCTAAGAGGAGCTTGTCCAGGCTGTTTTGTCTAAGCAGCAACAGTGCAGACCCGTAAGAAGAAAAATACCCGACAAATACCTCCTATCAGATGCCAGCGATGTACTTTCTAATAAAAATCCATCACCTTATTCACATCAGCACCCCCTATTTGCCACTTCTTCATGGCTATCAAAGCAGGAATATACTGGTTGGGGCGGGTATTTCAACACAGATCTACATTTCTCTTAGGATGCCAACTTCCTTCATTCTCATACAGAGGTTTAAAGTAAAAACAACTCTATTGCCTGTGTGTTTGTAACACAGTCATTTCTACAGGTCTTCTGAGCAGAAGAGATTGAGAAAAGAATGCAAATGGTCCACAATAACTCAGGCTGAGCGCCAGTAATGTGAACAGATATAAGCAATAAAAATAACCACTCTGGATGCTTCTGTTACACGACATAAATATTTCTTTTTTACTTTTATGGAAGCTATTATGCAAAAAATGCAGCTCAGCCCTGAGTGGAGACAATGAGCCTCCTGCATATTTGAAGAACTGCAGCACCCTATTAACTTGCTACAGATGAGAACAAGTTCAAGGGCCTTGGTTACATGAACAGACACCTCTCACACAATGGCCACAGCTCTCCTGCAAAGAGGGTGTTGAAGGGGGAATCCAAATGCTGTGAGTCGCAAACAGCAGCAGCACCAAAAGCAAGGGCTGAGATTCTGTTTAATCGCAGTATTTTACGTAGCCACAGACAAAACCTCCTGAAGAAGATTGTTAATGCTACGACCCAGAGAACCAGAGAAGAGGCTTGATCTCTGGTGGCAGCAGTAATTCCAGCAGATGCCCAGGGTACCAACTCCCTGGTGCCAGTAAGATTTGAGTCTGGGCCATGGCCTTTGCTTCACTGGGTTGAGCCACAGGTGCCCACAGCTATTGATCTGCTACTCACACCAAGTTTTCAGGGAGCAGCTTCCCCATCTCCTCTACCCGTGCAGAACGTTGGGTCGAGGAGGACCTAACTTACACCAGCTGCCAGGCTGGGGGGACACACACGGGTGCAGGCACAAACAATGCCACCACGTGAGCTTCGCTTCCGTAGGAAGCCAGCCCAGAACGCAGCCTTAACCTTCTCCCTGCTTGCAGTGCCGCCACGTCTTCTGCACTGCTGATGCAACGTGAAACACAGAGCTGGAAAACAAAGGCACTATTGACTAACTTTTTTGCAGGATTAAGATGACTATGCTGGCTTACAACAAAGATTTCAACGATTTCGACACTGAGCGCTAAGTAACAGGAACACGGCTTGGCAGTAATTCCAGAGATTACCTGTTGAAACGTTTAATGACAAACATCTTTTGATGTGGGCTGCTTTATGTGGTGCAAAAGGCAGCACTGTAATTATGCATTTCCTTTCTATGAATCTAGTATTTAAGAGTAAAGCATTACTGGGGGGGTGTGCGCACGTGTATGTTTGTGCATATGTGTGTATATGTGTGTGTGTGTGTGTGTGTGTGTGCATGTGAGACAGGAAATACTCCACAGCTGAGCCTGCGATTTACCAGGGTGGCTGCACGTAGTAAATCTGCAACAGGGGAGCTCAGCCGGTTCATTCATCCTGCACCGAGCAGAGGGCTAAAACAATTGCCACGCTTAAGACAAATGTCAGCGTGAGTCATACCAGCCGGAGCGCAAACATGTTTGCTGTCGGGTGAGTCAGAATATCACATCCTGAATTCACAAATCTTCCTATAAATAATAATTTCCGAAATTGTTGCATTTCTCTAATACAATGCAATTTTAAGTGCGATGCCAAACCCATAAAGGCTTTCCTGACTACAAAGAAAATGTTTTTTCTCCTCTTCCCTTTCGCTCCTTATTGCGTGTATCTACCTTCGGTAGTAGGTTGTCTACAGTACCTGAAGTGGTAATTGCCTTGATTCACACTTAGGAAAATGCAAGCAGGGCTCAAAATAGGTCCAAATGAGAGACAGCCCCCCGGCCCCTAAAAAAAAAAAAATAACTAAATACAAGCAGTAGGACCTTTCACTTACTGTATATGCTTCCTGCACCTTTTTTGTTGCTGTAATTCTGACAAGCTTTAGCATGTTCAGCATTCAGAGAAAAGGAACGTCATGCTGGCATGAGACACAGAGCAGCTGAGAAAAGGGGTGAGAAATGCTGGAGAAGTGGTGAGAGAGGCCAGGGCAGCACGGTGCATGTGAGCGAGGAGGGGCTGCGCCTGCACTGTGGCCGACAGCTGAAGCACGCACGGCTGAGGCGCCGTCCCTGCTTCAGGGAGCGCTCAGCCGGAATACGGCGTGCAGAGATCCTTCCTCCCCACGAACAGGAACATACCTGGCAATGAAATTAATGCACTGTAATAATCGGCAGTGATTACCCATGACTGCCTCTAATTCAGGAAAGTATCTGAATCAGAAGTTATGCAAGTGCCTTTTGAAATCGGGCTGAACTCAAGGATACGACCAAATTTATGCAGGAGAGCGCTGATAAAGATGTGTGTCGTCTCTGTGAGCAAGGGGGGAAAAAAGTGATTTGTATTAAGGTTGTTGGGGGGGGGTGTTTCTAACTTCATTTTCAGTTGGGAATTTATTCTCATCTTACATGAAAGGGAATTCATACACATACAAATCTCCTTACATCAAATCAAGACAGTCTTGCTTTCTTCTAATTGTTTTGTGGAATAACCACTCAGAAGTTCATTTCTGTTATCTTTCTCAAGCAAAATAAAAGGCCTTTTAGAAAAATTTTATTGCTAAAACAATGAAATCCTCCTGGGAATGACTTCGTTATGGAAATCAAGTGACAGTTTCTTTTATCTAGCCAAGCAGCAAGTCTGCATTTATAAAAGGCATTCTATGCACGAAGTACAGTGAGTAGGAGGACATGAAAATGCTATTTTTAAACCAGATTTCAGCATTCCTCCCATACAGATTTCCTGGAATAATAACAGCAACAACAATAATGATAATTAATAATGCCAAAAAAGGAGTATCATCTTAAAGGTGAGTGGCATGTGAGAAAGCAAATCGTAGTTAAGGACTTGTAAGATTTAGGGACAAATGTAAGGTTCTTTCAAATAAACTGGCATTGTGCCATGAATTTCACAGGATTTGAGATTTGCCCCTTAAATTTCATACTGCAATTTTTTTTTTCAAAAAAGGCAATAAATTAACATTACGTGCAGCATATGCTGCATGTCTACCATTTGTTTTCTTGCCGCAATTGTTATTTTCAGAAACACCGCTAAATGAGAAGTTAACTGTGGAGCTGATGCTATCACTGCGTTTGGGTAAGTGACCACGGCAGCTTTTAGAGCTGGGGAAGAAAGGGAAAAAAAACTGAAAAAATACAGGGCTAAGCAATGTTTTCATACGCAACAAGAACAAGGGTACGATGCAGACTTTGACCCAAAGCTTAAAAGAAGACACTGGAAAGATCCTTTTCTGCTTTGCTGACCTCTGGACCTGTCTCTCAGGACACTCACAGAGCAAAGACGTTGAATTAACAAATACAGAGAAAGCGCGGGTCAAATCCTTCCTCTCGACCAGGAATACGCTGTCTCCAGTACGCTTGGAGCGCAATTTTCCGAGGGCAGAAGTTAGCCCAGATTACCAGAAGATTGTTATTCAATTGTGCTACCAGTGGCAATTAGAACAAGCGTCTGCATCTCACACCTAAGAAAAACGAGGAGAGCGAGCAGGCTGGAACACAGTGCCCGGGACGCCGAGGTGCGACGCGCAACCTGCCGGAGCGCTGGCACTCCAACAGCAACCCCAGCCCCAGGAAGCCCCCATTGCCCACGGAATTAGAGCAACGCAGGGAAATCACACACGCTGCCTGTCCCTCTCTTCCACTCGGCAGCTCTAACACAGACACACGTCGTAGTCTGGCACTGACTCATGTTTTGAACTCGGGAGCGCCCCGCAACACACGCGCCTGCACACAACCCCCTGCTCCCACACATCCTGCTCATCCCCTGGCTCACGCTGCTGCCGTGAGGTACCAACCTCGTTCGAGTGATTCCAACCCATGTTTTGAATCCAGTGCAAAACCCTCAACAGCAGTAGCATGAAACGTGGAGGAACCAGCAGCCTTGGCATGCTACCCACCCAGTGAAAAATCTGCCACCTAACTAATCAGGTAGGGCCTGTTTCTGAAAGATATTATTTAAGGACCATTCAGGGCATGTTTGGAGGCACTTCCACTCTCTCACTCTCCTGCAAGACAAATTTTTATGTCATTAACCTTTCGTTGCCTTTTAAACAGTAAAATGCGAGTCTGTTAAAGCACAGAGTTCCAATTTGATATTTTGAGCACCTTCATCTGCTTAATGGGAAATGTACAGGGGTAAGAGAGGGAAAAAAAATAGGTATGACTGGAATAAGTTAGCACCGTTTTCCTTTTTTGTCCATTGCTTGCTGCCAAACATGCTTGCTGCTGGTCACTTGCCTCGCTCACTGCCAACAAGTGCTCAGCTGGGCATGTCACCAATATTTAACCCTCAATAAAATTAAATCGCAATAATACTTTGCACTCGTTTAGGGTTTTACATACCACAAACACTGTAAAAAAAAATTAACTGCACGCTCTGTAACACCCCTGCAAGGCAGATTGAGTATTGTTATTCATACCTTATGCAAAAGAGAATTTCACTGGAGATGGGATAATTGACCTGCCCAAAGCTATGCAACACAGGTGTTCCTGTTTCCTGGTTCTCTCTCTATGCCAACAGACCAGTTTCTGCCTTTCCTGAAATTCACAGTTACAGTTCTGCCTTCATTTCTGCCGCTGAAGGAAAGCAGGGAGCAGGTCTCTGTACCCAGTGGTATGAGTGGTACACGGGTGCTGTAAAAGTGGTACACGGGTGCTGTAAGAGTGGTTCCTGGCTGCATTGCCTGTGGTGGGACCAGAATCAACAGGACTGCAGCATTCCTGTTTCTACCTCCCTGTGGTAAGCAAGGATTAGCTGCAGAAAATTATTTTATCTATATTTGGTCTATAATAATTTACTAATAATTTGGTAAAAGGAACGTTAAAAGCCTTTTTCACAAAAGACTACCAAGTTTTAGCTTCTCTGGATGTCTTCTAGAACTGCAAGGAGGACAGTAATGGACTCAGCAGTGTACCACACACTGCTCCGCATACTCCCCCTTTCTTCCCCTCAGCAGCAAAAAAGGGTAGGACTAAACAAATACAGGCTTCATCCCAGATAAATGGTGGCAGGGCAGGAGCAGAGCCCACTACCTGCTCCCGTGGGCTGCAGCCACCCCTGCCGACTGCCACATGGCAGAGAACTCCACACTGGGCTTGCCTGCAGCCAGCACTGGCGTGTTGGATGGAGCTGAACTGTTTAACCACCTCTTTGAGGTGAGAACCCTCATACATCACAGGCTGGACAATGGATTAATGTAGTCACAGATTCTGTTACACCACCAGCTGTTCCTCCTGCACCACGACCAGCAGCCACAGTGTAGGTGGGACCCAACCACACTTACTACATTAGAAATTAAAGGGGTTTTACCTGTAAAAGATCTGTACTCTTATGTGCAGTGACACAATTAAAGCAGAAACGTTAACTACTAGCCCTGTGGATGCAATTATCCTAGTTAAAAAGAGGGCTTTTACCGGCAAAGCTCATCCCTGTTCACAGACCAAGTAAGCCCTACCTTTGATCAAAGCAGTTAAGACTGAAAAAGCACTTGAACACACTGATCAGCCCCCAAGCTAGGACAAGGCTTAAGTGGAGGGGTTTATCTCTCACAACCTCTCACTTTTAACCACGTTTGGTTGGGTCAGGACCAACTTGGGGGTAACCAGATCCTCAGCCCAAGCTGCAGGTTTTGATTGCCCTGAAACTGTAGCTCAAGCCAAAGCCTCTTTAGCTATCACACCTAAGAGCACTGCCACCCCTGCAGATCAGCAGATGAGCCCCAGAGTTTAAGTGGATTAGCTGTGCTGAACAACTCTGCTACATCCAGCTCCCCTGTCCAGTGCTCGAGCTTCAGTGAGCGGGGATCTTTTACACAGCTGATCCAGGAGGTTTTGCTGCAGAGGACAGAGCTGGGCTAAGGAGAAGCTTACGCTGTCCCCAGGCTATAGGAGAAAGACAAGCTTGGAGGTTGGGCTCGGCAGGCACCCCAAGGAGCTCAGTGTAGCGTTCTTGAAGATCACCCCCTGCCACACCCTCTCTGGCACCCAGAGTCTGGGGTCGGCCTCCCACTGCAGTGTGTGACTAGGGTGAAAAATGTAAGTCTAACACAGCACACCCCACCTTGCCGTGACTTCTTATGCAGAATCCTCAGCAGTGGCACACGACAGAGCAGTGCAAATACCACCACAGTAAGAGGATGCCCTCCTTACACCGCCTATCTTAGTCTGGGAGGAGCAGCCTCTGCTGTGTTTTGGCAGCTACAAACCTCAGTTGCAGTAAACCTCGCAATTTCCCAGGTACACCAGATCCTTCTCTCCGCCACTCCTCCCAAAGGCAGCAGGCAGAAGTGCCGCTAACAGAGCATAATCAGTGTGAAGTTGTAACAGTGTGGGGGAATGTGGCAATTCATGGAAAATGTCTTCGACCAAAAGGCAATTAGCAGCGAGTCTAAATGCAGCAGCAGAAGGGAGTGGTTTCCTAACAAAACAAGCCTTGTTAAAAAAAAAAAAAAAAAAAAAAAAAAAAAAAAAAGAGGAAAGAAAAAAAAAAAAAAAAAAAAAAAAAAGAAAAAAACCAAACCACCCTAACACTTGCTTTCCTCAAAAAAGCAGCATTCTCGGGAGATTGAAAGCATGTGGAAAAAAAATACCTCTGTGAAGCTTTCTGTAAAGATTATTCTTTACAGACACATTTGGCAGCCCTTTCTGCTCTGTCTCCTAATGCTATTGAGTATAACTATGTTAAGTCAATAAGCAAAGCCACTCAAAGTGGTTTTTTTGAGGTTTTCTAGGCCAAGAGAGGAAGCAATGCGATAGGAAAGTTTTCAGAAGTGGGAGTTGTGCCTGCCTTGCTTCTAATTGTAGTGAAACTGTCAACCTCTGCATTGTGTTTCAAGACTTTACACTTCAAAATCATTCCCTCTGTGCTTTGAATTGCTATACTTTTAAGCTAACTACTTCTAAAAGTGCTGTTTAAGAAATGACATCTTCAACCACATTTAACGTTGAGAATAAATCTAAATTTGCAAAATCTTATTGGGTCCCTGCAAAAGTGCAGGTTTTTTTACTGTACTTGACAGCCAATCTCTTGGAAAGTATCTGTGCAGAAATTTAGTTTAATTTACTTCATATCAAGACATTTAAGAGAAAATGGGGGGGGGGGTGCTTTAAGTTAAAAATAATTATGTTCTTTTTACCTTAGATTAAAATATCACCAACATTCAAGCAGCAAACAGCATCAAAACCAATGAGTAACCTTACAACCTGAAATCCTACCTACGTGCAGGCACGTATTAATCCTATTTCAGAATGATCTCCAAACGCACGTGGCTAAAACAACTGAACCAGGCTGACTTGCTTTCTCCCTTGTAAAGCACCAAAAGTGAAAGCAGGTGAGAATTACGGGCTCTAACTGCCTGTGGAAGGATGTTCTCTGCCTCTGATCACTAAACTCCGGGAATAACCCCATAAGTGCCAGAATGGTAAATTCGTAGATAAGCCAATGTGCTAAACTTCTCTTCAGTGTCCAAACTCAATCCTGTAAGGAAACACGATACCTGCCAAACTGCAGAGCTGAGGGAGCCTTGCGCTTTCCAAGTGCCCCTGCACACATCTGAATATCAGGGTAATTAGGAGGCCACGCTCCTTTTATGTCGCTTCAACTTCAATGATTTTAAAATATGGAAGATCATTTCAGTAGAGTAAAAGCAGATTCAGTAATGCTCAGGTGTATTAACACTCTGTTGCTCAGTGTGGTAAAACTAAATCAGGGTAAATGTTTACTGCTAAATACTTGGGGAGACAGAGAATAGGCAAGTAAGCGGCTCAGAACGTGCAGGCTCAGTCAGCTCAGTCAGGAGCTATTTTCTACCCAGTGTGACAGTGCCCAGGATAAGGAAGCCCCAAGAATGACTCCAGTTCCCAAGTAATACTTTCGCCAAGCAGAAAATGATACTGTACCTTGTAGGGCTGAACAACTTTGAAGTATTACCTCGAGGTCTGCCAAAGCTGTTCCAGATGCCAGGTTTCAATGTAAGCCCATCTATTTTTCATATCCTTCTCCGAGACTGCCATCTCCCCGGTTTGAAGGAGGATGGCATGCTACTTAACCGTGAGGAAAAAGTTCCTACCATCGCTCGGGAATGACTCCCCTCCACAGCATTAGGAAATCACGCTGATCACCTTGCAAGGAAGTCCCACCCCGCTCTTTGCTCACCGCATGATGGATGCTTGGCTGGGCCAAGCCGAGGTGCTACAAACTAGCTCCCGCATCGGCACTGGTTATTTCTGCACTTGGGAAGGAGGAGGGGTACGGGGCCTTCCCTCTGCACTCTGCTCATCACTATTTCTCCGTGCATGGGTATGATTCCTCCCCATCTCTTCCCAAACTAACAAAAAAACCCCTTAACCAGACAGGAGCAACGATGGCAAAGAGCCTTCTACTCCAAACTCCAGCACCAGCTCAGGCAAGAAGTGAGGAAACGCAGCCACGTCACAAGGGAAACAGCTGAGCTATTGCAAACAACAGCAACCCTTTTGACTTAACCAGAAAGTGCCCAACCCAACACTAGCTGCCCTCCACTTACCACGCAGACTCCAGCAGAGCTGGATCACCTTCTCAAATATCCCTTGTCTGCCACAGCAGTCCAGCAAACATTGCCATCTAATCATTCCCATGGTACACGCATCCCTCCCCGGCTTGGCACAAGGTGAGTACAAAGTTTTTGCTAATCTTGCACTTACAGTAATTTCCCCCTCCTCCTCACATCATGTGAATCATCCCCGTTTCCAAGCATCGAAGAGTTAATGGAAGAAAGAACCACCCTACCATGTGCTTCACTCAAGGGTAAGTGGACTGGCCAGCTACCAAAGCAGATTGTTAAAGACTGCACTGAGCTCCTGATTTTTTTCTCTCGACTGCAATAAATGTAAGGATTGAATGTGGACATAAATGTAAATCTAGACATCTGCTGATAAAGCAAAGCCTTTGTACTTGCACAACTGCTATTAACTGTACACAAAATACTTAAATTTCATGAATTCTCCTACATTCAAAAGCTGACCTGCAGTCTGCCCGAGGCAGCCAATGTGAACTGCATGCTCAGCAGAATTGCACATTAAAGACAGAAGGGAAACAGATTATAATACAAAATCAGACTGCTAGGAAAGTGAATCATTTGTGCAACTGTTAAACGCTCAGAGTATTTTGGGCACACTTTACCACACCAGCTTAAAACACAGCTCTGGTGGTTCTCTTCTGAAAGACAGCGCAACAGGTAACAGGTTCGTGTTATTTGCCCCTTTCACCACAGGCACGAACAAAACCGGTGCCTTCAGGACCCGGTCATATTCCACTGTTAAACTTTTCTTTTGAATTAACTGAAGCTGCTCTGCTATTTGAAGATTTTTACCTTCCCACAACTGCATTAATAGCTTGGAGCAGAGTGTGCGTGCATACGCAAAACATTTCTTCCCAAATAACTCTCAGGGAACTTAAGCTGTGCATCTTTGCCATAAGCCTTCACACTCCTTCTCATAAGATAACTTCAACATAGTATTCTAATTCTAACTTATTTCTTGGTAAGATACTTTCACCTTGAGTTCATACCTGTCAGACATGGATCGTGGAGTTCCCTTGGTTAAGTATTACCAAATCATTTGAAGGTTTCTCCATCGCCAATCAGGTATAAGCAGCTAGGACCTACCTAACAGGACTCCATCTCTAGACAGTTTCATTTTGAATGGCATAAATTACCTTGGGCCAGCTTATTTCCATGTTGGTTCATGCTCTGCTCTGCTGTGACCTCTAACAAAAACAACTCAGGGACCCACATGTCCCAAAGTCACTTGTCTCCTGTTTTAGATTCCTTCCTATTTCAAGTCTACCATAACTGACCTATAGGCATGAAATCCACTCTGGGATGTGATTAGTGACCTTTTCTATGGTTTATATTAACATGATTATTTACATTATTAACAAGAGGAAAATATTTTCATTTACACTGCTAGCAAATTCAATTTTCACATCTATGATCAAGAGAATCATGTCCACAAATAGATGTTTACTCTAACATGCTGGGCTTGGAGACACAAAACATGATGTATTTCTTAGCTGTCCCCATGGCATCTATACCTAAAACTGCAATCTCAAATTAAGCAGAAGTCTGTGGTAACCCAGTCTGTTTTCAGTTATCCAATACCTTTCTAGTTTATGAATAGTTTAATTAAAAAAAAAAAAAGAGGAAAAAAAAAGCTTGTGATAAAAATTCATACCCAGATTTCAAAGACCTAACAGTGTTGGAAGGCTCACAGTAGATCATACTCAGAGTACTTTATGCAAAAATATCAATTAAGAATTTCTGGTGTTTCCACTCAGGCTTGCTTAAATTTGTGACTCATGTGAGGAGCCACTGCTAACAACAACAACAACAACAACAACACCACAACAACAGCAACAGTCTCTGCAACAAAAATGTAGAAACTACAGTTGGATCTCTGGGTTGAGAAGTACAGTGATTTTGCACAGAAATTGCACACACCCCATCTACTGGCTTTTCAGAAGACTGAGAATTTTAACAGCAGCGAGGCAAGTTTACCTTGCATTGGAATTATTTACCAAGCAATGCCTGTGAGGTTCGTGCTTGATTAAGGTACAGGAGACCATCACCTATCCCAGGAGAGCCACAAAGCAATCCAGAGCTGACAAAACTGTTCAGAGCCTAAAATGGTAGAAATACAGGTCACAGGCTAAAAAAAGTAACCCGAATTATCACAGCACCTTGTGCATTGTGACAGAAGCCTAATAAAGAATCAGAGAAAATGTTCCAGCTGACAAAGGCGTTAGTTGTGCCGAGTGCCTGCTGTGAGGCCTGCCTTGCTGCCCTTAAGAGCAGGGCCAACGTCCAGCAGAAATGCAGCAAACGTGCACCCACAGCAGAGACTTCGGTCAGTGCTGCTGCGGTGCCGCCTCTGCAGCACCCGGGGAGCACAGGCATTGTGATTTTTAATTCAAGAAGGTTGCATACGACATTGTTAGAAGAATTCACAACAAACTTCAGTCACTGAGTCAGAAATGGAACTCAAGTTACACTCTGTCAATCAGGACGTTTGATCATAGCAAATCAAAGAATCTGCTCGGCTCTGCTGAAAGCTTCCCAAAGCCAGCGTAGTCTCCCACTCCTCTCGTAGTCTGCAATGCTTCCATGGCAGATGGCAAAAGTACTGAGAGTAAATCCAGCGCTAACAGCAGCTGAGAACACTGATAGTTTTGCCACTGGAGTGTCAAATTGTGACACTTCTTTTCCCAACAGATTGGTAAAGTTAATATATCCACACTGCCACACCAGTGATACCAGCCAGAGGCTGCCTGTTCATTTCTAACTCCGTAGACGCAGGCAAGGGCTCACAGAAGTGGCCAACGGCCACCATAATGTCAGTCTGTGGTCTTAGGAGACTAAATACACTTAAATCTGTCAATACACTCTTTATATGAAACTTGCATCAACAGGTAGGCTGTTACAGGGTACTGACAGTTGAGTGAAATATATGGTGGTCCATGGTATAGATTAGGGGGATTTTCAATGACTCTTCACTTTTCACCCTGGATTTCCGATGAGTTTCTTTAGGAAGCATTTAGTACTGATATACCAGCGCCTCGTCACACAGACGCATAATGGACACAATTTCTAGTAAAAGCAAAAATCACAGAAATTTTATTTGCATATAGGGTCAGAGATGTTTTGAAAATAGACCTTTCGGTTAGCTGTGACATCTGGAGGAACTCAGTGTTGCAGAAAGAAAATGATGTTTTTCCTTCCCTTGCTACTGTCCACCTCACAGACCAAAGCCTGCCCTTGCATCCAGTGTGACTTCAGCAGAGTGGACTGGGATCAGAGTGATGCAATGCATGAAATGTCCAGTTTTCAAACAACAGATCAAGTTTTGTTTTAAAATGCTGTCTTTACTCAGAGCATTTTAAACCAACTGTTTGATAAGAGGCTACTGTTGCTGCTGACCCATTCTTTCCATTTTCTATGCCAAAGTTGTGAGGGCACAGTACTGTTTTAGATGTACACCAGCCAAGGAGAGTACAGTGATGTGAAACTGGTATTTGTGTTTTGTCAGTACCAGCAAAGGTGTGTCTGCACAAAGCTGTGACAACTGTCAGCAGCTCAAAGCAATTTAGATCTTTGCTTGTTTGTGTGCCAGGCAATCTTAAAGAGCTGCAGAACTCTCTCTTCTAAGCGTTAACATCTCAGTAACTTCAACTAGATAAACTCCCCAAATTAAAACAGTATATTCATCAATTTCTAGGAATAAACCACAGTTTTGGATGACACATTATTCCAGTGCTCGGTTTCTTCTGGACCTGAAGGCATCCTAGAGGTCTTAAAACTCAGCCTTTCTTCAGCTCCAACTGGAGCCAGACCAAGCGCTCGGCGCTGGCACCGGACCCGCTGCAGCGCCAGAGCATTTCCGAAACTAAGCCAAGAGCTGGGGAGGTGTTTTTAGGAACCCTTGCAGAAGGCACCTCTGCCAACAAGGTTCAACGAGGTTTCTGCCGGTGACTTGAGAAGACATATTGAATGTCAATTGGCATGTTTATCTTCTTTAAATACTGAGCTTCCTTTCTAACATCTAATAGGGCAGATTACTGGTTTAATACTAATGGAAGCTGATCAAAAAGACCCTAGATTATTTGGTTGGCTTACCTTAAAACCTTTTCCTGCTTCAGTTTCCATGCAAAATATATCAAAACAGTACTCCTATGAATGGAGAGCCTATCAACTAATCATTTAAGGAGATGAGAAAAACTACATTTAAAACTGGGTTGTGGATAAAAATGCCAAAAACCTCCCAGACCAACTGAAGGACCAGCTCCACAAATTTTCACAAGGACTACTTTGGAAAATAAAACCTAGAGAAGCATACTCTATAAGGCCATTTGAAAATTCTGTTCCTTATCTACAAAAGGCAGTTTCTTCTCAGTTGCCATCATGGTTCATTTGTTTAGGGACAAAAGTAGCTGACAAAAAAAAGGAACAAGTAAACACCGGCATTTCAAGCGTTGTCTGTAAGCAAAGATAAACAGCAGTGGTCAAATGACAACTGACCAGGTCTCTTTCCATACCTATTTGAAGGGATGACGGCTGGGAACAACCTTGATCAAGGCTACCAATCCATTTAAATGCAGAAATGCATTCAGGATTTCAAGGCAGAACCAGTATTTCTTTTTGTCTGCACACTTTTTAGAAGACATGAACAGTAACTTCAGAACAGAGCATAGATGCCTGTTAACAAAGCCAACAACAATTACTGCTATGTCTAAGAATCAACAAAAAAACCACCAGTGTATTCCAAAGGCATTCGCTCCCAAAGCAAACTCACTCCACGCAAGCCCAAGCACAGAAACGTGATAGTATCTCATGATTTATGTTCTCTCAGCAGGTTGTACCGGGTCCTCCAGATTCCATGCTTGCCTTTGAAAGCAATTAAGTTTCTAGCACTTCTGGGAGCGACAAAAGCTCTCACTATGAAAACCTGCATGCTGCACTCGTGCTGAGTCTGCAGCTTGGCAGACTGAAACAAAAGCGCCACAGGAGGTGTGAACTTCCCCCACTTAACTCATCTGGGAGCATTAGTATGTGAAGGGCCATCTCTAAACTTTGAAGCTATTTCCAAATCATGTCTTTGTCCAGTGCCCAAAGAGCCAGCTGCCGCTGTGATTTGGAGAACGTTTCCAAAGCCCCTCTCAGCCTGGAAAGAAAAATCCCTTTTCTCATCAGCCTGCACACAGGAAACTCTACAAGTTCTGCTAATGTGAACTATTCTAATTGCTCAGCAAGACAGAGTACCCTTACTTACATAAGAGCATGTCCAGACACCACGACGAAACCTGGGTCCTGCTGTGCTATGCACTGTACAAACACCTGCTCCATGGAGTTTACAACTTGCAGAGTAAACTGTACCTAAGGGAAGACAAGGGCAAGAAGCACATGTAGAGAAGTAATCAACAGGCGTTTCACACAACTAGCGTGTGAATTCTGCTTCTGAATTATTATAGTACAGGAATGCTGCCTGATCAAAAAATAGATCTGTGATATGTCCCTGGCTGAATAAAACAAACAGAATAGCAGCAAAGTCAAACCATTAAACACCCTGGCCCCGGCAACAAAAGCCCCAATGCTGTTCAAAAACCAGACTGCCTGAACAAGGCACGGCATCTTTTACCTCCTCAAGGCAGAAAAAAAGCCAAGGCCATTTCCCATCACTGTTCTAATTCTCCCCGTACTGCAGACAGGAGTGACCTTGTGAAGCCAGAGCCCGGGTGTTGAGCCGGTGTGACAAACAGGGCGGTCGGGCGCACGGAAGGGCGTGTGCCAAAGGGCAGCCGAGTACCCGGGGGAGGGCAGCTCCTGCCAGGCAGGCAGGGTAGCGAGCCACCTCTTGTTCTCAGCAAGGCACCCTGGCCTGAGAGCACAGCCAAGGGCAGTTACTCGGGGATTGCTCTCACACGTGGAGCTCACGTGTCGTTTGCTCTGTGGCAAACAAACTTGCCAAGACGAGCATTTTTTCACATCGACTTACTTTTGCACCTTAGACTTTGCATGTTTGCTTTTCAGAGTTAATCCTCATAACTCAAATGAAATCAGCTGGAGTGATGCGTACTCAGCACCCAGTATTCTGTAATTTGATTTTTTACTTATCAGTGTATCTGTTTCCTCTGTTATACAGTAAGACACCTAATTCTGTGCAAGTAAGTTAATTTCAAATAGTGTCATTTTCAAAATTATTTAAGCCTAGTTATGAGAGTCAGCCTGTCAGTTTCCTTCTGACAACATCTGTGGTTTCATAACTTTAGGTTTTTGTACATCTCGCTCACCTGTTACAAAGCAAGGACTTAAAAAATTCAGAGAAATGATTTATCAGGGAGATTTGCAAAAAATGACCAACCATGATTTTGTACCAGATTTAGAAGAACATTTCCCCCTCTCATCTCCTTCACCTAAAGTTGCAATCATTTTTAAGAACCAGAGGTAAGCACTTTTGGAGACAGAAATGTGCTTAAAGACACATAATGGCAAGAGTGTAAGATGCTTCAGTGTCCTCTAAGCCCTCTTTAAAGTGCTTAACATCTTAGGACAAAAAGTATGAGCAACTGTGAGCTTGGTCACAGACAGTTCATTACACATACAAAACACATACAGACATGTCAGAAATGTTAAGCCAGGAGCTAAAAGGCAAGGAAATGCCAGAAATGTGGCCAATTGTGTAACATTTAATCTTTATTCTTAATTTAGTGATCACACAGGGTTTTTTTTTTTCCACAGGAAATGGTGCCATTCATGGTATAGTAAAGCTGGTATTACTGAATAAGCAATCCTCAGTACTTTGCTTCATTCTCAGTATTAAAAATGGCCCTAAACGCTATGCATTAAAGACAGAACAACTATTTCCTTCTAGGTTATTTTCTGGCTGTCACCATATTACCTAACTGCCTGATTTACTAAAATTAGCACATGTTCACAACACCCCAGTGAGGAGGGTTTTTTCCCCAATCACAGAGACAGAACTGAGACTCAGAGAGACTGAGACTGTGGACAAAGGTCCCTTCCAAACCCAGCTATGCTGCTTGATGAGATTTTCCTCCCACACATGTGCTCGGCACCAGCTGCCCCTCTTCCTGTGCTGACTGTCTCCCTTCAGAAGTGCTAACAGTCTGGTGTAAAAGCGTTTTGTAATCCGTTATGGTGAAAATAAACTGGAGCAGCTACAAACTACTCTTTAGGCTCTTTTATGGTAACCCAGTTCTGCCTCCAACCAGCTGGGGAGCACTCACCAAGAGGGTCCTTTCCAAGGGGAGGTGCAGTGAGCACGTGGGAAGCTCGTGCTGACAGAGGCAGACCCAAAAGAGGGCATCTGCACTGGTCAAAGTCATTACCAGGGCTGAAACTTTTAAATGAAAACAGACCTCTTCTTCTACTGGAGGAACAGATAACCGCACGCTATCAGGGATCTCACGTGAACCAAAGCTGCAGCGTTAAGACACCCAGGTTGCATTTACAGATTCACGTTGACAGCGCAGGGACAGCAAGATTCAGGTGTAGGAGCAGGTGGAAAGAGATGCATTCACACGAGGTACTACTGCCAGCAAGGCACTTGTTGCATCCTCTTGATGGAGATTGCTTCTCCACCCCTGAACTGCTTGAACAAACTGTATGAATGCTGCTCATACACTTCAAGTGTGAAGTCAGACACGTTGAACAGACCTAGCAGCGGTTTAAGCTAAACTGTGCATTTTCACACCAGGGTTTTTGCACTGATGCAGAGGGACAGGATTGCATGAGTCAGTCTGCTGTCTCAGCAGGGCTACGAGGCTGCATCAAGCACTTGGACTACAACAAACCACAGGTGAAATGATCCTGTATCTTCACACCAGACAGGACAAGCAGCATCCACATGCAGCCTCAGGGAATCACAAACTCCTTACCAATGTACAGAACAGAGATTTCCCTTTTCTGTGGCTTCAGTTCTGCTGCTTCCCTCCTCAGGCTCTTTACACCGGTTTCCTCTCCGTTCCTCACCTTAATCCCAATCGCATCACACAGTCCATCCCTGACAGTCACACCAGCTCCAAAATGCTGTCCCCACACTTGGTGCTTTCAGTCTTAACTGCCCCTCCATCTCCTGGTTCAGTCCCATGTTCCTCAGTACTACTCCTCAGCACATCCTCCACAGCTTGCGTTCTCTTTCCGTCCTTTCCTTCTGCTGCACCCTGTCCGGGCAAACAACAGCTTTGCTGAAAACATGGGAGGACAATCTCCTTTCTTTTGCCTCTTATATGCCTAGGACCAAAGCACTCCTCAGGAGACCAATGCAGAAATATCAAAGAAACTTCTTCAGCTGTAAAATACAGCATACTCAATGCTATCCCAAACGAGTTCCTGCTGTGTGAGTACAAAATGAGAGATCTCAGAGTTTATATACTGACTGATTATTGACAAGTTTTGCTGCAAATGAGAAGGCAAATCCCTAATATTGGGGCAACTCTGCAGCCAAATTTCAAATAGTCACCCCCAAATGTGAAGGTGCTACACAGATACTCAAATGAAACTGCTGACCTATTTTTTAAAAAGGTACAAAAATGCAGAGTTTTGTATCTTGTTCTCAAGACAACCCGAATCATTGATGCTGAAATGTAAAAAGGAAGAAAAATCAACACTAAACTGCCACTGCTTTTGGAAAAAAGTAATTTTAAAAGGTTATCCTGGAAAAATCCTGAATGTTGTGCAATGCTGATGCTAGGCAGTTCAACCTGCTTTTCTGATGTTACTCGCAATTTCCTACAGCTATTGCTGAGAAAGTCCCTCAAACGAATCCATGATGTAGAATAAAAATGAAAGATTACAGGCTTCAGTGATGTCTGGACATATCTCAACAGGAGAACTACAGACTATAATAAAGATGCCTATTAGTGGGGCAATAGATAGCTAACACAGAAGACAAGACAGCACTGTGTGCAGTGAATTTTTGATTCAGATATGCAAGAGACAGGAAATCTAAGTGTCATGGTCACAGCCTATTTACAAAAATTAGGAGGAAATGTTGATTGGTTTCTATAGACACAAACACTGATATTGACACTTGAATCAAACATCTGTTCTTATGCCTGAAAGCAAGGTCAGTCTACAATCATTGTAGTTCAGCAGACAAAGAAAGATGGCAAGAAAATCTTGTTGATACATAACCTTCACCATCTAGGAGTCAGGTGACTTGGCTACAAGAAAGCAAATAAAATTACTTTAAATCAAACATTTAGTTCTTTCTTCTTAAAAATACGTAGCTTTTCAGCAGATGACTCAAATGTGAAAGTTTGTGGTTTTTTGCTCTGGCAGCCAGGCGGGCTGGATTCTGATCCACTATGCAAATGACTCAAGTGTTTTTCATTTTCTAGGGTGCCAGCTACACTCCTGAACCCTCTGCAAAGGGAACCACCACGGCTGCTGAGCCTCACAAGAAAAGAGCAACAGGGTATGAAATGTTTTTCCCTCAAAGATGACTACCACCCAGTTTTATGGCATGGCAGAGAGGAGTTGTAAAGTCACTGTCTCCTCGAGTAACCCTCTTGAAATAGAGGCAAAAGGTCTGACTTTCTAATTTTATTGAAAGAGAGGCAGGCAGGCAGATTCTACCATGGAACATTCCAGACCTGGGCTTTGCAGAGCATCTTTTCAACACTGATGCTCAACCTCTCAGATTTTAAGAAAGATGTACAAGCAGAGGAAGACAAAAACCCTGCAAAATAGGTCCCACTTAGATGGGATCCTTCCCTTTGTTGGATGAGACCTTCCTATAAGGACAAACTTGACTTGCAGGCCTTGGTGCTTCCTACTTACTCTCCTCCCCAAAATCAGAGGCTAAGCACGGGTTTGCAGGGGTGATTTAGAAAACAGAAGAGTCTTAAAGAGCAGCAGGCAGGCAGCCTCCAAATGCAGGGGTGGAGCGAAGCTACAGATGGGCTGATCTCTCAGGTGCTCCACTGGAAACCAGGGAGCTGGGAACAGGTCTTCAAAGGGACTTAAAGCACTGCTGAGACTTTCTGAAAACCTCCTAAGATAAAAGTCAGGGATCTCACCCCATCACACTGTATGACACAAACTCTGTCCTGTTCGGGTGTCTTCAAACATCACAAAACCCACATATTTCTACCAGTAGATATAGAAACACCCGACTTTTACTGCCCATAATAAACTACATCCACACTGGGAGAGTCTGAAGCATTTCTGCCGTATCTTCATAACCATGATAAGAGCTGTAGCATAAAGAAAGCCTGGGTATTTTTTTTTTTATCCCATATAGACAGAGCTCTCTAAGTTGCTGGCTTCTGTATTAAGTTGGACTTCCTGGCTCTCACCTATCTCAATCAAAAAAAACCAAGCTCTGCAAACATCACTGTCTTGTCTTCTGCATTCACCTACTACATAGGTCTATTATGTGGGCCAAGGTGAACTTTTTATTCCTCTGAACAGGTAAATATATATGGGGAAAAACCAAAATGCATGTATCAGTATCAGGCTTTCATGGCAATCCTAAAGAGTTGGGCAAGGAAAATTGAAACCTTCCTCCAAGTGGAGATGAAATGAAACTAAGCCAGAGTGTTCTACTACTCTCATGGTGAGTGCTCTGGCTGGAGAGCTCCTTTCCTCCATCTGGTGAATTTATCTTGACTAGAGAAAGAGTAACACAGTACAAGAGAATGTAGCTGCAACCTGGTGTGAGTGCCAGGCTGAGCAAAGAGTTCAGCCAAATTCCCTCACTTTCAAGCTGCAAGAAGCAGCATACCACATCCAAATATATGCTTATTTTCTGAAAATGTGTAACTGCTCAGATCACAAGACCAGACAGAGATGTACACAGCCTGATTTTTATTTCATGGAGCATACAGGAGTTAATTCTGATTCACATAAGTTTTGCATACGCTATTTAATAACATCCACATCCCTTAGTGTCAGGCACTGAAGTCAGAGGTCGAGGCAGGTAAGCAGTAACAACTCAGTCTCCATGTTTTAAAAATCATCCTGATTTTCCTTTGAGTCTTCCAGGAAAATCAGATATACAGATCTCTCATCCTCACAATTCATCACCTCTAGACTACGCAACAAGTTCCCATAATGTTCCACTTTGGCTAGCAGAGCAGTGAGCGGATGTGGAAAAAAATCCACTCACTAGTGAAGAAATTCAGGGCAAGAAAATAACCAGAATTAACTGGACTGTGTCCAGACCTCTTCACAGTTTTATGAAGAAGAATGTTAGGAAGCAGAGGATACATGCTTTGATTTCAGAGACGCAGTTCCCCAGCTGCAACATGAAAAACGTGGTCTACCAAGGGGTGTGAGGAAGATTTCCATCACCTTAATTCACCAAATAGCGCTTGGGTGCAAACCTACAGGAGTTTTTCTAGGTCGAAGAGCTATAGCAACTTACATCAGATAAGAAAGTGCCTCCCAGTATCTAAAGAATCACAATCATTTAAGGTTCAGATGGTTACGGACTTGCCACAACAGACACCCTAAAACATCAGTAAGGTTGGAATAGGACATCTCCAGGGACAGTCTACCCGTCATGTCTGAAACACACACAGGGCAGGGGAGCAAAGGGCTCTGAAGAAAAGGGAGGTTTCCTGGAGCAAGAGTGAGTGAGCATCTGGAAAAAGCATCCTTGAAGCTTGAGATCACACTGGATGCAATACAGTAGAGGTCTGGGCTCTTCCCCTCTCCCAGATAACATGGTGAACCTTGAACAAGAAGGTCTCTACTGATACATAGAACACAGGTGAGAAGAGCCACGTACAAACTCCCTGTGCAGGAAAAACAGCCCAGGGTTTAACCTTCACTTCCATGCTGTAAAACAGCTTTTCAAAGCTGTAGAGGGGGAGAGAGATTTGGGACAAATGGCTTATTTATTACCCATGATTTTTCTAGAGGTTTGTGGTTTTTTAGACACCCTAGCCAGCAAAGAGAGAGAAAAGAGAGAAAAATAGTTAACGTAAGGAGTCATGTGAAGGTCTAAATCTCCTGACAACTGCTATCTAAACTTGGAGGGCAAGGCAGTAGCTGACAGAGAAATGAGAAAATAAAAAGGAATTTGCGTCAAATGAAAGTTTCACGGACAAGCACTGTCACTTCATTTTGTTTTGAAACAACAAAACAATACAACTAAGTGCAGGAGCAAAATGCAGGGGGTGCGCTGCAGCCTAAACAGTTGGACTTTAGGAGCTGATACACAGACTGAAGTCTGCTCTGGAGCCCCAGGGCAAATTTCACTCTCTGAAGCAGTACTACAGAGGGAGAAAGTGTTCAGTGATGTGCCACTGTCTCTCAATGTATAAAGGCTCCAAGTCAAAGATGTGAGTTAGCTGAGGTAACTGAGCTGTGACCACACTGAAAAAATGGGAGCAGAGAGAGCAAATCAATGACAAAAGTATGAAAGAGCAAAACTGAAAACAGTGGGGAAAAGGATTCAAGCAGAAGGGTGACCTACAGGATAAAACAGTTGCAAATGATTTGGCAAATTTATGAAGTCAACCCTCAGCATCACTGATCTCTTATGAGGCTGTCCTCCAGCCTTTCTGTACCTCATCTGCAAAATTATGCCAGTAGCAGCCAGCAGCAGTGAGAACAGCTGTAGGAGGTGTGCCCAGGTAGAGGAACTCCTCCGCTTAGTGAGAGAGCTCAGGGAGGAGTAGGTTGAGGAGCATCAGCGTGAGAGAGAGAGAGAGAGAGAATACTGAAACTGCACCCTACCTACCTTCCCTGGGACAGGCCCAGCAAGGCAGTCAGGATACATGATACAGAAGATTCCCTGTCCTCTCTCTGCCTGGCTGAACACAGTGACATAAGGGACAGGGGGCAATGGTGACAAGTTCCTGCCCGGCACAGCACACGCGTTCCCTGTGTGACTGCCCCACCTTCCCAGGTGCTCTGGCATAACTTGTATGGGGCTACCCAAGTGGAACCCAGCAACAACAAGGATCATAATGGTTCATCTGTTGGGGCCAGTTCTGTTTAATGTCTTTATCGATGAACTGGACAAGGGGATTGAGTGCACCCTCAGTCAGTTTGCAGACAACACCAAGTTGGGTGGCAGTATTAATCTGCTGGAGAGTAGAAAGGCTCTGCAGAGGGATCTGGACAGGGTGAATCAATGAGCTGAGGCCAGTCTTGTAAGGTTCAACAAGCAAAGTGCCAGATCCTGCACTTAGGTCACAATAACCTCATGCAATGTGACCGGCCTGGGACAGAGTGGCTGGAAAGCTGCCCAGTGGAAAAGGACCTGGGGGTGCTGGCCAGCAGCTGGCTGAACAAGGGCCACTGTGTGCCCAGGTGTGCCCTGGTGGCCAATAAATCCAATGGCATCCTGGCCTGTATCAGCAATAGTGTGGCCAGCAGGACCAGGGCAGTGATTGTCCCCCTGGACTCAACGCTGGTGAGGCCACACCTCAAACCCTGTGTTCGGTTTGGGGCTCCTTACCCCAAGAAAGACATTGAGGTGCTGCAGAGTGAACAGAGAATGGAAACAGAGCTGGGGAAGGGTCTGGAGCACAAGTTTGATGAGACTGAGGAAGCTGGAGTTGTTTAGCCTGGAGAAAAGGAGGCTCAGAGGGGGCCTTACCACTCTCTGCAATTGCCTGAAAGGAGGCTGTAGCCAGGTGGGGGCTGACCTCTTCTCCCAGATAACAAGTGACAGGACGAGGAAAAGGCATCAAGCTGTGCCAGGGGAGGTTCAGATTGGATATTAGAAAAAATTGCTTCATGGAAAGAGTTACCAAGCATGGGAACAGTCTGCCTAAAGGAAGCGGTTGAGTCACCATCCCCAGCGGTATTTAAGAAAACATACAGATGTGGCACTTCAGAGCATGGTTTAGTGGTGGACTAGGTTAGGTTAACAGTTGGACTCAGTGATTTTAAAGGTCCTTTCCAGCAGTAACGATTCTGTTATTCTGTGAGTGAGGGCAGTTGCCCAGCTCATGCAAAGCTGTGGTAATGAAACCACAGAGGAGAGCAGAACACTCAGCAGCCGGTCTCACGGATCAGCGAAGAAGGGTTTTCCACACAACTGGAACCTCTGTCTGCCAAAGAAACTTAATTTTTTGAAGTTTTGAAACTTAATTTTTGGTTGCACCCCTCTACAGAAGCCTGCTAAAAAATGAAGACCCATGCTTAATCCCTGAGGCAGAGTGTGTATGAGAGGTTTTCTGGTTCCTTTGGCATTACAGAATTAAAGTAATTTCCTCCTTTTCATTACTTTCTCACATTTTCAACTATCCACATCTAGATTTATTGCCCATTTAGAAAAGAAATACTACTGAAGGGACCACATCCATCAGAGTTCTTATTTCATCCCTCTGAAACTTGAAATTCTCACTAAGACACAGCATGAAGGATTTTCAAGCACAAGGTCCTTTGAACATAAAGAACCAGACATCTTAACTGCTTTTAGCAGACTATAAAATCTTACACATTAGGAGTCCCCTAGACATTCGACAATGTTATATTAAGCAAATACTGTGGGAAAACAGAAGACCTGAAAAGTCCATAAAACAGGGTGGTGTATTTCAGCAATAGAAAGTACATGCTCATAGAACTCAAAAATAAATTCTTGCCCATAATATTCCTTAGTTTCAAACACCAAGCTACCAGAGAAAAGTATGGCTCAGAGAAAAGGGGAAGAATAGATTCTGACTGAGCTATGCCTCTATGGTTTCCTAAGATCAATTCATTGCAGTAATTAATTAGGCAGATTACTCTTTTATAGTCTTATTAGGTCACAAATCCATGCAAATTTCTTCCACTACTTTTAGTAATGATCTGCTTGAGAAGTTGTCTTTGGTAAGTTCTTCAGTTTAATACTTATCTTGCAAATGTGCCAGTTGACTAAGAAGAGAGGAACAAAAGGATAAAACAAAAATTCTGAAACAAACCAGCAAATGCTAGGCCAGAAGAACATTAGTCGTTAAGAAGAAAATACCAACAGTAGAACCAAAAATAGCTCTTCAACCATTTCTCTTTTCAAATGTGTTTTTTCTTCTTAGGAACCATGCTTCTCATAACCGAATGTTTCTTGTGCTTGTTCTGGGGTCTCTCAGAACCTCTTTCCACTGAAAGAAAAAGATGTCTTTTTCTCTATCATGTTATTAACAACCATAGCAAGTGGTTTTATTTCTTTTATCTCCATGACTTTCTTGAGTTTTGCCTACTGTTTATCTAGATGCAAAAGCTGGTGGTCAATGCTTGTCACTTTTCTCTTTTATTAAGTATTCAAACGAAAAGTGATGCTACCTCCTACTGAAATGTATATTTAAGCCACCTCTACTCGGGCAGGGAGGAACTAGGCCTTCCCATTGGCAAAACTTTG
The DNA here is from genome assembly GCA_013398855.1 of Mohoua ochrocephala. Classification (NCBI taxonomy): domain Eukaryota; kingdom Metazoa; phylum Chordata; class Aves; order Passeriformes; family Acanthizidae; genus Mohoua; species Mohoua ochrocephala. Next base: position 98,771 of record VZTA01027916.1, on the reverse strand, counting down.
CCATATATTCTCCTCTCATCTACCAAAATTTCTCCTATCACATGCACCTTTACTTTTTCTTTTTCTTTTTTTTTTTTTTAAGATGTGTGACTGGTTACCAAACCAAATGTTTTCCTTCGGCTCACGGAAGTCAGGTTTTATGCTATCTTAATGTAAATTGAAATGACGGCCAAAGCCAAAAAGCAACAAAACCATCAAAAGTCGCCTGTCAAAACAGGAATGTGTAACTGCTGGTAAAAGTCAAGATCTGCTGTATCTTTTGTGACATGCTGGCATTTTGTTGCAGTTGTTCCTCCCCAGTAATTAACAGATGACAGTTTAGTTTTAAAACAAGGGCATTTTATAATCAGTGAGCCATCTATGCTACTCAGCCATCTGATCTGTCTCAAGGTCACTGTCTTCAGTAACTGGGGAGGAATTACATCATCTGTCCTACTATAGGATGGCAATTACATCATTGATCAATACCTGAGATCTTAGTGTGACCAACAAATTCATGTTAGGGATGAGTTACAACTGGGCAGACACCACAAAATGAAACTCCTTGTTTGCTTCAATCCACATCCCCATTAAGACTAAATTATAAAACTATCAACCCTCTTATTTGTAGTACAGCGCAAGCTGGGAGCTAAGCAAAGAAGGGGTAGGGAAGGTGCCACAGTGGCATGCCTTTTGCAAAGGCAGAGAAGATCGTCTTTGCTTTGAAGAGCTTACAGCAGCCTGAAGTGACAAGAGCAACGGAGGGTGGAGAAAAGATGTGTAAGCAGATGGCAGCAGACCACGTTATTTTTAAGCCTTTAGTGGCGATGCAGTTTGAGGCAGTCACATGTTCATCTTCAACAGCAATAAGTGTTTTAAGCTATTTTAGTTCCCTCTGCCTTGAAAGACACCTGGAGCAAGCAAGCAGCAAGCTCCTGCATCTCAGTGGAAGATGTGTGCGTGCTTAGGTGTTCTGCTCCCCTGCAGCTGGTTTGGAAGTGAAACGTGGGGTTCTGCATTCTGTGAGGAAGAGATCAGCTGAATGAAAGGAGCATGAAGGAAGGTCCACAGAAAGTGGATAAAGATGATCCAGCTAAGAGTGAAGTTGAGTAGAAGAGACTCAGGGAAGAGAGGAAAGCTGGACCAAACCACAAATCAGCTTAGGGTAGAGATTTATATGTAGTTTGAACTCACAGTTTGTCTTCTGGCTGCTTTTGCCACTGTGCCTCTTCTGGCTCAAGTCTTCAAGAAGGGGCAACTCCCTCAGTCTCCCTTACAGGAGCCTGTTGAAGAGGAGGAGCTTGCTTTGCTCCCCTTTGCTCATCCAGGGCTCAAGCAGCCCTCAGGACCAGGGTAACCTGAGCAGAGCCCCTCGAAAATGTTTCAGCAAAGTACCTACAGTAAGATTCAGCAGAGGGTGGTAACTCACCCACGGGGGTGGATGTACAATACACAGCAGTACCTGCAGGCACTGCCCTACCTGGCTTCTGTACTGGCATACAGTGAATGACAGCTCCCGTCTCAAATAGAAGAAGCAATACACAGAGTACGAGTCCCAGGGAGAGAGAATACTAAGCCAACATTTTCACCCCTGGATACACTAAATTAGGTCCCAATCCATATTTTGGGACCTGCATAGCTGGCCTCCTCCGCGGTAGCGCTGTGTGCGCCCAGAGGCCCATTAAAATGAAGTGGAGGGTTGCAGGAGACTTGCCCGCTCCGAAAATCAGGCTGGGACTAACCAGATTTGAAAGCTCTGACCTTAACAGATATAGTTATGAAACACAGACAAAACTAGCACCAGCAGGAAAATAATATGAGGTTTCTAAAACATGAATTAAACGTTGAATCTTGCAAAGACATACACTGCAGCTACGCGTCCTGTAGCACCTGTAAGGGCAAAAAGTGACTTGGCCATTTGAAATGCTGGCTTTTAAAACACTTGATTTTGCAGGGTGTAGGTTGCCTGACAGACAGACAACCTTCTCTGTCTTCTACTGTCAGATACACACAGTAGATATTTAGTGCCTATCACTGTCTTCTCCCTACAGATACAGAGACACAGCGTGGTTGTCTTTAACACAAGAAGTCAGTAAACTAAGCATGACATCAGAGAAGAAAGCACAATATACTCAAAGAAGAAGTTTTTATTTCAGGTTAGGACAAGGTAGTTAATAACTGTCTTTTTCTGGATAGGGCCAACTCTTATATATATATCTCTCACCAAGAGGCAGGCAAACTCCCTGGCTTTGGAGTAAATAGCAAGGCAAGATTTGCCTCTGTGGGACTCATTACAGGCTAACGGCATTAGACCCTTTCTCTTGTAACAAATCCTTGGTGCTTTTGCAGTAAAAAAAAAAAAAAAAAAATTCTTTCAAAGTTTTGTTTAAAGTACTTATAGTTCAGTGTTCAAAGCCTCAGATCACATTTGCAGCAGATTTAATAGGGCAGTACTGCTGGCCTCCAGAAGGTACTTCTTACCCTTGCAGACTAAAGAATAATTACACACAGAGAGGCTAATTCTGACATCCCTTGTACCAGATTGATGCTGAAATAACTCCACTGATGGATGAAATTAAGATGGAATGAGACTGCAATAATCTAATACTGAATCAAGCCATAAAAAAATATAATCTGCTTTATCAAAAATGTAGTTGACTCAAGAGATTTCTTTTCCTTGTCTCCTATACAGAAACACTCTTTTTTTCACATAAAGAATTTTTGAAAAAGCATTACCTGTAGGATTCTGGTTTCATCGCAAAGTTAAGTGCAAATTCCTTACAGGTAACAGGAGATTAAAAAAGCAATAGGAAAACAACTTGTCCATACAGCTTTCCATGTAGCTTCTCAAGCAGATAAATATGAAGTTAAATAAAAACTTAAATGCTCCTTCAGGTTCGTGACTGCTAGCTCTTCATCCCTGTCCCAGAACCCAACTGTGTTCTGTGGAAGAAGAAACATGTCAGCGCAGCTCATTTCACCTGCAATGAAAAGTAATTTATTGTGCCTAACTGTGAAAAGCAAATTGGTATCATCATCTAGGAGTTCGTATCTCAAAAGAGTTGTTTCTGTAATTTGCTCTTTTGAAAAAAACTAAGATTAGAATAACTACATAAAAGCATGCAACTAATATTAAATTAAGCTTGAATGCATGAAAAGTTGCTAGATGATAAAGGTTGGGAAGGGATGTATATATGGCACAAAAAGAAGTACAACATGGTTGAGAAAAATAAATCTGATTCTTAATTACTAGTGAGATACCTTAGTCTCAGATATCACAAAAAAATTCCAAGAAAAAGAATCTTTTCCTCTCAAAATGTGTTTCTAGATAGCCAATAGTTAATTTTAGAAATAATCCAGGAAAGAGTGGAAGAACTGATCGTTATTTCTCCCGTGTTACTGAAATCTGCCATCTGCATGAGCACAACTGAGGGGGAATAAACTGAGAATTAAACCTTTAGCAGGAAGCACCTCACCGCTGGATTCCCTTAAACACACTTAAAAATACCATCATTTTTCCTAGCAAGATGGATGGTAGTATTTGTATTTTGCCACCGGAGCGTTAGCTAGTTAAGCTTAAGAAAACTCAAAGGAATAGCGTAGGACAAGGGCTAGAGCAGGAATTTCATACAGCTCTGAATGCTCACACTGCTTTACAAGTCCCTGGACTGCACAAGAAGGACAGAAGGTGAGAACTTTCCAACAACTGGTTTATGTCTGCTGTGGCAGATCTCTTCACTGTGCAGCTACTCAGTTTCCAGGGAGGTAAGATATAAACCCCTGAGCTCTTATTAGCACATCAACAAGAATAAACTCCAGTCTTTTAAACTGCTGAAGTATTATATACAACAACAGAGACTCCTGCTTCTCAAATCCAGTGCCAGCGTCTTCCAATGCACTTGCTTTCCACTCTCTCCGCTCTCACTCTTTCCTATCTGGCATTTTCAGTTACCTTGTACGCACCTCACTGATGCTCCAGCTCCCATCTACACCATCTTCCCAACCCAAGCCTCAGCCTGTAGCTCCTTCCCATGTTACTCAGCTTTCCTATTTATCTTCCCAACACTGGTAACCATCCCACTGCTCCTTCCCTCTACTGATAATCTGTTTTTAAAAACAGGCCCTGAGATTTGTTTTTTCCCTAATATTAAAAACTCAAAAAACCTTTATAGGAATCTATGGAACTGATAACAGATCAAAGCATTGCCTTTGCCTTTACTTCCTTTAGAAGGAAGGACATGAAAAATATCATTGAAGGCACAGATCAAATTTATAAAAACAAAGCAGTAGAAAGCAGCTGTGCTTTCTGACTTAACCTTGGTTAAAGAAAGACACCATGTATCAGAGCCAGGGGAACTGTTCTCTGTGGATGCATTTTTTATTGAGGCTGGGGAGTTGGGCTCCTCTGGCCACCACTTTCACATGACTGCATCTCCACAAATTGCAGTCTCCTCTCCCTGGATAAACTTCATCACCAAATGCTGAACACACCGATGAAGCTGATGAACAGCAAAGTGGTGTAGCAGCTTAACTGAGGGCTGGTACAGCAAGTGTGCTGCATCATTTCAATGATATCATTTCAATGATAGCAGCTTAAAGCATGAAAATTACTCTTTTGACCCTTTATCCTCTCCCTCGCCATCAAATGAGCACCTTCCACTTGTGAACATGGCAAGAGTGACTTTAGAAAGGAAGGACCTTTGGCAAACCAGAATTGCCCACTGGTAGCAGTAAGCAGCAAAGAAATTTGCCTTGCAAAATGGCTGGGCCTCCCAAGTCCCAAGTGTGGCAGGGCACAGGCAGAAAGATTACAACCAGGTTCAACAGCACAGAAAGATGTATCCTGCAGGCTGCTCTCACGGCAACAAGAAACTCACATATGGCCAAATAATGCTGCGGAAACCTTTGTGCAATGGGTAAGGGGATTGGAAAAGGCCTTTTTAAAAAGAGAAAGCAGGGAAAATGGCACTCAGCAGGGAAACAAAGGTGAACAAAGCAGAATCCTCTGTCAAAAAATGCTGCTGCTCACTGGTTCTGGAGAAGATCTGTATCCATGTTGTACACAGAGGATGTCCAGTTTCGGGATCCAGTCTGCTCTCATCGACAGCTCTTTACAGCTGCCAGCAGCAGACTGCAGCAGAACCAGTGCTTGCGCTTTCTAGCAGCGAAAGCAGGACCAGGGGTATATTCAAACAGATACTGATGCTACATACTCTCAGTTTTATTCTTGAACAGCAGAAACTGTAGTAGTCAGTAAAGGCTTGTTAAGCATACACAAATGAAGTCAGAGTATTTCTACGTGCAATTAATCACGATTTATTTGAAGATACTCTGTTAGCATTCCCATTTTCTGCTTCCTGAAACTCCAATTAATGAGGGCCAACCCTCAGTCTGAAAACGTTTTATTTCATGTGTTGAACAAAAGCAACAACAACAACAACAACAAAAAGTTATTATCTAAACCAACAAAGTGTTCCGACAAAAAATTTCTTTGCAATTTTGAGCAGAACAAATGACTTAAAAAGAGAGGTTGGGCAAACCAGATTAAGTAAGTATAGCACTTAAGAACTTGGAAGCAAAACAGTTTTTATTTAATAAGCAGCTAAGTGGTGTTTCTGCCATCACTGCTATTAGTCTTCTGCTTTCTCCTCTTCAATGTCTGCAACTGATGATCTCAGAAAACAAGCTAGTTTAAAGTGTCTCTGAAGCAAATGAGTGAGGAAATAAACATGCCTTGTTTGTGATAAATTTGCTACACGTATTTTTGAATCTATAGTTTGCCTGTATAAAAATATTTCCAATGGCTCTTTTGCACTTAGAAGAATAAAATCCACTTTTATTTTCCCTAATAGCTCAAGTGCTTAGGTATGAGAAAACCCAGGTTACTTCTTAAAACAGTTTTGTCCAATTTAGCAGAAGATGAGGTTGGTGACATTGCATGAGTTTCACATGACATACCTAGTGAAACACTTGATCTGTCTCCCCTAAAAAACTTCATGCCATTACGAAGGGCAGACCCCCTGCACCAGATCCTGGTGACCGTACCATACCCACGGACTGTTCGTTGTAGTCCAACAACAACACAGTGTGAAAGCCACTGATCACAATGGCCTTCGAGTCACAGGTATCTCCAGAAACTGAGGGGGAAGCTGTTTTTATCAATATAGGCTTTCATGGTGAGATTTCTAAGCGCTGCATTTTGACACGGTATAAAAATCTGTAGATATTTCAAATACTTTCGGAACACCTTTTCCTTACGTCAGTCCAAAGGGCCGGCTATAAATACTCGTGCTGTATAAGCATGTTCCTTTCATAATACACTAAGTGCTTTGATACGGTGCTGGTTGTTATTTCAGACCCTAAGCCAGGTTTGTTAAAATCTGCCCAAATATCACATACAGAAACATGCAAAAGATGAAGGAGCCGTGCTACAAATAGAGCAACTGCAGAGGCTACGGCCCTGCCCACATACACTCCAGTGTATTTTTACACAAAGCCTAGCACTGCATCATGCGGGTGCCAGCTATAGCTTGTACCATGCTGCCAACAAAACAGGATCCAAAAACAGGTAACAAGGAAAATTCTAGGGCAGTTTCTGTGTACTAAGAGGAACAGAATTTGTCGGGGTTTTAAGAATCACCATTGTAATGCATTACACAGACATTGAAAGCATGGATGCAAACAGCACTGCAAGCATCAGTCAGATTTCAAACTCATCAGCCTGACTTACTTCTCTCCTCCTTTCAGGCTTTCTGAACCTGGAGAAACACTGCCTGGCCTTCTCTTCGTGCCAGAACAAACCATGTTCTCTGCCACTTGGACTTATCACAGTAAAACTTTTAGATATTGACACAAGAAGACAGAAAACAAAACAAAAAATGCTACACAATCTTGTGGAAGAAAAACATCTGAATTGCTTGCAATTTAAAGCCTTGACTTTCTATTTCATTAAACAATAACCAGAGTTTATCTCGGAATAGAAAATTACAGCTTGAGCTGCACATCCACAGCTGAACCCAAGCTGTAGACTTGTTCAATCATTTACTTTTGTAGGGGTTTGAAAGAGTCAACAGTTCTGTGATCCTGCAAACATTTTCGTCCTTTATTTCCCTTTATTCCAGCTGAATGACGGTGCTCTGTAGTAATGTTCTGCTTGGCAGAGATACAGAAGAACTAGAAGCCTCTTCGTGTTGCTCCGTGCAGCGGAATCACCTCAAGAGCAATGTGACAAACGCCTCCCAGCTTCCCTGTGGCCGCTGGTGCCATCCCTGCAGCAGCCAGTGCCCTGCTGAGCTCACAGTGACCCCGGGCTCCTCTGAGTGCCACCAGCGCAGCTGCGGTGCCAGCTGGCACCTGACAAAACGTAGGAACATGAAAACTAAAACGAGAGTTTGAGAGGAGCAGGCAGTGCTCACAAGGCAGCTGGTCTGAGGTTGGCTCCGAGCAAACTAAGGGTCGGAGCATGGGGTCATGGCAGAGAAGGCCATCTCAGCAGCAAGAAGAGCTTCAGATGCAAAGCTTTGTATTATAAAAGATACAGCACATCCGTGGAAAAAAAAAAAGAACATCCAGGCAAACTGCAGATTTTTAACCATTTTATGTGCAGATCTTTACTACATTATTTACGTGCATGCTCATTAACATAAAGCAAATTACAAGGTGTCCCGGAGATTACGAATCCCCTCAATAATGTGATTCCATAGCCCTTCGGATCCTGAGGTACCTCATGCAGTACTGCTCCCTAGGCTTCCACACTGCAGTACAAAATGGAGGGTGGTGAAGGGAAAGGAGCACACAGCACTTTCATAGCAGATTTTAATACTGTGGGTTACAGGCCAAAGAAACAGCTGGGAATCCATCTCCTCTCCCCAGCCTCCCCAAATGGTCTCTGAGGAAACTTGCCCTCGCTCTTCCACTATGGCACTTTGATCACATACATGGCACAGGCTGACACCTTCCTCACTGCAGCCCAGCAAACAACACCATCTTTCAGGCCAGCCAAAACTAATGACCCCTCAAGTGAGTCATAGAGCACATTGCCATTTATTATCTCAGACAGTTGCTTTAACAGTGCTACTACACTGGGAATTCAGCTAACCCACCCTACAGACTGGATTTCAACAATATTTAAGCTGCTGGATTTCCATCAAAGGCTTAAAAGGCCTGGTGATTTTTCATTTATATTTAGTTTTTAAAACCACATAAGAAATGTCACTTGACAAAATTTATGGCTAGCCCAGTGACAAGTCTGGTGTTGGTATGTAAGATTCCTGACAAACCCTACTTCTTTAAAAAAGTAAATTAAAAAGAAAAAGACATTGCAGAGTAAAAACGTTCCTAACAGAAATGACAAGTAACTTTCTCCAGAGATCAGGCTTACCACACTTTTATGTGTACTGAATAGTTTGAGTTTTTTAATTGGAAAGATACCAGACAAACTTTCTTGATCCTTGTTTTTTATGCTTTCCACTGATTTTTTTTCTTTCTGCTTTTCACAGATTTTTGAAGACTGTGGCTGATAAATACTATCAGTCAGTAGCTTAGTCCTAATCAGGTCATATCACAGTTCACTGCCTGGGGTTCTCCCCAACAAGCAACACTGACCCAGCAGAGCCATCCTCCTCCTTTGGTTGCCATAGATACTCCTTGGTGACCTTCTGACACATTTACTTGGCTGGCAAACAGAAACTGTCATCACATCAAGTACTGGTCCCTCTTCTTTCTCATTGTTATTAACACCACTCTTTTTCCTGGTGGCACCAAGATCGCTGCATTCGTATTCACTCGCTGACGTCGCGGCACAGCTTCACAGCGAGGTCTGAACTGCCTCTAACACGCCTCCTGCAACTGCTTCAGCAACTGAAACCACTCGTCCTAACCCAAAACATACACCAAACTCTCTTAGAAGACATTGTGCCAGTGGAAGGCTCCAAACTGGAAATACAATTTCAAGACCAAACCCCAATCACAAAGAGTTTTATGAAGTTTGGGATTTATTACGGAAGTGCTTCACATTTCTTTCTTAAATTATTCTTCCCAGCAGGCCAGCGTTCTTTTACACTGCCTTCCTTTCCTTCTAAGGCATTTTAAGGTCTTTATTTTTGCTATAATCTGAGGGACAAAAGAGGTCACTAATACCTTTGCTTGGTTTGTATGGTTTGTATGTATCTGGATTCGAAAATGACAGCAAAAGAAGAAAAATTTCAAAAAATCCCACAACACTTATATGAAGAAATCAAGGGTTTACTTTTCCTAAGAATATTCAAGTTGGAACAAAGGAAACTACAGGATATCAGAGTTTTCCACAGAATAAGTGATTCAATTTTCAATCATGGGAAAAGAACTATATTTAGAAAGGCATAATACATTACTTTTTCTTCTGGTAAATTCAGCTGAATTAGGAGAACCAGATGGCCACATATCTATGGAGTATTCGTCTCTATCATCCTGATGTAGGAACATTAGAAAGGAAGAAATCCTACATGTCTTGAGAGTAGCCTGTGCAGACCACATAATAACAAATGAGATCATTATGCACAGCCTCAAAGCAAATGGTCTTTTGACTTTCATCAATTTACGTACGCTGTGGAATGTCAAGTTAGTATCATTTTTTTCTGTTAAAAAATGCTTGAAGCACTATCCTTCCAATTTAGCCCAAAGATAATACAATGATAAACTTCTACTCCCAATAAATAATCATTTGGATGCTTGAGTTATCACAGAATTTGAAAACACTGGTGTTATGAAACACTGGTTTACTAGTTAAGTGCAAGAGAAGAATGAAAAACACAGCTCCAAACCTCACTCTGAAAAAAGGAACACACCCACCCAAGCATCACTGATGCACACAGCAAAAAAAGCACCCCTGCAAAAGGAAAACTTTAATGCCACTTTAACACTCCTCAGAAAAGAAAACTTCCTGGACAAGCTGTGTTGGCAGCTTCACAGCATCCTTTCCCAGCCTTTCGCTCATGCAAGTCGATGGCATTGAACAGCACATTTCCAACCATCGGTCAGGATTAAACAGGCCTTTAAACTGCAGAAGAGAGGAAGGATGATGCAGTGCCGAGAGCCCTTCGGTGGGACTTGGGAGACCCAGCCCCAGCTCTCTGCCACGCTGCCCTTTGGGCCACAAGCCTCCCTCCGGGCTTGACTCTGCAATCGGAGCAGTGGAGGCACCGCTGAGGGGAGCACAGTCGGGACACACACAGGGAAGCCTGAGAGGCACCAGGCAGTTACTGCCATGCCGCACACAGGCTCCCTACGTGGGCTCTGGAAAGCGTGTCCTGCATTTCTGTGTTCTGCTTTCACCAAACAGATAAGTGAAACTGGAGGAATTGGAAGGAAGCGAGTAACTTTGACAAGCACAATGAAATTCTGCCAATCTTTCCACTTGAAAAATTACTGATTTAGACACACTCCAAAAATAATAGCAGTTCTGTTCTAACTTCATGGCTATAGCTATGGTAACATTTTCAGTACTACCATGTTTCTAAAATACAATCAATGATTATTAAAAAGTTTTCTTAGAATAGCTTTGAGGTGAAATCTAATGTTCTGATTTCATAGACTGCAAACAAACGTGATCGGTGCTGACATGAAAAGCATTTGAACTGTGCAAACACTATTTTGTTCTATAAACACTAACAGGAAAGCACCATCCAGGACTTGGTCTAGCTGATTAAAAACTGTCTCTGTCTCTAGGCAAGGCACTGTCTCTATACATTGTGTTAAAAATAATTTAATCCTTTTTTTTTTGTAACAAAGAATTGAAAAACATGATGACAACTGAAGAACCATTCGAACCACAGGCTCTGGTTTTAAACTATGTTCATGGCATGGAGGATCATGAGCAGATATTATAATAGTACTTTTCTTCCCCCCACTCCAAAAAAACTTTAGTATGAGAATGTCCTACAATGACACATCCCTCAAAGGATTTCCCTCCTGCTTGCCCACAAACTGTCCAGCCCCCACAAAACTGAAAGGATTGCACGTCAGCCCAACTAATTAATTCAAGCTTACAAATAGCTACCCAATCATCGAAGGCTATATACCTACACAGTGTTTTCCCACACACATTTTACTTGTGTATTTTATGTTTAGACAGCCTAATATATTAATCAGTATGAAAAGAGGAAGAAGGCAAAATGATTTACGCATTGTTCAAGATCTTATTACTTGCCTCAAGAGCGTAAAGTGGCCTTTATGTGTATGAAGATCAAACCTTGTGGGTGGGTCAAACCCAAAATACTGGTGGGTTTGACTTCAGCAGTTACAGTCGCTAAGAAGGAAAGTATCTATATTTATAGACGTAGTCCCAAAGACCAAATGCTTCTTCAATCAATAGAGATCTCATTCTAGAACACACTGAATATGCACTGAACTCTCTGAGCTCTGAATAATTCTCCCAAGAACACTACTTGATCAGGCCTTAAACATAGAAACAGTCTGAGGATGATTTCAAAGGTGGTCTTTTTTCTCTACCCTCCTCTTTTTTTTTCCCCCTTTCTTTTTCCTTCAGAGTTCACATACATTTGCTCAATTCACCGAATTGAGGCTTACAGCAAGAAAACGCAGTCGTGAAATCCAGTTGTCATTAATTGCTAGTAACATCACAATTACAGCCAAGAAAAAAACACTGCTGAAAACTCAATATATTTTTATCTACACATACGTGACTACAAACAACTTCTTTGACACCAGATATGCCATGCATTCTGTGCCCACCACTGCAGCTTCAGCCATGAACTTACCTCTGCTTAACCCTTTCAAACACAAGTAAGCTGTTATATTAACAACTAAAACAAAACCAAAACCCAGAAATCAACCTCCTGGTGGTTTCCCTAACTAAACTACAGCATATTTCTCCTCGAGGGGAAACCTCACTATTTGTGTACTTGTGGATTGGTTTTGGTGCTTCTGTAGTTAGTTCGAACATTTTCCCATGCACATCACCCAGGCTTTGGCAGACCAGGTGTGCCCATGGCTCACCCAGGGACAGCGCAGGGAGCATCTTCCCTACGAGCCCACCCACCCCTACACAAAAAACCATATGCAGCTCAGTTAACTAAGAGGGGCCTTTGGTACACATTTGGAGAAACCTCTAAACTCTTGTGACACAGTATGTGAAGTTCTGTACCGCATGCACTCTGTAAACGTGATCCCAAAGCTGGCTGGAAAATATCCACCGGCACTACCCTTAGCTCCACGTTCCCACAGTCAGCACCCTCTCCTAGCTGAAGCCACGTGCCCCTTCTCAGCAACATGTGACACCTCACCCAAAGTATCAGCCCCTAAGCAGAAGGATCAACATCAGCAAGCCAGGGGTGAGTTTTTTGTGTAGGTGTTGGGGTTTTTTTGCTTGTTTCGTTTGGTTTTGAGGGGTGGGGGAGGGGTAGTGTTGAGCCAGTTCTTCCATTTTATGATGCTAAAGCAACAGCACCAGTTTCAGTGAGGCCAAACAGTGCAAAACGGTGTCGTCAGCTTTGGTGCTTTCCTTCTAGAAGGATGAGAGGATCTTGACTTAATGTCCAAAACATTAAATCTACTTTCAGTAATGGACAAAAAATGATCCTTAACCTGCAGGCCTAAGTAACAGCTCTGCATCTCAATCATAGGCCCAGCACAAGCAGCCACAACTCACAGTGCCTGTAGCATGTACTGTCAGTACCTTGCGGTACCTGGAGAGTTGAGGTGTCATTCCCACCCTCTCCCTCAGCAAATGGTCAGTTTGTCAACAGAGAAAAATTCTGCTAGGAAATGAAGAGATTAGCAACTTATTTCCATCGAATCGCTGGGCAATAATAATAAAAAGGGGCCCACTTTAAAGCAGCTCACTAATACGAGCAAAAATTAGGGTAACACACATCATTTCAGAGGTGTGACAGAAGAAGGAGATTTGTCCTTTAGCTGTAATCCATGAAGACCGAACACAAACTTGCAGTTCTGCATGGAAAGGTCTCAACCACTGGGGAAGACGAGGTCTTCAGTCAGTGCCACCCACTTCAGTGACAGATGAATTAGGCTGACAGAGTGTCCGTGTTTTGAACTTTCTCGTATAAAGGATAAATATAAACAGTCCCATAGAGCAGATGGACAGTCAGACAGCTATTAAAAGCTCCATAGATAACCCTCTGGCAGTATCACCCACATAAAACACAGATACTGAAGAAATTTCATAAGCAATAGTTCTTGAGCTCAGATATTCTAATGCAGTTAAGATCCAAAGAATATGCTTTTTAAGTTACACAGATGATTGCCCATTTATTTTGCAAGAGGAGGCCAGGAACATTCAACAACACACTTCTTGAACCATTAACACAGCAGAATTCACTTTTTGCTTCTTATTTTTAGTACACACACAGAGAAGGAATTAATAACTATTACTAACCGGAGCAATACCGGAACTTGTTAAATAGAGATCCATTTAATTTCAAAGTATTGTTCTTGCTAAAATTTACCCAAAATATTGTCCCTTCTGATTGCTTCTCACAACAGTCCCTGTAGCAGCACAAAGTCAGGCAGAGGCAGCTGAACTGACACAAGTTGCAATCTCTGGCACTGTGTGCTTTTTAGCACGGTATTTTGAACTAGCAATGGAAAAGAAACCATTTTTAAGCACATTTCACTGAGCAGCTCCCAAGAAAAAGGTTGTAGTCGCAGACTTTTACAGATGTTCAAGCCTGCAATGCTTCACTCCCACTATTGTTCTAAATGCTGAGTACACACCCTCCACTCCACACACGCTCACACGCAGACACACGTGCACGCTCACATGCACCCAGTGTCACACCATGTACTGCACTTCTAATAGTAAACCTGACAGAAAGGAATTTTATTTTTACACTTTCACACCTCCCACTCCTAATTAATGTCAATCAGCATCTTCTGCATAGTACACACTGCAAATATACATAGCCTTATCTGTGCTCTGTGCAGGGCAGGGGCAAAAATTTCCACTCTTGCTAGAAATTGAGTAGGCTCTATGTGATGGATTCACAAAGGAAGAATCGGGAGACGTACAACCCTCCTTCAATGACCCTCCTGAGGGGTCAATTAAAATGCTCTGACTCTTGGGGGAACATTTCTGTTGGTTGCTTTGTGCTTTGCATCCCACAGCTATGAAGAGGAAGCAGTTCTCCAGTGCAGAAGAGTTGTTGCAGACTTCCCGAGGTGCAAGAGGGCTCGGGGACTTGCCAGTACATCTTGACAGCTGCCAGGAACAGTGGCAGCAGTGGGAGGGACAGCGAAGGAATTTTGCCAGTGACTTCAGTAGAGCCAGTCCACACTGTTTAGACAACCATGGAGCAGAGCCAGGCAATTAAAAGCACTGGTAGTTACAGGGTAGGCACCTATCCTTGCACTCCCCAGCTGTCCCAACAACCACCACAGTAGGAGAAGTGAGGGTGGGAAAATCTTGCTCCCCCAACCCAAAGCAGACAAACTTGGTTTCCCAGCACACACACCACTCACTTCTTTTTATAGACTGCTTTTCTCTCGAATGCAAAAGTAAATCCAGCTCAGATGATTTCCCTGTCTTAACTTTTGTACAAGAGGAAGACAGAAAGCTAAAAAAGGAAAATTAGACACTTCATGAAATCCGTGATTAAGACACAGAAACTATCAAGACAGATGGGCTGAAACATTCAGGGAGCTTCAGTTCAACAACCCGTGTTTTTCAGAGATCTACAGTACGCTATTGTCTTCTCCATTTAGAGTTTTTAAACCCCATTTTTCATTGCAGTAATTTAACACCATTTCTAAACTTGGAGTACTCTTATTGAGGTAATCCAAAATAAACCCCAATATTTACTCAGCTAGCACATGGCCCTAGAACCTAACACTACAGGGTTTTTCTCCCCCTTCGCTCCTTTTTTTTTGGATGCAGGTAATGGCCACTGCTGCTGGCTCGTGAGCTTGCTGGGGAGGCAGAGCAGGGTGACTACAGACGGTGGGGGAAAGTCAGAGGCAGCACCCAGCTGCAGCTCCCTCTGCTCTGCTGCGGGCTTTGCTCCCTGGTGTGCCCCGCGGGAGGAGCTGCTGTCACTGTCCTTAGTGGGCTGTTGCTGTGCACACAGAAATAGCGGGGCGGCCACGCAGAGAACGCCCTCTTACAAACGTTTGTCTCCCAAGGGCGAGAAGCAGAAGCCAATGCTGCACACTCTGAAGTGAGAGGCCAAGTGCTTCTAGCAAGAGTGATCTGCCTCTCCACAAGCTCCTTGCTCACAGCAAGGATTCAGGCTGGTTCATCCTTCCACTAGATCCCTTCTTCCCTCAGAAATTAAGTCCTCTTTTCTGCGCGGTGCACAAAGCAGTCACTAACCCAGAAAAAAAAAAAAAGAGGGGGCAGGGAGAAGAAGAAGGGAAAAAAAAAAAAGGAAATTTGTGACTCTGCGCTTGGCAAAAGCCAGTGATCAGCAACAACTGCCGAAAGCTGAGTCACTTCTTTCCCTTCCACCTGGCGAGTGGCTGCCCCTATCCATTCAGCAGAAAGCCTCTTTTCACCGAAACTGGCATAAATCTGGAGTAATTCCCTCCATTTCAATGGAGCTGCTCGGGATTTATGGCAGCGTGACACAACAAGCAGAATTCTGTGTGCTGAGAGCTACAAGCCCAGGTTTTCCTGCAGGAGACGGCGCTGCTTTGCTCTCGCGGGCCGCGATGCCGACCGTGCAACGGCGCTGATGCCACGGCTTGTTCTATTTTCCCTGATGCTGTCATCTCCAGCAGATGCTCTGCAAGCAGGGCCTTTGGAGAAATCACCCTCTTTCACACACTGCAGGAGAATTTTGACAATCTATGACCAGAAGAACATTTATTAGCTTGAATTAATTATTTTTTCGGATTTCATTTTTTCCCCCCAGATTTCATTTAACGCTTTAATTTGGTTTAGCAAAGATTTATAAAATTATTATTTTTTAGCATCTCACTGGACTGTGTGAAACAGAGTTCAGAAGACAGCAGAAATATCTTCTGTGCAGATGATGTGTGAATAAGTAAGGGATGAGATCAAGATTTGAGGAATACCA
The DNA here is from genome assembly GCA_013398855.1 of Mohoua ochrocephala. Lineage (NCBI taxonomy): Eukaryota > Metazoa > Chordata > Aves > Passeriformes > Acanthizidae > Mohoua > Mohoua ochrocephala. The sequence continues at coordinate 82,761 of VZTA01027916.1, read as the reverse complement.
ATCAGCTTTACCAGACAATAATCTACTCTATTTATGTTCTCAGCTTAAGGAAAAGCATTGCTAGGGGATTTATGCATGCACTGGAAGGCTTCTATAAGCAGGGAAAGACCCTGAAAAAACTACATAATGCTCCCCCCCCCCAGCATGCAATGCAGTGGCAAGCAGAATCAAAAATGGCAAATGAACACAAACCCCAACCTTTGAAACAGGGCTATTCCAACAGAGGAGAGCTTCAGCTTTACAGTCAACGCACCATCTATGTAAAAAAATGCATTCATACATATACTGAGGGACTGACAGGCTTTTTCTAAACAAATGCAGTGAGTCTTGTCTTTCCTGGCTAAGTACATTTACAACATTCAAGCACGGGATGTAGCTGCCTAGAAACAGCAGTGTTCATGTAGTCCTTTCAATATGGGGAACACAGTGTGCTATACAAATATTAATTTAGCCTGAACAACCAGTGAGGTATGCAAATATTACTCCCAGCTTCAACTGGGATTGATTTGAGCACAGAGGAACAGTGAGGGGGATTTTTAGCAGTGCTTCAGGGAGCCAGCTCACAGCCAGGGAGAGCTGGAATCTTGCATGTCTGCAAGTGCTTTCAATAGCCCTGCCCCGACCAACTTCCCAGACCTGCCTGTTCTCTTCGGGAGACCCAGATGAGCAAACATTTTCTGTATCCTGACTGGTTATGCTGCCAAATTCAACAAGGCAGCTGTGCAGACATGGGTGCACCGTGCAGCACCTCCCAGGTCCTGGTTTTGACACGGTTCAAGAAAAGCCACCACAGCCACTTAACCAGGCAAGAGGAACTGCAGCAGAACCCTGCTGGGTACCACTACTGTCCAAAAAGCACTGATGGGGTAAAAGCAGAGAAAAGCAGCAGCAGCTTCAGCAGCTGACACTGGCTTCTTGTTTACTGAGTAAGTTGCAGAACCCCTGGGGCTCAACTGATGAGGACAGGGCCAGAGCAGAAGTCCAGCAGGTCTTGCTGTGTATTTTGCCTTTTTAAAATTCCAGCTCTAATCCAAAGGGAGGAAAGAAACATTTGTGAAGTCAAAGAAGCAGACAAGAAAAGGAGAGCTGAAACAATGCAGATCTAAGTGACCTGGAAAGAATGATCTCCTGCACCATTTTTTTCTACCACTCCACAGAACAGCAGCAGAGGAAAGTGAAAGGCAGAGAAATGGGTATCTCAAGGACAGGGTATATAGAATTGCAGCTGAACACAACACCTTTAGACCAGCAGCCCAAAGAAAGCTATTCTCACAGCAACCATGACACTGAAGACTATTCAACCATTTTCCTCAAGAGCCTTGGGTTTAGCTTTTTACAACTCAAGTGCATTAATATTTTAATAAAAGATGCTTAATATAAACATAAAATATATTTTAAAATATTTTAATTAAAATCTTCTAATATCTGCCTCAGACTGACCTTTTGAGGGAAAGTTTCAGGAAAAAAAATCAGCCATTTTGGAGAAAGAGAGCAGGCAAATAAGAATGTATCGTTGACTGTTAAATTTACTTCTGCTGCTGCTGTTGTTGCTAATTTACTGAGATATAAAAATGGCTTCAGGCTCTGGAGCAAGTCTGGAAGTTTGGCAGAGGCATTATGCTGATCAGAGATGTGTTCTTAGCTATACCTGTGAAAAAAATCACCTATTTTTGGTTAATTTTTAATCTCGGGTGGAGGAGACCAGCAGCTGAATCTTTAGACCTTTCATCAATGTAAACTTCACACCCCAGGCTTTGACACAGCTCCACACGGGCCACAGCAGCTATGGAAGGATCTGTCTGCATAGGGTTCACTGCAGGAGAAAAGACTGAGCTCTAAGCAGTTTGGGGACTTTTGAAGTCAAGAAACCACAGTTAAGTAAAGAAAGACACAATTCCTTCAATGTACTGTTCTTTACCTGAGTATGTACAGAAACGAGGCAGAAATACAGAAAAGAAAAAGAAAAACAGTCGGAGCTTCCTGTTAGTTTGACCTTTTTTTTTTTTTTTAAGAAAGTAAATCCATACAAGCAGCAAAGTGCGAGCACTTAAAATATCCCCACCACAGACCTTACCAGGGTAAATATTTTCTGGTAACCCAGCATGCCAGCATAGAAGATTCATGCTCTGTTGTTCTCTAAAGTATCCTTCTCTTTCAGGAGCGACACTCAGAGAGGGTGACACAATGCCAAGTTGCTCTCCCTGTATTCCAAGGCACCTCCACTCAAATGCCCCCAAATCCCATTTCTTCCTTGTCAGAAATCTTTGTTAACAAATTTCCCTTTTCGTTTATTTTGTGCACTGTGCTTGTCTTTTTTTGTTTTATAAACAAAGAAACAAACAAAAAGCCAGAATGCAGCAAGGCTCTGCCAGAACTCAATTAATAAATAACGAGCATCGAGTGGTTTTGATCATTTCCTTCTGTCTGAGCCTCACGAACTGACAGTAAAACAGCGTATGACCCTTTACAGAACGATTTTGCTATCACATTACATCCTCACTGGAAATTAAGAACACAAATTTGACATTTTGAATGGGAACGGCTCATCCAATTTGGTTCAGTGTTACCCACTGGGAAGTCCAGAGCCAGCTGCAAGCCAGCACAGCAGGATTTGCAAGGCATCCATGTAGCCACACAGCAAACCCCAGCACAGCCCGCACCAACTTTGTCAATCACTCTGCACTATACAAGTGTGACTAACACTTTTCAGCTCAGAGCAATGCTATTATGTCTTGCAAAAAGCCCAGCAAAACTTGAGCTTAAGTTGAAGCAGTTCCTCAGGATGTATGAATCCACAGGGATGGGAAAAGCAGCGAAGGACAGGAGCAAAGACATCCTATTCTGTTGCTACAACTGGAAGCAGAGGGATGCAAGATGTTACTTTCATATTCAAAACTGGAAAATGGGAAAAACAGGAATAAGAGGCATTTAAAAAGGAAAAGAGTCTGAGACCTGCTGAAAAACTGTGTTTGGTCATCTGGAAAAAAAAAAAAAGGATGACTAGAGAACATGTTTTGCCACAGAGACAGTGTAAGGGAATAGAGAAACATACACACAGAGACAACTACATGAGCAGTTTCCAGCATTGTGTTTAAAAATAGTGGCCAGGAAGACAGATTCTCATTCCATCTTTGTTGGCATAACTTTACTTGACAGGAATATGCTAATTTATACCAGCCATTGATCTGCATCCTTCATTTATAAAGAGACAAACCCAGTATTAATAACACCTTTCTGTGCCCTGGTGTTTATGAGCACACCATCTGTTTGCATTTGGAAACTGCCCACCATACATGCTAAATTGTCAAAGATATATGAAGTGGGCGAAAAGTCAAGATTTCCATGACTTCAGCCTTAATTTGACTAACACCAGCACCAAGTGCTCTCCATTCAAAGCATAAACACGCTCCCTATAAACTGCTTAAATGCCAGTACTCTAAAGGCACAACTGTTCATGTGTTGTAATCTCTCTAATGAACAAAATTCAGCCGCATCCACAAAGAAAAGTAATGTTTGTTGACACATCACTGAAAGGAAGCAAATAATGGCTCACAATACTAAGAAACCTGATGAAAATGGAAGGGAAATTACCCTTTGAATAATTTGTGCGTGACCCGTACGTTTTAGTGGGCTACGGGGAATACGAACTCAATCGTTCCATTTTGCTCTCTTGCAGATACTTTCATTTTTACATGTGTACATATATACTTTTCAAATGCACATTTACTCTCTTTTTCAAACTGTTTAAACTGCTTTGGGTGCAAAGGAAAGACTGGATTTGAACTCTTGGATGAATCGCATGCACAAACTTTCGCAAAAAAGCATGTGGATAATAAAATAAACAAAAGAAAACAAAAAAGAGGATAATTTTCCTTCCCTGTCTCTTTAAGATACTGCTGCTTTTCAGCCACACAGTGAATGCTTCATTCAAATAACAGAACATGGATTTCTCTTAGTAACTGCAGCTATAATTGTAGCAACTGCTTATTCTGCTTCCATCCTATTAGTGTTACAACTGTCCAAAGCAGAACACTCAACTTAATTGCCCTCATTTCTTATAAACATCTACTTTTTTATTTGTAACAGAAAAAAACCCCAAACGTCTCCAGAACGTTACCCCCTTCCTTCTGTTACCTTATTTTGCTTCTTTGGCACCAAGAGCATGAAAAAAACAATACTGCGTTCCCTGCCTTCAATGTTTGGCAGCCTTTTCTTAAACAAAAACACTCTGATTCAGTGGATGCTCTGCCCACTATTACAGATAACATGCCTTTTCCAAATCTGAGTCTCTTAAGGACAATGTGGGGTAGCTTTATTTGCAATCATTCACCAACTAGTATCCCATTTCGGATCTCGTAAGAACTGGCTCACAGCATCTTCCTCTGCTATATATGGTATTTGCACTATGCAAAATAGTGATGAAAATAAATGGCCTGGGTTGTTGTATTTACTCATACATAGAGTACATATCTCTCGTGTATTCTCATTATGATGAAAAGGCACAGGCATGAAGAGTCCATCTCTGCATGGAAACAGCACGTTGGGCAGAGTGGGGGCAGTAAGAAACCCAACTTTACTGACTCTTACACTAACAAGAAGAAAAAATTCCTCCATTGTCAAAATGCTAGACAAATTGTATCACTTAAAGCAGTTACTACTCCTAGGTCTCAGTATGCTTCGCTGGAAAGCAATTTTTTAATAGCATTATTAAGGTAGCACACCATGATTTATTCTTACTTGCTTTTCAACTTAAAGTGGTTTTGCCTGCTGCATTTCCTTTTTTGGCTTTTAGGAAGGTTGGCCCGATAACAATTAAATAAAAAAAACCCAAACCCAGCACAAAATACAACCACTTTGATTTACGGGGTCAGAGGAAGAGATTTGAAATGTCCAATAAATCCAAACACTATTTCCAGTCATCCTTCTCGTTCACTCACTGTTCTGCATATTTTCCTTTGTACCCTTGAATAACATATGGATAGGCCAAGCATATCCTGCTTATTGGCTCATTACATAACTGATTCCTGCTATATTATCATTCCATACTTCAATAGCTGTGCGTGTTCTTGTTACCCCATCACAATAAACCATCAGAACAAGAAAACAGACTTCAGTGTGTGGCTCTGTGGCATTTTGGCAGGTTTAAGAAAGACAGGAAAAGGGGAAGAGGGAGAAAAAAGAGCGGAGGAGAACAGGAGGGAAAGACAAGAGCAAGGCTTAGTCTTTCACATGGGAAGGTGTGCCAGTGCTTCTCAGCAAAGCTTGAGAGATCCAGGTCTGCAACAAGCCGTGTGCTGAGCACTGGCGTGGGGTGCTGAGCACCTGCTGCTCCCACTGCAGCAAAGCAGGTCCCTGCCTCGCCCAGGACTGAGCTTCCTGCGCCACAGACCATCGCACTCCCTGCTGCACCCAGCACAAGACATGCAGCAGCTGTCTTCCACAGGGGCTTCCAAGCCCCTTCCTCACACCATTGCATGCAGACCCTCACCTACAGCACATGATGGGGAGGTGACCACAGAGACACTGGGGCAAACGTCATGATGTCAGCTCTTTGACTCTGACACAAAGGTCAAACACAGCAGCAATACAGAAGCCATTGTTTTAGTGATACAATGCTAAGAAAGTCCAGAAAAAGTATAAACTTAACCACCTAACTAATAAAACTAAACTCAAGTAATCTTCCCTCTCAAAAAGCTCTGAAGGAGCACTAAATACGTTCAGTCACTTAAATGAACAAAGTTCTCTATGGTGTTACTTCTCAATTCTTGCAAAATGGGAACACCTGAGTGCACATGTTAAAATGCACATTTAACAAGCCTCGTGCTTCTCGCACTGAAATCAGCTGCCCTTAATTTGAAGAGCAGTAGACCTGGGCCTTTTCCACTGCCGTGTTCCTTATCAGAACTCTATAAATGTCACATCTTTATTTTAGTAGTGAAAGACATATTTTATAGATTAACAATAAAAGCATTCTTGTATGTGAGTTTTCTAGCCCCTGTTGAGACTCTGAATTCTTGAAGGTCAAATAAAGCAGTCCATAGGAAGGGAGAGAAGAAAATGCTCTGCAATATCCTTTTAAAGAGCCTCCACAGCAAAGAGAGAATAAATAGCTGATTTGTTACATGGCTTTGAGGGCAGCCACAAATGCTAAGACCACGGGTAAATGAACCTGGTCATGAAAGGAGCAGCAGCTCATCCAGTACTGTATCTACATTAGTTAACTTTCTTTGTGATTCAAGTCCAAGACTTTGCATTGTTCTATTTCCGCCTATTCCTCTGCTCTGGATTCCCTTTGTGACACTTTTATCAATGGAAAATCGAGGGAGGGATTTCCAGCTGGGAGCCCAACAAAAAAACAGGAGGTTCAGTCTGGTTTTCTCACTTGCGCTGCAAGAACCATTTCAGCGCTAGTAATAAAAGCAAAACTACACAAAGAAAAAAAAAATGACATGACCTGAAATTATTTTAGCATCATAAATGCTTCACCGCTCTTTATTCTGCAGTATGGTTAGTGTCACACATTGGCACAATAATTTGCTAGCTTAAACAGAGCTCCTTGCAAATAACGAATTTATATTAAGGGCTGCTGTCAGCTAGAATTCCAGGGAAATGCAAGGGAAAAGATAACGGTGCCATCGGTCAGATCCACTCTTTGTTATGCCCTTGCAATTTTGACAGATTTATAGCTGAGGTGCCACAACATTTTTTTAAAAAAAAAATAGTCTGACTGTGTCCCCTGCAAGTGGGGGGGAAAATACACACAAACAACAAGGGAAGCCAACGGGCACGCTGGGAGCCGTGCAAAATGGATTGGACACAGGGACATCCACGCGGCCACACCTGGGGGTGCCATTACGGCAGCCTGGCACTGCCACAACCGCAGCCACTTGGGTGCTTGGTTCAGTTGTAACCTGAGGAGGTGGCTTTGAAAACGAGATCATTTGTGCTAAGAGGATTTTCAAGGTAATTTTCAATGGATAGATTTGGTATCACTTAAGACCAGAAGAGACCAATAATCGTACTTTGAAACATTATGGCAGCACAGACCATTCATCTTGGGAGACACTTGGTATAGTAACAACAGAGTAACAACTCCCATACATTTATGTGAGCACCATTGAACACAGACAACACGCTCCTTGAATTCCTGAGCTATTTTCATACACCACCAAGGAGCCCTGGCCACCACCACCTTCTCAAACAAAAGAAGAAATGTCTCAAGGCTTTCAGTAGTCAATTATCCAACCATCGCAGGCTCTGCTAGTGTCCCAAAGACAAGTAAAATCTCTTTCTCTTGTTCACATGTTTAGCCTATAAGGACTCTGCTGAGAGAAGCACCTTTAGTTATAACAGAAATCAAGGCAGCTATCATCACCTCAGTTGCATAAGCTTGTCAAAGCTGCAACAGGACAAGAAGAGAAATGCTGAAAGTAAAATACAAGGGTGGAGAATCAGATCTGTCTTCTTAGAGAATACTTAAAGATGTGCCTTAAAGACAAAAAAAAAAATTGGCAGTCACCATTATCAAATAGCCTGAAAGTTCAGAAGACATCTGAGAGAACATTGTATGGTATCCAAATTCCCCTCTATTTTTTCAGTCTGTTGGAAAAATATTTTCAAAAGGTCACACGGATCTCAGGTACCTAAACCATAACAAATTGTAAATTAGGAAACCTTGAGAACTGACTGCTAGCATTCTCTGGATCTGTACCACAGACCTGTTACAGGGAACAAGAGTTTGGGGGGAATCAAGTACCAAACACCTGCCCTGTAGATACCCCCAACAAGAGAACATGCCAAGCAAGAGGGGATAAAATACTTGCAACGTTTGTGATGAGACTGGTTGAGGAAGTGCCTTCGTTCCTAATGCCACAAAACCCGAAGTTTTTAAAACATGCTACTATTTAAACACAGTTTTACACTGAGATTTTTATGTCCTCCCTAAGTCAATACATAAACTTCTCAGGCAAACCCATGGATCTCCAGTTCCATTTACTTCATTGTCTTCCACAACACACAGAGCAGTTCTCATTAAGTAGCTGAACCTGTAACAGCTCAGTAGAGAGTTAAGGAAATTCCTAACCCTAATTCAAAACTAATCTAAGGGGCAAACTGTGTGTGGAAAAAATTAATATAATTTGTGAGAAGTCACATGAAGTAACTGAAGGAAGTCTATGTGATCCTAGCAGACACAATCTATACCACATCACAGACAAACCAAACAGGAGGAAACATCCTTGAAAACTATGTATTCTCAGCTCCAAATCCAGACAGCAGCACAGGAGTAGGCCACATTAACTAAATCCATCAAGGAAATCTCCATATAATTTCTGATCACTGTATAGGGTCTGATTTTTCACTGTGGCCAACCTCTGAGAAAGACATCAGAAAAGCAAAAAAACCCACACAAGACTAAAAAAACAAACAAACAAGCAAACAAAAAACAACAACAACCCAAGGGAAAAATGAAATCACCACACCCACAACTCAGACCTAATAATTACAAGTCAAAAAATGAAGTGAGGGAAGAAATCACTTCCCATCCCTGCAGGTAAGGTCGAAGTTCTGTTGCACTAGATTTGAAAATAATTAATATGAGACCAACAAGTTAAACAGCCTTACAGGGTCTTTTTAATTTATTAAATATATTTTGCTTTAATCACATTAATTTTTCAGAAATGTACAATAATCTTTGTGGTTTAAAATGACTTTGTATTCATTTTTTAATGGAGAGTATTTTTATTCATCTAATACATTATCCTTTCAAGAAAATTATCATACTTGACTACGAGTACTTAACGAGGCACTAATTAATACTCCTATTTCTCCCCATTTAAAACTCCTTTGAGAAATGAGGTCAGAAACCTGGTTTAACACAGAAGACACTTCCCAGAGACTAAAGGGGGAAGGGACACAAAAGGCACTTGTCATCCTTCTCCAGGGAGGACATCCCCCTCGAACACCGAAGCCCAAGCTGACAGCGATCCCTCCGGCCGAGCCAGCAGCTGATGCTGAGCCCTCTGACCAGCAGCACGTCCCTCTGCTCCGCACCTCATCAACCACAAGAAGCAATCCTCCCGCTTTTTGTTGAACGGGGTGAATTTTACTTTTCCCACTGCTGTCAGCTTGCGGCAGGCAACCTGCCCACCTCTCCCCGGGAGCACGGCCGAAGGGCTTGTCCTACTCCAGCACGCTCCTGAAGCCACTTATTCCCCCGTGCCGTAGCACGATGACAGGCGGCTCCACCTTCCTCCGCGCAGAATCCCTGGCGGAGCCCCGGCATTCCGCCAAGGCTTCAGCAGTGGCTGTGCCTCGCCAGGAACGCCGGTAGGAAAATGCGGGTCACAAACACCTCCCAAGAGCGGGAGCGGCTCTTTCGGACAAGGAACTGCCGCAGGGTTAAAGGGCGAAAGCAGAGACCAAGCGCAAGCGTTTCTGAAGCTCTCAGGAAATTTGCAGACACTCACCCATGAACTTCACATTTGGGTTCGCTCCGCATTGTGCACTAATTGCAATTATCTAAGAGCAGCTCCACGATGGGAGGAGGGGAGGACAAGAAGACTTCCTTTTGGCACAGCTTCTTCAGAGTTCAAAGGACACATATGGCCTGCAAACACAGTGCAGGGAATAATGTAAAATTAAAGGAGGGATGAGAGGAAAATGAGAACGCAGCAGGGACAAGCACTGTTCTGGATCTGCTTGACTGGAATTTTAAATAAAGAAACAGGAGGAAAAAAAATCAACAAACCCCCCCCACTTATTTTAATTCCACATCTGAACAGAAGGAGGGATCACAGGAGGGGCCCCACATATGAAGGGAAGACCTCCGAGGAGCAGAAGCTGAGCACTTCTGCAGGGGGCAGAGACCCCAAGCCCCATGGCCTCAGCCAGGCAGCAGGACCCAGAGGACAGCCCAGGGAGCAGGGCTGGAAGCTGCCAGAGATACAAGGGCTTCAGGAAACGCAGGATCAACACCTCCAGAGAGATAGGATGGGTTCATTTCAGAATAAACACATGTACAGTACCAAACCTGCAGGGAAGGACAGCCTGTCTGCCCACAAAGTAAAGCAAGAAATAATTAAAAAGTGTCCAAAGAGCGCAGGCCCCAATTTCCCTTGCAGCGCTCGTCTCGCCACACAGAGAGAGCCACATAAAAGTCAGCAGCCTGCTAGATGGTGCCTGTGTCCGTGCCAAAAGCTGACACCTGCTTGTGGCCTTGTCTTTGTTAGGGCAGAAACCAAAGCCTGCTCTTCTCACTGCAGGGCATATCAAGCACAGAAATAAATAAATAAACTAAACTAAACAAAAAAAACATCCACAACAATCCTCGGTTGTAATTTCTACATAATTATTGCACAACAACCACCCATAATGAGAGAATGAATTTATAACCACACACAAGCTATATTTACCAGTGGACTGGTTACAAAGCAAAACAGCAGGAAACCACAATGTGTGTCTTCATATTAGCTCCTCAGCTGTGGTGCAGAGCAGGGCTGCCTGTGCAGCGGGGCAGGCTGGGCAGGTGAAACCCAGGCACACCCACCAAAGAGGAGTATAGCCTTATGGGGACAGAGCCTGGACTGAGCAGGGCACAAAGATGCTGCCAGACAGTCAAGGGAAGCTATGTAGAGGTGCAGCTAGAAAGACTTGTTTGACCTCAGGGTTAATCAGTTGGCCACACAAAAAGAAAAATTAAGGGAGTCTTGCCTCCCAAATCTCCCAGCTTCCAGAAATTTGGATACCTAGAGAGAATTAAAAAAAAAAAACCACACAGAAAACAATCTTAAAAACCACCCCACAACTGGAAATGCAGCTCCCTGTGCAGTCAGGATCCAGGAGATGAACTGTCCCTGCCCCTTGAAATGATCAGTCACTCCCAGAGAGCACTTTGCGCTCTTCTCCCATCAGCTGTTCAACAGTTGGCCCCACGGCAAAACGGGCACAATTCAACCCAAACTGGGACAGAGGGACTGTGCCACAAGAGGAGGCCTGACGAGGTCAGCAGCTGAGCCCCTGATGACAACTTTTGATCACTGGGGAGAGTTGATTTGGGTCTGCCTACCAGCCACCATAAATTGCTGAGCTCAGGGGACCTTCACCCCACCCCATCAACGCTGCTTTTCAGACAAATTTGGCCAAAACTGCCTCACAACTTTGGAAGTTGCCGGGCCAGTGCACTTAAGGAAACACAGGCGGCACACTCACAAGAGCCCCATTTCCTCAGGCTGACATCATACAAGCAGGCAGCATCCCTGCTGCCAGCAGTACACTGACCACCTTGCCCCAGCTGCTCCTCCTCACCTCCCTCTGTGCCAGTACAAACCCTCACACTTTCCAGGCCAGTGTGAGAATGATGGCGAGCTAGATCCAGGAACAGATCCTGCTGAAAACTTACCTTTTTTTTTTTTTTTTAGGGATTATTTTTAACTTGGATCCTTTCCCAGACCTGGCTCAGAGCATGACTACACAACGCTTATGTCAGCACAAGGAAGCCATCTAATGAGCACCCATGGGGGGGGCAGGATCACTGCCATCGCTCTCCTGCCCACCTTAATGAGCGTGTAAAACAACGGCCTACAGACAGCAGGTTAAAAAGTCACAGAGCTTCAGTAAATTGAGGACAGCGGATAAAAAAAAACCAAAAAAAAACCCCCAAAAAAAACCAAAAACCATACACACAAGTTACCTAGCTGCTGCCATGCCAAGCTGCCAAAACACCCCAAAAGCACAGGGCCCTCCACTGAGGAAAAGCAACCCTGCACTCAGCTCCACCACAACCCCAGTGCAGAAGGGTTCCTGACACACACCCAGGGAAAATCTTGGCCTGTACTACCTCCTAAGTAGGATACACAAGGAAAACCTGCACCTTGTAAACCACTGGTATCTCAAAATGACTTTTCTCTTCTCTTTTTGGCTAGGCATGCTCTCCCTGCCCTGCTCTATCCCTGGAGAGACACCAAACAGCCCAGCCCCAACTCAAGGAGGAAGCATAAAAGCAAAAGAGAAGGGAAGGTGAACAGATAAAACAATTCTCCTTCCTCATGAACTGCGGGTGCAAACCCATCACAACAAACTGTGTAGCCTTAAACACATGTTAAGATGGAGACAAAAATCCATGGTCACTGCTTCTGGTGTTTATGCTGACCAGTGCACTACTAATGCTCCGGTGGCAATCAGTGAATCTGTCATGAAAAGAAAGGATGTGTTGGGTTTGCTATCGATCCTTGTAATTCCTGTCTAAGAATAATCATACCATCTTGAAATATAGCCCAAAAGGGCACTGTTATTCCGGAACTGAGCTGCTTTTGGAAGATGAGTAAAAAGCAGTTACATGCTCTTAGACATCTTCTTGAGGTTGCAGACAATTTTTCCTGGCTTTACAGACACATTTTCTGATCCTTAAAGTATTTTCTTTCCCCTATAGCTGAAAGAGCCACACACAGATAAAGAGAAATCCAGCTATCCCAGGAAATCATGTAACTAACTATACACAGGGCTGTCAAGTATGCACAAAATAAACTAACTGAAATAATATGATTTTTTTCCCCTCTAATATCCTTCATTTATAGTCACTGTGGGTGTGACAACCAATAACAGAACAATTTCATGCAGCACTTTCCATATCGAGACATTCTATATCCCCTTGTGCAGCAGACAGTTTCTATCACTTACTTTGTATTAGGGCAACAGAGTAAGGCACCTCCAATTAAGCCTGGAGCGGTAACCATTCCCTCAAACCAGGGCTAAAACCCAGGCTAACAGGCCGTGACTCTTGCCAGACCACCTCTTTCTCCTCCATGAAGTTTGGACATCACCAGTGGATGGGAAGCAAAAGCACAAGCCTCTGATGGCATCCAAAACTGCCCTCAAAATACATATGAAAACACATATTCCAGGCATGGCTAGAACAACAGTACCAAACAAAACACATGACACTAATCCAAGTGTTACAACAAATTGTCCATTGTAGCTGGAAAACAGAGAAACACAGCCCTGAAAAGGGATCAGAACAATACTGACTTAAAAATTGTTAAGCCTTAGTGTTGAGCATACATTCTAGCATATTCATAAAGCAGGTCTTTTTGAAGGTAGGAAAAAATATGACAAAACAGGTAAATAAATTAAATGTAAATAATAAGGAAAAATCAAAGACATAAACCAGAAGAAATCTGAGCTAAGAAATACAAAAATAGTTTGTGGGCATATGTGTGTGAAATTTAATACGATTTCTAATTCTTGGTATCTTAGATAACACCTGTCTGTTTTCCAGACCTCAGTTTCAGAAGTTTACTGCTTTTTTCACGCATGGTTTCAGAAGGACTGTGGTCTCTTCAACAGTGAAGTTCTGTCCTCCACCCCACACATGTTCCCACTGACTCCAACCTGCTTAAAGTTAACTATAAATACAATGGAAAATCTAAGGTAGCTTGTTGCCTAATTTTTCCCTTTTTTCTGATGTCCTATTAGGCTATCCGTAATGAATATAAAATACATATTTTTAAAAATTAACAATTAGGACAAATAAAGGCTCTAATATTTTACAAACCCATTTGATACAAAACACTAGATATGTGTTCTAGGTCTCTGTTTTTCAGATCTTTATTACCAAACTCTGACTTCTTTTCATTCCATTACTGCTTTCAACAGGTTATTAACATAAAGCACAGTCTTGCTAATTTACAGTAATGTTTAGGATACCTACTCTAAATTTATGGAAGAAATCAATAAATTAATCAATCAACAAAACGAAACAGAAAAGTGACAAAACACATTTTGTTCTATTACTGTGGCAATTCTAAATGGTGTTTTAATTATTCATATAAATATCTCTAATGCATTAGTAAATGTGATGTATCACATACCTACTTTTTTTTTTTTTAATTCTTGGGTCCCAATTCAGGAATGTGGTTCCTTGCAGAAATACAAAGAAGGCATCTGAATACTTTTTTTAGTATTTGATTCCACATAGTCAAATGCTGTCCTGCTTTGGATCCAGAATACCACAAGTTTACTTACTCCACAGCACTCTCTGCTGAGAGCAGATCCATCGAGAAAGTCACATAATGTCACAAGCCTTGTAACACATCACACGACACAACCACGGGGCAGAAGCATCTCTCCATCACTCCTGACATAGCCAACAAGCAAATCCCCAGAACTGCAGCTTGGAAGGGGAGGCAGTCGTGTGTACTGACATTCCACTGAGAAAACGAGGATGAAGCAATGAGCTAGTGAACATCTTTGGGAAGAGAAGTCAGGGTCTAACTTCTGGGCCTGCCTGGCCAAGCTCCTCCTCCTTTTTCGTCAACATGTAAAATTCTGTGCATCTTCTGTACACAGCACCCCAGGCAGTGCCATTCTCACTCATTCACAGCCACGCTCACTCTGCCCACCCAGTAGCTACACTGAAGTAGTAACGAAGATCCTTGTCCCAGGAGAGACACCAACAGCACAAAGGAAGCTGCGAAGCCCGTGAGTGATTCTGCGCAGAGGTGGAATTTTTCGAATTATGATAATGAGCTTCAAAAGAGAGTGCACAGAGCCGCACGGATGCAGCCCCTTTTTACGCCGGCAGGGCACATAAAGGGTTGACTAACCTCTACTGCTTGTTTTACGTATTCATCTCACCCCTCCCTTATTTAGCAACTTCCTCCTTAAGCCCTGGCATCTCTTCTCCATTTCCCTCACAATCTTGGGGCCTTTTCCTCCCGAGATTATCATCTACTGGAAGTTACCCCTCCCTGACCACTGCCCACATCCCAGTCTTTGTTCTGGCTCCCTACAGCGCTCGGTGTCTGGACAGGCTTCACATTCACTTCAGATTTACTGCTCTCCTGCTCTTCAAAGCTTGTGAAGCAGGTTTTCATTCAGCTGCCCTCGCCTGCCAGGACAGGGAGCAGTGCGTGGAAGCTGAAAAGAGCTCTTGAGCACCAGGCACCAGGAGAGCAGGGCTTTGCAACTGAAACCCAAGGTGGAAATGCACACCGTGTGTCTTATTTAGTTCAAAGCCGAAATGTTTCTGTCTAGGATGTCTGTTTGTATCTCAAGTCACAAAGAAGCCATTAGTACCAATAATGTGTCATTATGGGGGCGTCAGCAGAGACTCCACAGCTAAGGTTAATTTGAGATGCATAATTTAAAGCAGAACTAAAATCCCTCCATTTCACACTTTAATGACTCAATTCAAATCATTCTTCAAATTTGACACAGCAGCTCTTAAGGGGACACTTGCATGTTTTTCTTTTCTCTTTTTTTTTTTCCCGGCCAATTTTAAGTAAAATACTTATCTAGTGCAGAAGTAAAATACACAGATCTTTCCATTTACAACCACTTTAACCTGTCTTCCCCCTCACATTTCTTTTCAGCAGTTTCATACTTCACACATTCACTCTGACACGTTAGAATATGCATGATACAGGCCACTTCCTCAAGTTAAAAAAAACCAAACCTGTTCGGAGTTAAAATTTCACTCATCGTAACCCCAGGGATTTTGCCAAGAACAGCTGACAACACTGTTTATCCTAAACATACCACATCACTTAGGTAACAGTTGTACCCCCACAACTCTTTGTCCTTAGTATTTCTACTCTCAGCATCCTGCTAAGATGCATTAAATACATAATCCTTGGTTTTCAAACTGAAGCAAAGACAGAAGGATGCTGTGGTTCAACAAGTGCTTCAAGCTGGTCCAAGTCTCCCAAATCACTGATAATTTGTTTTGTCAGGCAACTTCCCTGAGAACAGCTGATAAAACACAGAAATAATTAAGCAAAAACTCATCACAACATAATGAAGCAGCATGATAAGTGAGATCTTCATGCTGCTGAAGTGAAGATGCAACACCTCTCTATCAGACATCTCCTGCCTGTTGCTGCGCATTCTTCAATAAAGCTCTCATAACGTTACAAAAATGCACAGAAACATGGAATGATTTTTGTCATCTGACACAACTCTGTTTTGCTCTGGACTTTCAAGAAATCACAGTTCAAGCACACAGACATTCTTTGGAGAGCTGCCCTCAATGCTAAAAATGGCAATGGAATTGCACAAGGCGGGGGGGGAGGGGAGGGAAGAAAATTCCAAGAAAACTTTGACTCATCCATTGTAATTCATCAGGTTTTTGGAGCAGAGAATGGAATGCCGTCAAGCTAAAATTGACAGAGCTATTTTCTGATCTCTAAGTGATGTCAATAATTCACAAAGCCACAAGTGCTGGGAAAATTTTTCTCTGCAAAATTCTAAGAATGACTCTTAAAATTTGTTAAGTTGGGAGGGGAGGGGGGGGGAACCCAGAGCTAAAAGAGGTACTTGAAATTAAACTCCTACGTAGGTGTGTTTTTGAATACTGAGAGTATTAGGCTTCACAGCTTTGTGCTATCTGTGACTCAGACTTGCTGCCACAGGTGTCAAGTGATCAGGGACTTAACTGGAGCTTTGCAGAAACCTGCTGCTTTGTGATTATTTTTTTAACTATATGTTAAAAAATTCACCCTCAAAGACAGACAAAAAGCAAGCTTTTCCACTCAGTGCAGACCCGAATCTTTCCAGTCGCCAGATTTTACTGTCTTGTAAACTTTCACCTAGCAAAGCAGATTTTTACAGTTTTCTGTTGTTTAAATGTTAGGGTTTTCAGAACCCCATCATGTCCACCATGGTTTTCAGAACAACACGATATCAACCAAATCTAGCAGGCAAAACGGTTTCAATAAAGTTCTGAGAATAACACATCTACTCTGGCACGCCAACACACTATTTTTAATTGAAGCTCATTAAAGATGTAATAGAAGAAAAATTATATTCACTTCCAGCACTGTTCCATCAATGCAGTGAGATAATCATGCTGCTGTACCATACATAAAGCAATATTTATGAGTAGTGGTTTAGGTAATTTAATGGAAAGGCAGAAAGCAATGATTCATTCCTTGTTCTATCTCTTGCTGAAAAAATGACTTTTGCCAATTGCAGGGCCCAAGCAGGCACACAGAGAGATTGGTTTCAAATGTTAGTAAAACAGAGACCTGGAAAATGAAAAGAGACAAGCCAGTTGAAATGCCGAACAAAAGGAAAAAATCTGGATTACAGATGACAATTACTTTACAGAGCAGCACACAAATGCAGGCCTCTGAAGTAATTTAAACCAAATGTAGATTGAAACTGAAGTCATTTAGTGAGTCAGCACAGTAATAGGACACCAAAATTACATGTGAGAAAAGCGCAATCCTTTTTGTATAGCACACTGTATTTTATTCCAAATTTACCCGAAAACAAATTAATCATCTGCTTTGTGTTATACGTTCTTCGTTTCCTTTGGACTCAACCTCTACCTTCCAGAAAGAAGCAAACTTCGTGCAGGCTGACTAGCTGTGAGCTCCGATGTCTAGGACTCGAGTTTCCCTTTCACAAAAGTTTCATCTCCAGACCATGACAACATTAATAAACAATCATTGGCATGAACACTACTGACCCTCTTCCAAGTTATGATTACTTTCCTGTGAAAATAATTTTTTTATAAAAAAATTTAACAGTTAAAACCAAAACTGCAGAGAATCATTACAGGCTCTGCCTCCTGAATTCTGCCATCCCAGAGGTTTCAGCCACCTACAGCTTGGTGCAGACCAGGACTTCAGTGCTAAATATGCTGACCATTGGTCAAAGAAAGGCTTTGCCTTCTATCTGCCTCAAACATTTTTTAAAACCATAACCATTTTTAAACTTAAAAAGCAATTTTCATCTCATTCTTGCCTCATACTTTAAAAAAAAAAGTAGTTCTGTGAAAGCCACAACAATCACTTGTTCAACAGAGACTGCTACTCTCTGAAGTGCTTTCTGAGATAGATTTATATGGACAGACGTGGGTAGAAATGAATACTCCAAAAATATCCACAATAGATAACAAGCTGCGTCTAGAAACAAAAAAACCCAAAAACCCATGTACTGCAAATGCAGCCCAAATTGGAACGAATGCCTACAGTAGCAACAGCACAGGAAGAGCAAAATGTTATTGTACATTACTGGCCTGCAGCCCACAATTACAAAAAATACTGCAGTATTCCACGGTAACAGCGTAAAATATTATCATTTCAAACACGCAGCTGCAGCACCCTGCCCACAGCAGCCACTTCTCAGAGAGCCAGGGGAGGAGAGGGCTGCCAAAGGACTCCCCACTGCAGAAGGGGAGTGGGCCACAGGGTTGGTGAACCCTCGGGACGCCTTCTCCTCGTACCCACAGCTCCAACTCCATCAGGGCACAAAGGACCACTGCTCAGCAGCAAAATGCTCCCACATGGGCTCCAGCTGCTGAGCCCTCCAGCAGAAGGGAATCATGATGCTCCCTCTGCACTCTCCCTCTTGCTGTAGCGTGCCTTCTGCCAAATCTGCATTTTCACATTGTCTTGGATTCAATAAAATCTCCCCCGTCCCCGCTCCCCTGCACTAATGACTGTGTTACCCGGCCCCCTCTAACACCCAGCCAACAGGTTTTAACAGTGACCTAGCCAGAGGCTCCCAAAGCAGGGATTGGCATAGCCTGTCATTATGATGGCTACCATTCTCCTCCCCAGATGGTGAGCAGTCGCTCCACTACAGATCAGCAAAAGGGGAGACAATGTGCACACAAGTTTATCAGCGACGCTCTTGTTGACGGCTGTACCCAAGGATGGCCAGCACGGAGGGCAGTCCCACCAGAGCAAACAGAAAACCCCAAAAAACAACAGGTAAGTCCATGTGCTCACTGGCATGCACTGCACACTAATGAATAGTCCTAGCTTTGTATTTGTAGAAATAACAACTACCACATTTGGGCTCTACATGGATCATAAAAAAAGACCATCTAAGAAGCCACATGTTTTCTGCTAACTTAATGCACTTGCAGAACAGCAACCAGAGGAAAAGCAAAGCAGAAACCTGAACTAATGCACTATCCTGGTTTCAGCTGAGATAGAGTTAATTTTCTTCCCAGTAGCTTGTAAGTTTTGTGGGTTTTGGATTTAGCATGAGAATAATGTTAACAACACACCGCTGTTTTAGTTGCTCAGTAGTCAAGGACTTACCCTAAGTCAAGGACTTTCCGGTTTCCCATGCTCTGCCAGCAAGGAGCTGGGAGGGAGCACGACCAGGACAACTGGCCCAAACTGGCCAAAGGGATACTCCATACAATACAACATCCTGCTCAATCCATAAACTGGGGGAGTTGCCCAGGAGGGGCTGATGGCTGCTTGGGGACAGGCTGGGTATCGGTCAGCGGGTGGTGAGCAACTGTGTTGTGTATCATTTGTCTTTCTCGGGTTTTATTTCTCTTTCTCTTCTGGTTCCCTCCCATTTCATTACATCATCATCATTATTATCATTACCACTATTATTGTTATTATTGTTGCTGTTGTTATATAATTATTAAACTGTTCTTAACACATGGGTTTTACCTACTTTTTTTCCAATTCTCTTACCCATCCCACTGCGGGGTCACGGGGAGTGAGTGGCTGCATAGTACTTGGCTGTCATCTGGGGACAAGCCGTGACACTCCTGCTTCCTATACAGCCTGCAAATAGTACAGATTCTCCAGACAAAACTGCAAAGCCTGAGCTTTGCCTCAGCTACCAATGCTGCCTCAGGTATTTGGCCTCTCCCCACAGTCCGACAAGCCTGTAGTTAAGTTTGAAACACACACACACTGTTGGGGCACTACCTTTTGGAGATATTCAAATCATGATGAAAACTGTTTCTCATGCAGCCAACCAGAGATACGATGTTTTCAGGAGGGAGCAAATTAACTGCCATACCTAAATACTTCCCAGTTCACCTGCACTTCTCACCTTTCCCACACCAGGTTTTCTCTGCCAAATACAAAGGAGACTGCAGTGTATATATGTGCAATATATATGCAATAAACTGCAGTAATATATGCAGTAGATTGAAATACTGCATTTTTGTATCCTCATAAGCAATTCATTGGATTAAGGATCCAAAGTCCCATAGGGAGCACTGCAAATACACATAAAGTCTCTGGGTGCTGGATTTGACTCTCTGACGTATGTAACAGATGTGTAAAGTAACACATAACCAGATGCCTCTCTAGTAAATGCACAGCTAGAGACTGAGAAGCCCTAAAAATGTTGTGTCCAAGGGCAAAGGAAAAGGGAGAGAATAAAAACAGAACCACATATCTAGCAAGAAAAGAAAAATTTAGGCCTTATGTATTCCTTGTCTACAGTGCTGTCATTTTTCATGTCCGTAATTCAGCTATGGTGTCTCAAGAGAGGACTTTTCAGGAGGTGGGAGTCCAGCCACTGTAGCCTGATTTGCTCCATGCCAGGCTGATCGACCATTTCCTGATGTCTTTGAAATTTCAGGGTCCTACCTCCAAAGCCTCCACAGCGATTTCAAAGACCTCCATCCAGAAGAGAGGTCTAACTCCTTAGAAGAAAAAAATACTTGGGAAAAAAAGCATATGGCTATCTAACAGTCACCACCACAGAGGCCTTTCTCCTTTCCCTGAGTTGGTGTGTCCTGGCCACAGTGGCTAGGAGAAAACAGCTGCAGTGCTTTTGCAATAACAGTCTAAGGCAGAGGAGAATGGCGGGTGAGAAAAAGTCAAAAACTTGTTTAAAAGCCTCAGTTTAAAATTTTTGGCAACTCCCATTTCATGAAGTAACTTAAAACCCCTCTCTGCTAGAAACTGTGTGAACCACTGACTTTAGATCTGGATCCTGCCTTTTGCAAAGCTGCTGGTGGGCTTGGATCCAAGGCTTTGGTTCAAGCTCTTATGTGCTCCATACTAAGATGACTTATACCATACATCCTTCATAATAAATAGCCTCACAGTAAGGACAGCATTGGCACGGTTCATTTTTACATCACTCTTTTGAAAGTTTAGGGAAAGCACTGGAAACATTACAGCTTTCAAATATTTTGCCTTATGTGGTTTGCAGGCAGCATAGTGAATGGAAGCTTCACCCATTTTCCTGGGACATGCAGTGTGACAGTGAGTCCCAGGCAGTGCCCACCAGAGCCGAGCAGAATGGGCATGGTGGCACAGGCACAGGCACGGCCGTGTCTCACCACGGCCACTGCACCCTCCTGCCTCCCTGCAGTGAAGGTCTCCCTTCTCCGTCCCAACCACCTCTTCTTTACAAAGGCTCACACACACATACTGAAACAAAAGAGTAATTCCATTCTGTGCCTGGCAGGCTGTGCACTTTCCTTCTGATTCACAATAGCGGCGGCCCCATTGAAAAGATCCATATACAGGGGGTGAAAAAAAAAAAAAATCTAAAGAAGTCTCTAGCAAGCACGTGTATTCTCAAAGGCTCATTTCCACTTAACACAAGTTGCCTTGGGATCTAATGCAGCTGATTTGAGGGGGAGATACAAACAAACAAACAAAGTCTTCTTCCATTAACCAGGGCAGGGGGTAGGGAAATCGAACCAGTGCCATCTTTGTTGAAGAGCTCCACAAAACTAATGGTTTAGGAGAGCTGAAAAGCATGGGCAGGGGACAATTTGTGACTGATCGCTGCCATCTGAACATGGCATGCTGACAGCTGAACGAAGAGCAAAACAAAAAAGGCATGTGTTTAATCTGGGCAGGCTTGGTCCCCTGTGTTCACTCCCAGTGAAAAATACAAAGCAGGAGAGAGTCAGTCTCTCTGCCTGCTCAGCTCAGCACCCACATAACTCCCTGGCACACACCACAGGACCTTCTCCAGGCACACAAATGGGGGCATTATTTCTTCACATGCTGAAAAAAATAAGAAAGGAGAAGAATAGTGGTACAATTTAATATATCCTAAAGTGGATCTTGTGGCACAAAAGAGGTTCCCTCCAATACTCTGACAATGAGCTCCTGCACTCTCCGATACAGAGAAAGCTAAAAACAACCTCAACAATTTTCTGAGTGTAACATTGAGCTGATAAAATGATTATAAGGGCCACACAGATGCTACAAAATACCTTTTCCTGAACTTCAGCATGCGCTTCCTCAGAGAGCAACAAGAATGCAATTGTGAAAGGAAAATCATGCACGTTATCCTGGCCTGACGTCAATGAAAAGAAGGCAGCAATACAAGCGTTTTGATTTATGCTCCACAGAACCAAGAAGGAATGCTTGCCTCCAAGAGAGTGGGATGGACAGAAAGCAAAGGTGGCCTGAGGGTGATCACACAACAGTTACTACAGAGCACTTCTTTCTCACTGCTTTGGCCAAGACTGTCACCTACACCTGAAACAGGGCTTGCCCCAGAGAGCAAGGCATTTCTCCACCTCGGCTTTCAAACAGGTTTGCATTAATACCTCATTTCACAACTACACAAATTGCCTCAGACCCCTGCTGAAAGAGTCCTGTATTCCTGTTTGGGCTCACAGTTCCTAGTGCAAGACCTAAAGGAGCGCATAAAAAGGAATTGGCTACACTGATCTGCAAAAATTTTGACCTTTTCAGAAAAATCAGTACAAATACCTACAGGACCACTACAATTTCCCAAGCAATGGCTCTTGTCCACTGACCAGAAAGGAAATATTTAGCTCCCTGCAGTGGGCCTGTTGATTTCAAAAGAAACTTAATAACTTTATTCCTACAAAGCAAATACAGAGCAATCACCAGGGGTCGGCTATGCTCTCCTCTCTTCTGAAATCTGGTAAGCAACACATGTCTGCAAATGCCACTTGCCAAAGGGTTTTGATTCTCTGCACATTTGTGGGAATGTACACCCTGCTTCTCCCAGGTTATATGTGTCTCTTTGATTCTGTAGATTCCTTACAGGGACTTTGTCTCTTTCAGCACAATTGTGGGGCAGAACATAGTAAATAACTTGAAATTTTTATTTAAGGAAGATGCTGGTGGTTTTTAGTGTTCATTTATGCAACCTTTTCACTGGTTAAAATTAGCGTTTTCTCCTTACTAGACTCAGGTATGATTCTTTTCTAAGGAGAAATGAAAGCAAAAAAAAAGAAGACTAGAGGGAAAAGGTGAGCTTTTCCCTGTGCCTCATCATTGTCTTTATTTAAAAAAATTAACTCTGGACAACACAATTCAGCCTCAGTCAGGGAACACTTAGTTCAGTTGCTATTCAAATATCCAAGTGCAATTTGCGACTCTAGTTATGAAAGGGGACATTATTTTCTTTATACATTTAACTCCATTTGTTCAAAGACACATTGATGAAGCAATTAAGGCAGACGTATTATTAAAGCTGGTGTAGAATTCACAGGCTCTGCTAAGAAGTTTGGTATTTCAATGAGGTGTTTAAACGTAAAAATGAGAACTATGTATTTAATATAAAAATACCACTTAAGAATGCTGTAAAATCTGATTACTCATGACATTATCACCAACAGTAAGAGATCTGTATATGCATTTTTTCTGGCTGTGCGTTGTATGTTCTTCAATAGCTTTCTTCTGCTGCCTTCCCATATGATACAGATTCCAAACTAGGAAATATTTAGGCTTACGCCTAACTTTCAGGGAGAATAGCCTCATTGATTTAAACAGGGTTTAACCCTTATAAATGTCAGAATGATTGCCTGTTTGTGGGGCTGGAACTCATGGGGCCCATTTTCAAGAAGATAAATGCATTACTATATTACAGTATATAAAAATATTACATACATATTTTTACTGCTGTTTATGGGTTTGCTGTTACAGTTCTCTCCTTCCCTCTCCTGCCTGTTTTTCTTGCCTTCAACAACAGTATCATGACACTCTGAGGTAAATAATGATTAATTTAATTACAAACTAACTGTAGCTTATGACAAGACCCTCCAATCACTTACCTCAAATCATGAGTGTTTAAAGATGCAATTGTTAATCTCCTTTTTTTCCCCCTCTCACAGGAGATGTTGCAGACTTTTTTTTCTGGTATTTTGCATTAAAACTCTTTCCCTGTGCTCCAGGATCTTAAACAAAAACAAAAAAAAAAGAAACACTCAGAATGAAAATGTCATTTCAAGCAATTGGTGGGTGGCTCAGGGGAAATCCCTGACCTTTTTTCAATGTATATTTCATTATCTAAAGCAAGTGTGGTAACTTCCTCCAGCAGCAGCTCTTCTGTGGGCTGTACTTTAAAAAAAAAAAAAAAAAAAAAAAAAAAAAAACCCAACAACCAAAAAAAAAAAAANAAAAAAAAAACAACCAAAAAAC
Organism: Mohoua ochrocephala; assembly: GCA_013398855.1. Lineage (NCBI taxonomy): Eukaryota > Metazoa > Chordata > Aves > Passeriformes > Acanthizidae > Mohoua > Mohoua ochrocephala. The sequence goes on along the minus strand of VZTA01027916.1, from coordinate 58,627 downwards.
ACTGGTTTAGACCACTCAAAAACACGGCATTTTAAAAATCTGTAAGATAGTACACTACAAAGTATTCATTTAAAGCACAATTCAGGATATACCAGGCTCCACAAATTTATGACGGTGAAAAAGGAAGAAAACCCAGAACACAAACCAGAAGAAAAATCAATATGTAAAGTATCAAACTGCTACACAGTTTTATTGTCACTATCACTGCTATTATCACTAATATATGGCAAGCTCCCTCAGTCTTCCCTGAGTTGCTGTAGTATTTCTGTAGTAGCAGCGTGGGGGAAGTAGTAGCCGTGCTGGAGAAGCAGTGCAGCATTAGCACTACAAAACCCAGCCCAGCTGTCGAGAGAGGAAGGAAGGGAGGAGGAGCGACAAAGCAAATGAGTTAAGAGTAACTGGCAGGTCTCTAATACAATAAATTTTGACATTCTCCACCATCACCAAAAAAGGTCTGAAGGCTTTTGAATTTTCAGCGAGTGCTGCTACCAGAACACTTTCTCACCACCCCCTGTTCCACCCTCCTCCCTCTCCCATACCTGCAGCAAGGCTTGGCCAGGAGCCGGCTGAGTACGTAAGACTCCAAACCAGGCTCTGTCAGCAGGGAAACACTGCCAGCCAGTGCAGAGTTCACGTTCCCTCTGAGAGCGTGGTCTTGCATTTGCACAGCCTCTCTGGATTACAAGCATCCCAGTTATTTCTGTACAAACAATTTTTAGGACCAACAACCACATGCATTTTTGCTCTGTAAAAAGCCTGAAAGAAACTGTTCCCAGGGTTACACCTGCGGCTATCCCCACTGAAGCCAATAAATTTACACAACACGACAATGAGAGGATTTGACCTTGTGTGCATGTAAGCCAGACCACTTTGATTTTCTTCCTCAGCTAAAACAGACAGACAGGTCTGAATAATTTTTCCCTTGCTTTTAATTAAGAAATGAAGGCAATACCCACAGACTTCTGTGACTGTATATACCTCAAAAAAGACAACTTTTCCAAAAGTAGTCAAAAATTCAGAAAGTACAGCTTTCTACACCACAGTTTATTCCCCCACACACCCTGGAGGAAAACAACCCAAAACTCCAAGCAGACCACAACATACAAATAAGGGGGGGACCTTGACACCTGTACAAAGGCTGTGCCTATGTCACCACTCCTCCAAGCTGCTTATGGTACAAAATACTCTGCTCAAATTACCCTGCTCCCCTACTCCGCCGTGCTTATTCACGCTGACGCGGTGCTGCCTCTTTCTTCAAGGAGCCTGCTCTCGCTCCACACCAGCGGAGGCTGCAGCAGCCAAGCCTACCGCTTGCAGGAAGCAGACAAAGCCCTCTAAATCTGTGACACAAATCCAGAGAAGGCTGCAAGTTCAAAGTGAAATGAGGACAGTCTGTCCATGACTCATGCCACCTAGAAACCATTCTTAATTTAAGAAAAAGTGTTAAAGGGATTATCTTACAGAGTGTCACCCTGCCGAATCAACTAGGTTCTGCCTCTCATTTTTTCCCCAGCTCAAATACAAGGTGGCCAAAGATCAAAATCAGCATAAAATCCTCCTGTTCTCACTTTACAGACTTACATTTTTAATGCTCTGTTTAAAGAGTCAAATAAAGCTGTTTGATGGACAGATTCCCAGCTATCCTCCAGGCTTTTCTGCATGACCTATGGGCAAATGCTATGTGACACTTCCTGAAGGGCTGAAATAGCTCTGAATGACACTTGAGCTTCTATAGTACAACTACAGCATGAGAGTTTGGCTCCTAATACACATTGTCACTTAACCCAAATTTTCCCCTGCCTCAGTTTCCCCCGCCTTTGTGGCAAAAATAAAGAGTATTCCCCCATCTCAGAGGGCTGATGCAAGGAACACAACACCCGTGCTGATTTAGTGGATAATCTGGAAACATGGAGAAAGTTATAGAAAGTTATAGATCTCTTAACTCGGGCTGAAACTTCACATACCCAGAAAAAGACCCTGCAAACCAAAATAAGGAGTGAGTCATCCGCCTGTCCCTCTGAAACCGTTTTGCTGGATAGTCATTTCACTAGTACAACTCTCTTCTCCAGGGTGCTCCCAGCAAGCGTGGGGGACACTGAATGGATTCACTGTATTCACACAACAGCTTTACAGCTGCTGAAAAAAGGCCTATTGTAGGCCTGCATTTTACTATCTCGAGTAGCATACATAAAGTTGCTGTACAGCTTCCATTACCCATCTGATCCTTACAGAAACAGGAGCAACAAATCAGGGTTTTTCAAAAGAAAATAGATTTAACTGTGATGGAGGAAATAGTCTGGTTTTTAAAAAAACCCAAAAGTAACAATTTATATAGCAGAGGATAAAACACTAAAGATTCAGTGTAACAAAAATACTTTAAACACATTCTGCCCTCTTTTTTTTTAGCTACATCATAATATCTGTGAGCCAAATACAAATTTCACCATCAGAAAGGAGCATCAGGCCTGCCATACATGTGTGCTGTTCCTGCAGTCACTGTCTACTCATGGCTTCCACCTCTATGCATTTCTGATATTTGCTCAGTAACCGAACTGGTATCAAAACCAAGAGTGAACTCTTAATACAGAATTATTGGGTCACACTTACAAAGACTCACTCAGCAGCCAGATAATCCTGGACTTTGCAAAGCATGTGAGTAGATCTGACAGCCCCTTTCTAAATGTCTTGATTTTTCTCTGTAGTGTCTGTGGAGTCAGGGAAAAAGGACAGTCCTGAATTAGGCACATTCCTCCCAGCATTTGACTACTCCACTCTCCCCCTTCTGGAGAAATGAATGCAGCTTCAAGCAAATTAAAGGAATATTTTGTCAGCTCCTTCACTCTTCCCGGTGCAAGAACTGAGGCGGCACTTGGCTTCTGTAGCCCCCAGCAGAGGCAGCTCTGAAGTAGAAATCCTCCTTCCTCCTCCCAGACACACAGCATTAACCCTGCCAGCTGCAGAGAAGCCGAATTCAGCCAGGGCTATTCAGCAGCCTATCGCAGCTGCAGCATGCTGTACTACTAACCCCCAAGAATTACATGATGGTTGATCAGCACACATCTCCCCAAAACACAGTACTTCCTTCAAAAGCAATGAGATTGGACAAAAGTTGCAGGGTCAATTTCTCTGCCTTCTGGCTTCTAGAGCCCCAGGAGCACAACAGGTGCTGTGCTGCTCTGCACTCAGAAGGCAGAAATATTCTGCTTTTCAGTGAAAGCTGACACGGGCACTACCCCTTGCTTTGTCAGCTTGGGACTTTAAGAAAACACCAAGAGAGTAGCAGCCTGATAAAATACCAGCAGTAGGATGCCTCTTTTCCCCCAGTCTTCCTTCGTTTCACAGTGGGGCCTCTGTCAAAAGGCCGATGGAGCTGAATGGACCGAGATGATTTTCCATTCTAGGTAACTTGCACGTTTGCTATGTTAGCATGAGTTGACTGCGATCAAAACTGATGAAAAACCACAGCAATGGAAAGAAAGACTCAAGTAAAGAGAGAAATGAAACCCCAAGACAACCTACAGAGAAAGACTCAGCTCTTATTTCTGGATTTGGGCAGGCTTGCCTACCTCCAAGCCTGGGGGGCAGACAGGACTGCCAGCCTCCCTTGCCCTCCCCAGGGCAAGCGGTTCTGGAGTGGGCCTGGGCAACAGTAGTACTATTGCACGTGACAGGACAGAGCCAAGGCCAGATGAGAACAGAGTGGATTGCTAAAATATGATCTCATTTTAGGATGAGCTATGAGGGATGGAGAAATGACAGCACCAGGCTCTCTGCACACCTCTCGCCATGGGGACAGGAAGTCTTCCCCCCAGATCTCACAGGAATGGACCTACCACTCTCCCTCGACCCTGCCGAGGCTCTGGCAGGCTCAGGCACATGTTCCTACATGCTATTTATCCCTTTTCTTGCCTTCTGCTCGTAAGCGCAAACACCGCGAACTCCCCTCTTTTCTCAACAGCCAAAATGACTTTATTGCATGATTTTTGGACTAGAACCACCAGCCCACGCTCACTGCCCCCATGCCTTGATGCCACCTGTTTATCATTACAAGGTGACACAGAGCCATGCTCTCCCCCACTTACCCTGAGGCGTGTCATGTCTTTCCAAGTCATAAAGCCCCAGTCTCATCAGGTGCTGACCTCAGGCTCTCCCTGGCACCCTAAGTGCCTCCTTTATCCCAGCATGAAGGTCTGAGAGAGACAGACTGCATCACAAGTCAGTGGCTTCATCCCTTGGCAGCGACCCTGCCATACGACTGCTTGTGCTCAGAGGCACGGCCCTCCTTGGCTCACGACCTCTGAAAACAAGGAATGCCAGTGGATGAAGAGCTGAATACCCTCCACCCACTCTCTCACTGGCCAAGCTGCTCTGAACAGTAACACACATCCTCCTGTAAAAGTTCACTGTGCTGCCCACAAAAAGCAGCAGGCAAGCGTGCCTCTGCTAAAGAGCACATACAGTTTAGAAAGAGATATTATAAAAATGAAATGTGGCATGATATTCAATGTGCAGATACATTCTGGGTTCTTCAAACGAAGGGCTCTAGAAAAACAATAGAAATTCCATGGTGTTTGGAACAGATGGGCCTCGTATTTTTTTCCTATTGCCTTCTGCTTTACTTACTCATCTCACCTACCTTCTAGCTATATGAGGTTGTTTTTTGGGATCTAGTTGCTTGCTGCTACATAGAAACAATCGACATTCCTTATACAATCATGTATCTCCAGTGACAGAGAGTACAGGACACATTCAGGACACTTCAGAAGAAACCTGTGATGACCTTTGTTGCAGGAAACTTTGGAGGCCTGACCATAAGCTGTTTTTAGAACAGAAATTTGACTAAGCCACAACCAGCCACTGTGGTTTGGTTTTACTTTTTGAGAGTAGCAGGACTATGCTGGCAGCTTGGCCAGCAACTAAAATCTTCCAGGCAGAGGAAGAAATGTTGCCCTCTGCCTAGATTCAGCGAGTTGGCTGGCGACAAAAAGTGGTTGGTTTTTTTGTAGTCAAACCTACTCTTTTAATCAAGAAGAGACAGGACACTGAGAAAGACAAAGCTTTTCTGTAAGTCTACTTCCAAACTTGTCTTTTGAAAAAAAAAAACAACCCATAACACTGTACTACTACTTCTGTCACCTCTACTTCTACTTCCTTTTCTTCAGCACAAACCATAACAGGAGCATTTCAGCAAATACCAGGTTTGGTTGTAGGCTCCCTGGGCTGCCAGCTGTCAGATCCAGAAAGCAGGACTGTCACATCTGCCAGAGCAGCTCTCACACCTACTCTCTCAGATACCATCGTGTATTTCTCCAAGTCACGCTAGCAATAATACGACATTGCACATCCCCTTCCCTGCCTCGGGACACGCACCAAAAAGAGGCCGTACAGCTTTAAAAGAAGGATGCCCAGCCAGTGCCTTAGGGTGGCCGACAGCCTCAGATCAGAGCAGCGTCTGTCTGAGCACCCTCTGTCCCTGAAGGTTACGAGCGCTGTCCCCACGTGAGCACATGCTCCCATCGGCAGGTCAAGCGCCAGCCGCTAGACACGGGTCATTGCTGGTTAAGCATCTAATGTGCACTTGGCATTGTATAAGCTCCTTAAGGAAGATACGATCCTTTCGGTAGAAGATGTCTTCTTTCTAACTTCTCAAAACAGCCTTCCTTCTCAGAAGCCTACTCACATCAACCTTCCCCTTTCAGTAATAATTACAAAGAAAAGGGAAGAAAGAACACGAAGAAAGAAAAATTATTCAATGTGTTTAACGAACTGGCACAACTATACACAGTCAGATCACTGAAATATGCCTTTCTTTCCATGCCTTCATCCCACTACATCCCTATAGGGCAAAGCTACCTCCTTTTTTGTTAGATCAGGCCTGCAGCTTTTGAAGCAAGTCTCCAAATAATCCATCCTGCCTGGGCTTTCAGTTGTACTGTGGGGTGGTCCTGCAGCACATGAACAAATCCCTCTTGGGAGGAATTAACTGGAAGCATCAAGTTCCCCAGCGCGAGCACCCAGCAGCACCAGACTGCTCAGAAGTAAAAGCAACCCCAAAACATGCCTGGTGCAAACCTCAGCATCCCAGCACAGTTTTCACAGATACTCCCTCCAGTTGGGCCACACTACTTGTTCATGCAGGCTTAATCATAAAAATCAAATATTCTGCTGTCATTCATCTTTATGCCACCAAATAAAAAGATGGTATTATTATATGCAACTCGAATGTTGCAACAGTGTAATGCCGACAAGCAGCAAGAGCATCTTGAAGCGAACAATGTAAAGAATAGATCAAAGTAGTTTCAGCTACAATAACTAACCTAATTTCTGTAGTTTTACAATGAGTTCTTCTACTCTTTAAAGTATTTTTTCTTTGTCCTACACCAAAATAGTAAAAAAAAAATTACAGAAGGGAAAAAGTAAAACAAACTGAATATTTTCTTTTCATCTTGCACCAAAATAGTAAAGAATTATTATAGAGGGGAAAAAGTAAACCAAACTGGATAAAATGACCAAAAAAAGTACTACCTTTCCACCATTAAACCCCATGAAAAATAATAAACATTAGGCATAACAATAAAAATTTTTGCATTAGTTGTAAAAATTGCCAGCAGAAAATTTTAGGCAGCAGTGATGTTTTAATATGCTGTCATCTGAGCTTATGTTAAATGTTGTCTGGTATTTTGTCCTCACAGTGGATCTTTTGTTCTCTTTGAAAATGCCATTAAATAGACCCTCAAAATCTTGACACTTATCATAACTAATTCAATTAATAAGACAGCCATCACATCTTTTTTCAGTGCATGAAAGGCCAAGAATTCTTTGACATGATGTCTAGCTTTACTTTTTGCCACCCTTTAAAAAGTACCTGCTGAGTCTGTGGAGGTTTTCAGGCCACTGGCTCAAAGACACCTGTCTACACAATCCCCCATACTTGTTGTTTCTGTTCCTCATAAGCTGTTTGTCCCTAGCAGTAACAAGAGCGTAACACTCCAGAGTTTCACTGGAAGTTGCTAAGAAATACCTTGTGATAGAAACCTCCTTGCCTTCCAGGCGCAGGAAACCAACTAAACCTCATCTGTTCAACTTTTGTTAAACAGTTCTGGACCCGAGAGCAAATTTGTGAGCAAGAGTGACATTGACCACCGGGCTGAGGACCTGGCTGGGGCCAAGAGAAATGCTCTCCTAGTACTCAAATCCTTCTTGAAAGCTTCTCTCTTCCTTCACATGCCTTCCACGCAGGAGACGACTCTGAGCTCACTGTGAGCAGGAAGCTCAAGCACAGAGGAAGTGTGTGTAAAATCCACGGTCTCAACTTCACCACCACTGTCCATTTTCATGAATGAAAAAGGCAAAGTCAGTAGGGGAAGCTGGGCCCTGTCACAACTGCTACCAAGTTGTTTGTCCTTTCCCTTCAAAGCATTGTGGATCTGTGGTAGTTTTCTGCAAAGGTAATTGTTTCTACGTATTAAACCAGCCAGGGACATGGTTTCTAATATGGTTAATTTTTAACAGTGCAGCTTTGGGCCTAACTCCTTGTCCTGCATTTTCAAGAGCTGTCTGAGAAAGTTTGGGACCTTTAATAAGTGATCTGTGTGTTTAAACTGCATTCACCGGTGACTTTATGCACAGGACAGAAAAAGTGGGTTGGGCTCTAACCTCCCAGCTCAGCTGCACAGACCAGTGCAGTGCTGTGTTCCATCTGTCACACAGCCCTGGTCATATCACTTTGTCCATCTGTCCCGGGCTCCGTTTGACTCATACAGAACAAGTGACATGAGTGAAGGTGCTGTTGGTTTAGAGTAGAGGAAAGCTGAAAACTTAAAATCCTCCATTTACCAATAAAGCGTGGGAGAAGTAAAATTATTCGGGATATTCTCCCTCCTTAAAAGACCAAGTAGTCCCATAAGCAGTGGAGTCCATGAAGGCTGGTTCTCTGTGGCTTTGCCTCTCCATGACCCCATGCACAGTGAGAGGCACGCTCTGAGCAAAGCTAACCCTGAGCAATGGCTCACACCCCGTCACACATCTGTGATAACACAGGCGAGCCTTTCCTTCAGAAAGGTCACCCGTTTCTGTTGTTGTTCCATACCCAACTCCTTGTTTCACAAAACTGCTCAGAGCTGAATCTGCCTGTTAAATTTAGTTGGAGCTGGCCAGCGGACTCCAACCTTACTGCAGAGATTCAGGGAGATAGGAAGATAATATACTCCACAAGGAAAACAAACTAAAATATCCATCTTGGCCTGAGAAAAATGATGTTGAACTGGCAAGAAAGGTAAACCAATGGATCTGATGTTAAAACTCAGAACTGCAATGCCAGTTCTGTAAGATTCATCAGTAGCAAAACAAAGCATCGTCTTGCCCAGGGAGGTTTATTTTACTTTTGCTGGTTTGAAACACAGTGTTACGTGTACTTACTGTGAACTGCATTCTGTTTATGAATAACATTAGGACTATCTTCTGGGAAATTAAATTGTAATCTGTCCTCTGTTCCATTTCTTTAACACATTCAGTTTACTACTGTAACTTATTTGTGATTTACTAAATTCCAATTACAGAAAGTAGGACAACATTTTGTTCCTATGCAAGACAGGAAAAGTGTATCTACAGATTTATGTAGAGATAACAGATTCAAATCTGCTCCAAATGACAGAGGACAAGTAGATGTCTGGGCTTTTTGAGGAGAGGTGAGATAATAAAAGGGGTTTTCCCCTGGAGGATCAAAATAAACTATTTTTCCTTTACATGATTCATAATATAAGACAGACATTGTTAGAAACAAAGCTAAGTAAGTTTATGGAACATTCACAATGTTGCAAATGGCTACATATGTCTTATTAATTTTGGTGAACAGAGTTTGTAACAAGAAAAATTTTTTACAGCCTAATTTATTTTGGATATTGCACTTCTTTACATTACATGCACATGTACTAATGTGGGCTGCAGGGCAGTCTAATCTCTCCAGCATTTATTCATACCTAGGACAAAACTGCTTTCAACCTGCATATATTTGTCATGACAAGGCTAGCACTCAACAGTTTCATTTTCTAGCACCAATCTGTGTCAGTTTTAACATTATACTGTCTTTTCCAACAATTCCTTGACTTTACACCTAGGGTTTCTCTTTGGTGTCTACCGCTAGTAACTACACCACCACTTTCCTGTCACCACTGTCCTGGAGAAAATGAAAGTAACCCTTCAGCCAGTCTCTGCAGGATGAGCGACATTTGCAAAGAAACCAACTGCTCAACTTTCTTTCAAATGGGCTGAAATACACAACAACCCGCTTTCAGTAGCTGGTATATTACTAAAAAAAAAAAGCCAATGATCACTACATAATTGCTTTAAAATAAGTTTAAAAAACTACAAACACACCTCCTTGTACTAGTCTCCTGACTCGTATTTTATGCTAAAATGCATATGCTTCAACATATAGGTATATATTTAAATGCAATCCACACTAGATTAATCAGTTTAAGACTCAAAAAAAATTAAAGAGATTTTGAAAATCAGTAAGGACAATTATGCTCCTTTAGGCTTATGATAATCATGACAGAGCATATAACTTGAGGTTATAATCCCACCCACAGTGGGAAACAACCTTCCATTTCATGCAAGTGAGTAGCATCAAGCTCAGAAATTTGCTGTGTAGTATTTTCAGAAAGACATCTAAACTCTACAGGAATATTTCATCCACCTGTGAATGCACTCCTTTCCTAGGCCTTTTCACAGGTATTACCAGGATCTTCTCATTATTATTAAAAGCAAACCATTCTTTATTGTGAAAGAGTGAACTGTTCCCCCTGCTCTCCCAAGTTCCAGCGAGTGTGATTGTCACCAAGCACTGACATATTTATATTAGAGAAAAACGCTTCATTTAAAAAAAAAAAAATCCTTCACTCTAACTTCAGTATTTTTTCAGGAGTGCTTTCCACATATGTTAAAAAGTTCCTTAAATTAGCATTTGCTATTTAAAATTTCTGCCTTCGAAAAATAACAGCAGCTGATCAGCACACAAAACCATGATATTTTCATTTTTTGCATCTTTTTGAAGCACTGAAGATTGGTATGCATAAACAAATAGAAATGGAATCCCTCCACATCTCATCGACCTTACAAGCTACTCATTAGAAGTGGGAAAAGACTTTGGATTTGAGGGGTTTCCTGCATCATAAGATTTTGCAGCAAACTCTCCAGAATAAGCCAAAGAGGCTCGCTCAGGTCCCAAAACATTTATGTGCTTAACTTCAAGGGTTCCAGGAAGTGAGCAGAACTATTCAGATTTACAAGTTAAACACCCACCCAGCCAGAACTGTAATCCAAGCCAGTCAGTGGTACCACTGTTAACTGTCTGGAGGAGCTGAATTTGTTCCCTCTGCCCCCCGTTTTCCCTTTCTTTTTATTTCCAGAAGCAAGATGAAAGGGCCTTCTGCTATTTGTACTAATCACCTGTTAGTCACAGGAGTCTGAAAGGCAAACTGACACATCCACTCATTTTTACTGTTTCCAATATTTACAGTATTATTTCTCCAGGACTGTGAAGCAGCTGCCAGTGATTACTGGAATTTGGCATGTAGAAGCTCATGTATATGAAAAAAACCCACGATCAAACAATATGCAGCTCATTAAAGAAAGTTTGTAACTCTGTTCCCTGCCCTAATACTTTGTTTTTATCTCCTGGAAATATTTACCACACCACCTGATTAGGCTGAGCTGCTTATGTATTTTGAAAATACAAATTATGCCATCAGTCATTCGTGGTATGACAGTAAACGTGCAATTATACAACTCGGCGAGCTCCCGCAGTGCACCAAGGCAGGCACAGCCCAGCCCCGAGTGCCAGCACAGCACAACCAGGCTGCCCAACCTTTACTGATCCTAAACGAAAACTCGGGCAATGAAACAGCCCACACTCTGAAGAACAAAGCTTGGACTGGCTCTAATCCATTCACCAGAGTGATCAGAGCCGTGTCTTTTCAGTCTGCCTCTGCAGGCAAGGTGAGAGGGAAGCACTTGCAGAGGAAGGAGTGACCGGCACACTTTCCTAGATCCATTCTACCTTAAGATTCATTTCCCAGAGCTGGACATCTGTGCCAAGAAGTGGATCTCAATCCTATGTCAAAACCTACTGTCATTCTTCTCTCTCCTCTCCAATTTTCTTTTGTGCTCTCATGGTCCTCCATGTGAGGGTTCAGTCCTTCGCATACGTGCGGAACTGTACATCCAGGGTGTCACCCTCGGCTCGCAGCAGCAGGATCCAACTCCTTTAGACTGTGACAGCTCAACAGAATTTGCCCTATGAACCAGGATTAACAGGTAGCTTAAGACCCTTGAGAAATCTACCCTTCAACTTTTAAATTGCTCCTCCTTTCCACCTCTCCTACCACACTTAGAGCCCCTCCCTACACAAAGCTGGCAATAATACTCATAGTGAACCAGAAGGCAGGAAAGTAAGAAATTACAGTGTAGGTACAAAATTCATGCTGCTGTATTTATTTCCAGTCTCATGCATCTATCATAGCACAATTAAAACTCCCCCAATGCTAAACAGCTGGTTTCCTCCCTGTTGATGTGATACACTGTGTTGATTCATATGATACTGGATTTGCCCAAGGCTGCAACTCATTCAGAAAGCTAGCACAAATGCCATGTCCCATTTAAAATCCAAATGACGTTTTAAAAGATCAGCCTAAATGTACATAAACCTCATTCCTTACTCCTTCAGAGCAGAGAACATCATCTGAGCGAGCCTTTCCACCCTCAAAAGTCCCAGCCAGTGGTCAGTATGACTGGCATGACACAGGTGGCTGCAGAGGACTGCTCCCTGCATCCCCTCACGATGCAGAAGGGAAGAGCGATTGGTCCCGCGCAGATCTGCACGGCACCAGAGATCTATTTATACAGCTCTAGCGGGCTGAAACTCTGCACAGAAACTGCAGCCATCTCTTCAGCTTTCAAACTGAAGAGGGGTGGATGTCTCTAATTCTGATTCCCATGGTGTTCCCTGCAAAAATGACAATCATTTTAATTTTGCGTGGGGTAGAGCTGCTGGCATGTTTCGCACGTCTTTCCCTACACCAGCTTCAAGATTCTTACACCTCAAGGATCATCAGCTTTGTCACTGGGTTTTAGATTCCACATCTGTGATTTATATTATGGCCACCCAAATTAAATTGAGGGTAACACTTCCCCACTAAGTTCAATTAATCAGTAGGCACTGCAACTTTTTTTTTTAGCATATGACAATAATAAAACAATCAAAAAAAGGTAATTTAGAGTCATACTATACCCACCTGTCATTTGTAAGACTTCACTGTATCATTAGTCAGAGCTTCTGGTGACAATATAACCCACAAGACTGAAACTTGAGTGGTTTATACATGTCATCAAAGCCTTAAAAGATAAAAATGCCACCTTAGAAAGTGGGAGTATTTAATTTTTTATAATACTTTTGTACTAGTATAAAGCATTCACTTAATTTAAATCAGTGACTTCTTTTCTTAAGGTATTTGTATCTGTTTGATCTTTTACAAATATCTAATTCTTTTTCTCAGATCTAATAGTGCTGAGTACTTTAAGACAATTTTCCAGGGCTTATTAATTAGAGTTCCTACAAACCATTAGGGGTTGGGTTTGGTGAGGGTTTTTGCTGGGGGGGGGCTGGGAGGGGGGGGGGGAGAGCCTTTAGGTTTTGTTGTTTGTTTTGCCTTTTTTTCCCCCCCTCCAAACCAGGGCACAGCATCACAAATGCAAAATTCCAATCACCTCCCCAGATAGCAAATTCCTTTTATGAAGGGGCAGATTAGTTATGCTACTTGGTAACAGCTGTGTGGTGTAGTGGCTGGTACTAGGTCTGTACAGGCACACGTCCACAGGCTAGAAAACAAAACCAGACAAATTCTCAGCTAGCCTAGAAAGGCTAAACTCCAATGAAAACTAGCTGTGAAGGAATGCTGTGACTCAAACTCATCACAGCCACAGCTGTGGACATTACAACCAGTTGCACAGTACTAACAATTACATATCAGAACTTGATTACGAACTTCCCTAGTACTGAAAATGCTCATAAAAATGGAATGTTATAAGAGCATTAAAACATTTTTAAAAAGTCATTGAAATGAAATATGGACAAATTGGTTAATTTTATGACAGTTTTCCATTAGCTCATGTTGCCCCACTGCAGTTCAATGTATTCATGGACACACGCATGTGCACGCACACATACACACACACCATTTGGTGAAGTGGAGAAAAAAGAAGAAAATAGGTTTTATGAACAACCAAAGAAGTAGAAATTAAAGAACAGATTCAGATTCAGCAGAACAGAACAATGAAGCACATGATTCACTTCCATTATCTTCAACAGAGCTTGACTACGGTTAAAGTGCTTTGGTGAACGAGGGTCCCCAAAACACAGTGCTCCTCAACCCAGTTATCTGATCATGGCTTTGTATGAAACAAAACATTTGAAAGCAACTAAAGGTAAGGAAATGCTCAGGTTTAGCAAACGAAAGCCTTGTAGGAATTCTACTAGTTAGGAAAAAACCCACAGTGGCTTCCTAAATTTTCATCACCTCTAGCAGCTTTTGAATAATGCAGTGGTCTTTCTGGCAGCTTCATAAAACTGTATGTAATCCACACAAGAAGTTCTACAATGTCTCAGCACTTCCTGGGGACTCAGAGCAGTAGGGCAGCCTTGCAACACAAGCAGAGATTAATCATTTTCTAATGCACAGTAATAAATAATGTATCCCCCATAGTACATAAATTAAAGCTGTAATTTCATCCCACTTCTGTGATGACACCAGAAGCACAAGATGGAATTTCAGCCTCGTTATGACCAGTCAGGATACGCATTATTCCTAAAATTATGATCTGAGAGTTCATAATGAACTGAGAAGTTCTGAAGGCATTACCAAAAAAAAGAAGGATGTGTAATTACAAGCAGAAAACAAAATTATTAAGTCAGATATTGTTTGCAGAACTTGCTAAAGTAAGCAGTAAATCTCATCCCTCAAAAGCCCACTCAGCGTATTTGTAGCAAGGCAAGCAAAGATCACTGCTCTTACCAAAAAACTGAAAGTTGTTCTAGTACCACAGGGCAATGCCTCCACCACAGCACACTGTAAGAAACTACATGCTGAAGTTCAGGTTTGTATGTTACGGTGGCCTTAAAATGCTGAATATATGTCCTCCTACAACCAGACACGGCATTTCACTCAGAAGTCAAACAAGTATTGTACAGGTGCACAACAGGCATAAAATATCAGGATAAAGTCGCAGGATGTCTCAAATCCACCTTCCTGTCTGACAAGAAAGCTACTGAGCAAAGCAAAATGCTCATGATGAGAAGTGTTTTATCCTTCTGATGAAAAAAAAAAATATATATACACATACACACACTGTTTATACACTGTAAAGGATTTTAAAATTTTTCATTAAGAACATGGTCCTAATATTTCTCCTGCAGATAATTTCAAGAAATCTTATGAAGACTCTAAAGACATTTTACCAGTCTAACAATAAGCATTTTAATGCAAGTAAGGTTAGAAGTATGAAGACCAAGAGCCAAAATAATCATCTCTATAGAGTTAACTGCTATATTCACCCTGACTTTTGCTACTGATTCCCATGATTTTTAGCAAATCCCACAAGATTTCAAGAAGGTCTGGAGCCAGCTTTCTTTCAGAGACAAGAAGAAAATAACTTTCTGACCGTCTTACACAAACAAGGCATGAAATTTCACAGGATCATTCATGGTCTGGAGTGGTTCCACGTTCTGAACTTCTTTGCATGGTATTATTCACAGATTTATCTTATCCCCCCTCCCACCACATTCTTGATAATGTCAGACTCATAAGTCATGCTCATTGTCTCTTGCTCTCTCTCCCCTCCCCTCTTCACTTAAGTTTCTAGCTCAGAGAGGTGTAAAAAAAAAATAAAGGAGGGGAAATGTGAAGATTATGAAAACAAGTCGAATAAATTGGTGCAGAAGGTTGATTTTTAAAAGCTAAAAATGTTTAACCTTAGAGTAACAGTTTTTCAATGTCTGATGCTTCCCACAAGTCACTGTATTATTTGTTCCTTACCTTCCAACTCCTCCTCTTTCCACTTCCCATTTCTATAATGGTAAAGTGTTCAAACCTGAACAACTGAACTTATATTTTCTATACTCATAATTGAGCACCTTAACAGCAGTGGTCTCATATTCAAGGGGCCACTCACCCAGAGAAGCCTACTGATTTTTCTGTTCTCTTTTCATCTCTCTGATAACCAGCAAAATTTAAAAATCTGCATATAAATATTTACGTGCCTACATCTGCATTTAAGGACACGTTTTCCAAGAACCTATTTTCTCCCTTTTTTCTTCCCTGACTATTCATACAAACCAAAAAATGTACCCAAAAATCATGAGAAAAGGACAAGGAAAGCAAGACAATTGTCTAAAGCTCCTTGCCTCCATGCTTTCTCCACAAGAAGAATATCATCACCTCTAAATAGCAACCTGAAACCTACTCAAGAGACTTACGTAAGTCATGAGTCAAGAACTAAAGCAGTGAGTGTCAAAACATTCAAAGACACAGTACCCTCTGCTCCTAGTAGTAAGGAGCAACTGCTGAGAAAATGCAAAGATGATCACTGCACTGGAGAAAAATAGCAGTAAAAACTTCTCAGAGATCGACAGACTCACAGACTCTCCCCTGCCATGTGCAGAGGCATCTTCACTGGATTATGTTGCTGAAACCCGACCATTCAAAAATCACCCGCACAAAGTGAGCTACAGGCTTCAGCAACAGTAGTACACTGTTAGAAACCCTCTGACCTGGTGTGATCTTGGAGGCTTAATATGTCTCAAAGAACAATATGAGCTCCCACAAAAGTGTTACCCTAATGCCCACAGCATGCCTCCATCTGCCTTTTAGTGGGGACTCGAGGAAAGAGATGGTTTTCTATGGAATCCCTTAGACAGTGGGTTACATTGCTCGTGGAATATTGCTCACAAGGAATGGCAATCCAACACAGGGGCTAGAGGGTGACCCTGTAAATAAATGTCAGCTGCAAAATCAAATACCTCTCCCGAACAAACACTGCTATGTTGACAGTGTAAACAAAATAGAGAGGAGAGAAATAATGCCCCGATGAAAAAGAAAGAATGTAAAAAAACCTAGAAGGAACGTGAGAGGGAAGGGCACATGGCAAACTCAGGCCAGTATAACCTCAACCGATGCAGGCTCTTCCCATTCTCATCACCATACCCTATCTGTGCTTAAGTATAAATAGAAGGGTTACCTATCATATTCTCTTTCTTCATGCAAGTATCATTTTCACTTTCATGTATTCTGAGGACTACACAACTTATTAATTCAGAAATTAATCTAAAATAATGCCTATATAATATATAATATTAATTCACATTCTTACCGCACTAGTCATGCAAACACATAACAACAACTGTTGTTTAGAATGCTTTTCTCCTATCTGGGAGTTATGTTACAACACTTGCACTCTAAATTAAAAAGGCTTTTGTAAAAAAATTGTAAAATCTGAGCACTAGCCTATTAACTGGTCTTCTTTCCCTCATTGTTAGATCAACACACAACACAAGACACATGGCTGATGTCTCAGAAGCAGTGGAAATTTCAGTGCTTGCAACCCAGGGAGAGAAGCAGGACTGCAGAACTGTGTAATTACAAGAAGAAAGAAGAAGTACAATTGAAAGAGTCCCTGTTTCTGACACAGCACATCTCAGAAGAAACACCAGCACTTGTCACAATTAACTGTGTGATGAGGACCTCCCTACTGACACCATACCCAGAGATGTGGATTTTTCTTTACACAGAATTTCAATTTTCCTCCTGGCAAAAGGAAGGAGAAGGAGGATTGAAGGTTTTTTTCCACAACATTTTAAAATTATTTAACTCTACTAACTGAAAAAGACTCGTTACCATTGACTTATTGCATTATTGCAATACAGGCATTAAGAATCCAAAAGCAGAACCTCTTGCTGCCTATCCGATTATCGGTGCTGATTTGTTCCTGACAAAATATAGGACAAATTAACATACTGCTAATGCATACTGTGTTAATTATTCTGCAGTGCCATGTAGTAACCCTGATGGAAGTTCAAAGGAGTTGTGACAGATACAGAAGGAAACAGTAGTATATATAGTTTAAATTTGCATTCGGTCGTTTGCAGCTATGGCATGGGAGAGAATTGAGTTGCGAGGCTGCACTACTGCCTGAATGATCACACATTATGCTACCAGATTAAATACTCCTGGGAGATAAAACACTGGAGAGGGCTGAAGTTCAGAAAATCAATTTCAACCCTGTTTTGTAAACTTCAGTACAGCTCCAACTCTCTGTTATTGATACCAATTCAATGGACCACATTTACATTGCAAATCCACACCAGGCTTAAAAAGTCAACCAGTGAGTGCACAACACCAAGAGCACCGGAGGGCCTGCTGACACTTACAGACAACACGTTGCCAAAACAAAGCTTTAATTTAGAGGAAAAAATACTGGCCTCTGGAGTTGTAAGAACCACCCAGAGATGGGAACTGGGAGTACACAAATAAGCAGAAGCAAAGCTACAAGCCTACACAGAGTGATTTCCAAAACTCATCCTCCCACATCTTTACCAAAAAGCAGCCGGGTGAGCTGAGCAGCAGCAGGCAGTTGCTGTCAGGGACCCCTACAGGGCTCTGAAACTGGGCAAAACCCTGCTCCCTGCTCAGCCCAGCTACCCAGGACATCCAAGCCCAGTCCACAGCTCGTGGGACACAATGTTGACTCCCAAAATGCCCAAATCAGCTCGTCGCCCACTCACACCCACGCACCCCCTGGCATCCTTTGCCCCTGGAAAAACACGGCAGGTGCTGCCTCATCCCGGGGCACCTTTGGCTCCCGCAAGCCCACAGCAAGTTGTGGGTCGCATTACAAGAGGGGTTTGATCCCTCTTGTAGCAGATCCCATGGCAAACTCCACCTGTCAGGGAAAACCCAGGGTCAAATCACTGCAGCTCACACTCGCTGAGGGGACACAATGCACTCCTAAACACAGGCACAACTGAACATACCATTGGTAGATATAAGCTTTCTCAGTAAAAACAGATCTGCATGCATTTACAACATACAGCCTTATGTTTGGATGCTGAAGTTTTGTTACCTCCCCCACATTCTCTGAAATAAACATATAAAAAAAATTTCCGTTTGCTTTCTTCAATCGTTAATCATATTATACTAATAAATATTCTGACAGTGACACTGTTTAAACAACTTTTTCTCCACCCAAAATCCACTGGCAAAATCCACATATAAGCTGACCATCCCATAACCCTGCTTTTGAATGCTAATTGAAATCACTGCCCCCAGCCAGCACAGTAAAGAGCTACTCTTTGGGAGGGGGAGTGCAGAAAAGAAATGAGAGAGGAGCCTTTGAGAGGAAATAAAAATAGGATCCCTTGATCCCACCATGACATGGCCCAGACATTCTCCCTGTGGGGGAAGACAATGTTTCTTACAGCAGTAAGAGTTTTTTTCTTCTTTTCATTTTCTCCTTTTTTTTTTCCCCTGTGCAACTTTGCTTCCTGAAGAATGCTTTATATAAAAGACATGACATTTGGCAACCCAGCTCTGCTGCTTTGTGAAATTCTTTGGCAAGCACCCTACGTGCTGACTGCATTAAGCACATCAGTTTATTTATTTATTTATTTATTTAGGCAGAAGTCAGAGGGAGCGAGCCATACAATTATTGCGCAGCACAGTATCACTTCCAAATGAAAAAACGGGAGAGGAGCTGGGGAAGGAGAGGCTGGAGTCTCTCCTCTTGGGAAACCTCATCATGGGAGCAAAGATGGTTCTCCAACCTCCAAGTGTTGTTGCTGCTCTGGAGCTTATACAGAGATTCTCAGATCTCAAGGCATTTAGGGAACATCAATTAATTAATTAATTAAGACTGAATTCCACATCAAAGGCAGGTATCATTACACATCTATTTTGCACAGGGGTAAAATGAGCCGCAAAGTGAACCTAAGCCTGTGTCCCGAGGCAGGAAGCACTGCCTTGCTCCTGCTGCGGGAGAGCCGCCCTGCAGTAGCAAGCAGGAGGGCTCAGCACTGGCCGCCTGCAGACCCACGCTTCTCCCCTCACACCACGAGGGAAAACAGAAAATAGAGACATTTCTACATGCCACCGTCTTCCCAAGGGTGCAGCCTATGTCTGTGAGGCACAAGAACCCCTGCCAATAAGCACTGATTTCCTTTGCTCCACATCGTGTGCCCATGACATGCCTCAGCACCATTAGCAGCAAGTCAGGGACAGCACCATGTACATATATAATCCGTGGTCATGGGCTTGGAAAAGCAAAATCTCCAAGGGTCAAGGACTCCAATGAGCAATGCCTGTCTCCTAGTCAGATGCCACATGCTGAGCAGGAGGGCCCTACATTCGTGGTTTGGAGTTATGGAGTGTATTAGTTTAGGTTTACAAGAGAACGAGATGCTTCTCAGAAACAATGGAATATTTTTGCTTGTGATCATCATTAGCCCTGTTTATTTACACCAGGGACCAACAAAGCTTGGCAGCACACTGCCAGGGACACCCAGCAACAGCAAATTCACAGAATCATGAAATTTTCAAGCTAAACAGGAAGGAGAGATGGGAATTGGAGAGGACATGACATACCTGCCCAGAGACAGAAGCTGGCCATCCCACAATCTTGGAAAGGTAAAGCTCCTGCACTTACCACATATCCCCTGGTATTTTCAAGCTAAACTGGCTAGCAGCAAAGGCCCCACTCTATCCAAGGCATTGTTTAGCACACACACCATGAAGGAAATGTTGAAACATGGTCTGGTGCCTTCCACGGGAAGGAGCTACCAAGTCTTTAACCCTGTAGATTGGGTACAGAAAGGACTTGTCTCCATCTCAGAGGGCTGAAATGGGACTAGAGAGTCTGCCTGATCGGGTAGTGCTCATTCAAAGACTATGTCCACAGGCACAGATAAATCACTTAGCCTTTGCAATAGTTTTAAGCAGCTTGGTCTAAACCAAGTGTTACCTGTTTAACACTGAGAAGCGTTTTCTACACACGAGTCTAAAAGAGACAGACGTGTGTTCTCATCTGTTGCATGCACCCTGATGCAAAAAAGAAGTCTAATTTTGTTCCTAGAAAAGAAAACCTGGCACAGCAATCTAAACCTGCCTTGTGTTTGCTAGAAGAATATGAGGACAACTTTTTTTTCTTTTAAATAAAAAGTCTTGCATTACCCTCCCTTCCTGTTCTAAAACTTCTTCCAAGAATTTCGCTCCTTCATTTCTAGGCCAATTTTTATGGTATCCAAGTAGTTATCACCACAGCACTATAAAAGCACAACTCTTCAAGGTTTATTCAGGGCAGACTTCAACCAGACTGCCAGTTTTGGCAGAAGTTTGGCATGACCAAGGACTCAGGACAGTAAGATACGGAACTCAGCATTAGTTAAACTGTACAGCAACCTCTGCCAATCATCTGTCCTCAGTGAAACATGGACCAGGCCCTCCTTTGAAAAAGATTCAGGGATCTCAGCGCTGAAAAGGGCCAAATGCACACAAATCTGTCCACAAAGAAATCACTGGCAAAATTCCCCTCAACTGAGGCAAGGAAATACCAAGCCTTCAGTAGCACTACTCAGTCATTCTCTTTAGCCTGGAAACAATGCACTAGCACCTTAAGTGGGGATTTCAAGCTTGGTGAAATTGAGTTCAAGATGCCCACACAGGATGCACACCTTGGTCTACAAGCTGGCTCTGAAAGTATAGGCCAAAAGCAAGCAAGATAAACCTCAGCACGAGTTGTTTCAAGCTATGGTCTCATTAGCTCAGCACACAGGCTCGAAAGTGCACGCAAAATTTGAAGTCAAGGGGTTTTGGATCTGTGTGCATACACTACATATCAAAATACAAAGACGCACACGTTGTCCCAATGCAAAATTTCACACCAAAACATCAATAAACACACTTTTTCTTTAAGCAGAGGAAATAAAAAAATATTCTCCACCAAACATCTCTGAGATGGCAATTTAGAGGAACTATAATTTTATAGTTCCTCTAATAATTTTCATATTTTAGTACAGACTGGCCATCTCACTAGCCTGAGGTGCACAGTGCAGAGATGCTACGAAAGACAAAACTACACAGCTTAAAAATTAGGTACAAATATTTTACTTGAGGGAAAGGAGAAGATTATCACAGAGAGACAAGACTCGGAGGTAAAGGGTAGGAAAAGGACACAACACACAAGAGAGGGTCAAGACTGGGTTGTTTTTAGCTTAACACTTGCCAAGTGAAAAAGCAAACATGAGTCATATAAAGGTAACTCAAAGTGTGATGTGACTGCAGTGGAGAGCTGAGCAGACCACACTGCATGAGTCAGCAGCACAGATAAAAAGGGTGATAAGAAGCAGCAGATGGGACATGTCTTTACTAAAACAACCCTGCAGGACACAGGCCTTCTTTGCTCTAATGAAACGGCCGTGCCAAGCTGCCACACGCTGGCTCGTACACTTGCGATCCTGTGAATCAAAGAACGCCACGCACGGTTGGAGAAGCAGCAGGCAAACAGCTGCAGACAGATCCACATGCAGAAAAAAAAAGCACAGAAAGCAAAGCAACAGCACCACCCCAACACTCACACACCCTTACGAGTGCCTGGGACGCCACCCTCCAAACCACTCAGGCGGCAGGGTGGGGAGGAAGAGAAGAGGGGAAGGAAGCTGTCGCTGGGATCATGGCATTCAACCTGGCCGACAGCCAGCTTTTCCGTTCCTGCTCGTCAGACTTGGCCTTCCTGGTGGGTGCCGAGGGCAGGCGGCTGCAGTGTCCCCCCCGGCCCCGTTCTGGCTCCCCTGCAGGCACCTGCAGAGCCCGGAGGAGCTGCAGCTGGACAGCTCGGACGTGCCTCGAGCAGCCAAAAGGGCAGCTGGGGCTGTTTGCAGAGCTACACTCCAGTGGACCTGCAGCCCAGGTGGCTTCGCAAAACTCAGTTTTAAAGCTCCATCTGTTTGTTCAGGGTTGCAAACCCTGTTTTGCTGCAAGAGCAGAACATTTAGCCCCATGTTCTTGGGTAGCAGAAGCCATGCAGTCATATGCAAGGCCACATTACCTGCAAAATGCAAATGCTGCCCTGACCACATAACCAACCTGCAGTGGTGGTTCCTCACTGTCAGGATCCCTTCACTTCTAAACCTGGTCAGGAAAGACGAAGGTCCTCTGTCACAAGCTCAAAAGAGGATAGAGACACAAGGCAAAGCTCAAATCACCTTTCATCTCACTTCTTGGATGAAGTAAAATTATACCCTGCCTGTAAGGGGCAAGATGGAAAGTGAAATGCTCTATTTTTAGACACAAGATCCTGCTTCATCAGGTTCATCTAATTTCTAAGAAACAAACTTTGGCAAAGGTCTGCAGCTGAAGGGGATGAAACATGACTTGTTTAATTTTCTTTTAGTGCAGCTCATAGCATGACTAGCATAAATCTAAGGAAATCTGCTTTAGCCACATAGACACACCAGCTGTTTTATTTGGGATAGTCCCTACATTTTAGCAAAATATATATATAGAGAGAGAGAGAGAGAGAGAGATTGTTTTCCCAATCTGTCCTGCCAAAATAAGCATGTTATGTCCAAGCATTTCAATGGAGTTAGAAGGTGTGTCTATTCCCCCTGCTCCAAACATCCTTATTTATAGATTTCAAAATTTGGCAGGTACGCCAAGGAAGAGCAGTTGCTGAGCCTAACACACGCTGCACAGCAACAGATCTGTTGTAACAGATTACAGGCAGAGAGAGAGACAGGAAAGTGTTGTACTTTCCTTCTTTACACACGTCCTTGCTTTCAAATGCAGTTTTATGGAGATAACGACAGCAAGAGCTTGTCTAAAATAAAGCTGGACTGAGAGCCAAGGCTCATTGCAGCTCCACTGACAGCAGAGCTTGGACATGCACTTTGGACATGCACTTTTCTAACCCAAGTGTGTGTATTCCAAGAAGTAGGTAGAGGAACTGCTCCCCTACAGTCCTCAGGAGCATTAGTGAAGGGGGAGGGTGGTCAGCCTGTATGAAAAACAGTAAAGTTAGTTTTCATTTCCTGTCAGTTTAAATCTTATCTTAGAAGCCTCATTAGCTGATATTTTCTGGCCTGCATGCAGTGGAACTCCTTTTGTTACTCACTCCCAGAAGGTCTCCCTCAGCAGCCTGCAGTTAAGTGTCTTTGCTCCTGGAATCCACCCTGCCCTGCCCACCATTCACAGGCTGTAGCAGCCAGTGAATCAGTCTGCAACCACAAATTGTTGTGTTGGCCTTCGCCCTGTAAGTCTACAAACAAACATACTCCTGATTATAGCATCCACTGGCAAGCTGTTAAATAAAACCCCCCAAAAAAAAAAAAAAAACAACCCAAAACCACAAAAAAAAAAAAAAAAAAAACACCCCCAAAAAAAAAACGCACAGGATTCATGGAAGCTGATGCACAACTTTTCCCCCAGTCTAATCTTTCCATTACCCCTTGAAGGGTCTTGGCCACACAGAAACATTCTCATGCTCATTTTACTGCTGGGTTTCACACTTAATGATTTTTTTTTTAACTCATAATGCAAGTGCTTCTATTTATTCTGCAGATGATTCCTGACATCAGTGTGCAATTTGCATGTGGACATACAGCGTCGACTAACCTGATCACAGTTAGTGACAAACTGCGATCAAAACTCAGATGCAGACTCGGTGAGGACCCCCTTGTCCTCAGCCTGGAGACAGAGCTGCACTTGCATAACTCCCACCACAGGGCTCTCAGGCCCCCAGTGCAGAAGCTGCTAAACAGTGACAAATGGATGACAAACCATGACTGATAGTTCTGCAAAAAGGTTCCTCATCTCCCAGCCACAGCCCCTGGCGATACACACACTTCTGAGCATCGCCTTTCAAAAGGACCCATCGGATGCACTCATCCCTCTAAGCCGAGCTGCAAGACTCGGTCAGTTAGGCAAGGGTGACATCAGAGGCAGCTGAGGATGGGCATCAAGCCAGGAGAGGAGAAGAGAAAGCTGCAAGTGAGGGAGCACAGAGCTCATGATGCTAAGAGTTAACCTGCACAGGACATGCCAGGAGCAACAACTTCTTCCCATGTGTGAACTCTGACTGGGAGCAATGCCGGGATGAGTGCACAGCCAAAGTCATGGCTAAGGGGGAGGGAAGAGAGGCAATCACCCAATCCTCCACCCATGCCCATCTCTTAAGATTTACCTCAGCATCACCACATCGATTCCTTCCCCAGTTTCCAAGAAATGATTTTCCTATACACACTAGAGAAAGAAAATTAGTTTTTTCCAGTATCTTTATTTCCAGCTCATGTTTGCAAAGCTCTCTGAGAAGAAAACTGCCAGACTCCACAAGTGATCAGTGTTATCACACTTGATCCATATGTGCCTTGAGCTCGCTGCCCCCCATGGGACCAACAGCCATCACTGCCTTTTCCTGGAAGAGATTATGTAGCATATCAAAAAACAAAATTACTAACTTTATTCCTAAAATCTCTCAACAGTTCTCAGTCTCAGTTCCTCATTTACAGCTGGATGAATCTGAAAGACAGAGTTACTTTTGCAAGATCCAAGAATATGACTGGGAACACAGCAGCAAAGCCTCAAGCTCTGTTCCTCTCCTCAGTCTGCTACACAACCCTCTTCTCCCCCTCTGGGCACAGTGGAGATGGGCCACCCCCTCCTGCATACAGGCTAATATATATAAGTGATTTCTTTCTCATGCATTTATGTATGTAAATTAAGGCATATTCTAAACTAGGTTATGACAATGCACATTACATTCAAATGTTGTCTCTTTTGAAACTGTTAGAATTCAGGGTTGTTGTTTGAGCAACATTTAGAGAAGGTTGTGTTTCCTGCTGAAGTCACAAAGAAAATCAAACCTCAAAACTGCAGTCAGTTACTGACTACACTTTTTAAACCAGGACTGCCAGACAGCCTGCAGCAGCTTGCAGCAGCAGAGTCTTCTGCCAGGTCAGAGAGGGTGTCTGTCATGTCAGTGCATTTAGCAGGCTGAGTTACATAGCTGGCTCAAAAGAAAGAAACTGGAAGTTGTAGATGTAAGAAAATAGGAGTTAAAATAATTTCTTAACGGTAGTGATATTCAAGAGTTCAAGATCTATGATTCCCAAAACTCTTATCTAAGATACTGTAACCAAAAAACTAAATTTGACTTAATAACTACAATTAACTGTTCCTTTTAAAAATTACTTAATCTTAATGCAAAACAAGTTGAATTTTTTTTCTCTTCTCCCCTCCTATTTTTCAGCTCCTATTTTAAGGAAGCATTTAGTAGCGTGACAGAAATGCTTCAGAATCTCCTTTTTGGGCATTTTTGCTGAACGTTTATTTTATTGTGACTATAGCCTGATACAAGTTGCATGCAAAAATCTAATCTAGTAAACAGTAAACAGAAAGCACAACACCGATTAAAAAAAAAAATAGAAAAATCAGAGGCCCACAGAAATCTATGTTGGAGCAGATTACTGGTAGAACATCTGTAGAAATATAATGTAGTACAAGTTTAAAAAAAGATATATGAAATTATCTCAAGTACTGAAAGCATTCTCTTGTTTAAGGACTATAACTAAAAAGAGCAAATGCAAAGCAAGATTTAGAAGTCGATGGTTTCTGTAAAGTTCTCCTGATTGCTGATTTTAGTCACAATTGAAATCAGCAATTTAAATCCCCTGAAGAACCTCCACAGGAAGAGCAGTGCTGATTTATTTCTCATGAGATGGGACACTCGAGATCCTGAAGAACGTTAGTTTCCTGATGCAAAGCAGATACACTGGGACAAAGACAAGTGCACACTACTATTCCATATTTTAAAAAGGCAAGAGACTGAAATATATGCACATAGGTGCACATGTGAATATGTGTCCTCATTTTGTTATCAGGACACAGACCTGCAGAGCGGCAGACTAGGAAGAGGAAGCCTTTGCAAAGAGGTAATGAGCAGCAATTCTTGAGTACTCAGGGCAGCCCTTCCCTTCCAGGTGCAGGAGCACCAGGAGTGGCTCAGCAGCAGGTCCTCCTGGCATACGCACGGCAGCGTGAGGCCAGAGCCGCAGGGCCGGGGACACGAAGGCGCGGTGATGTCTGACCGCTCGGGGTTAGTGTGGATCCTGCCAGGATTACGATAAGCCTCGCTAAATCCATGCTGGGCACTTGGTGACTCTGCACCAGCCTCTGCCAGTGCTCCTAGGCCCAGGATGAGGCTGACAAAACATCCCTCAGGGCTGTCAAGCCAGAGGCTGCGCTGAGCGGGACACAAGGAGCCTGGCTGCTCTCATCTGGACGCAAACCGGCCCTCACAACTCTCCTGAGGGTGTCCTGTAACAACTCCATCACCCAGCTTGTTCTCATGGATTATAACACCACATGAGACCTCCTCTTCCTTCTCATGCATAGCGACAAGAACAGGGGAAGCTGTGTTTCAAAAAGAAAAGTACATTTTTGTTTGATAGCAGAAACAGAGTTGAAAGGCTTCAGGGGACCTGCAGAAACTTTCGAAGTCATAGAAGTGATCCTCCAGTGAGGAAAAAAAGGAGGAAAGTATCCATGGGGACACCACAAGCCACCCCTCAAGGCACTTAATGTAACAGGACAACGGAGAGTAACTCGTATATAGATAGCAAAGAGGTAATTAAAGCTTAGTTCTTCTCAGCCTGCTCCCTACTCCACATAAGAGAAGCACACAAGTGCACAAACATCAGGACTGAAAACACAACATCATGCTCCCGTGTAAAGCTCCCGTGCCTCACAGAGTACTGCTGGCTTTACTATGGCCATACTATGTGCAATCAATAACAGGTACTGATAGCGTTTGCACAATATTTCAATAAGCAAAGCCAACCAACATCACTTCCTCTATTTCTGTATAGAGTAAGATATTTACAGGAACAGCCTTTTGAAACGCTCCAGTAAAATTAGCTTACTCAGATTTTTTTTTTAAACTAGATCAGAGAGCAGAAGGGTATCATCATCATTGGGTTTTGTGCATAAATCAGCTGTCTATTTACCGCTGGTATGTTGCAATAATGAATTGCCGCTATCTCTTGAGTTATTTGCTAGGTTATTAGATTACCTAAGTTCAGGAAATAAAAAAAAAAAAATTTTCTTCATTATTTCCTGGGAAACGACCTTCAGAAGCATGTATTCCACCTCCTTTCCCAAAGCAATGCCCAAAATATTCCCGTAGGAGGTTTGTCTGTTTTATAAAAACCTCTAGTGATGATGCTTCCACAGCTTTCTCAAAGGCAAATAACTGCAGCACCAAAATACCCTTATAATTTCAAAGCCTTCTTAAATGTTTACCTAAGTCTTGCCACCTTCATAGTGAGCTCATTTCTTTTAGTCCTAACCCCAAGCAGTCAGGCAATACAGTTTATTCCCCTCCTCCCCGTAGGAACCCTCCACATACTTGAACACTACTATCATGTCTGTTACTGGCCTTGTCCCCTGTAGACTAAACAATCCCCATTCTTTCATCTTCTTTCCCAGGTCATGTTTTCCAAATCTTTCATCATTTTTCCTGCCTTCTCCCTGGACACCATCCAGCTGGCTCTTGACTGTGCTGTGCCCCAAACTAGATATTAAGCCATTTCAAACACTGAATGGAGTGGGCGGGCTATTTCGTGCCATTTCCTTACACACCCTAAAACAGTGCTTTTTTGAGGAACATGGATGGGGAACCCTTGTTCCATACAGCAGTCTGTATGACACCTGCTCTCAGGTCTGCAATCCCTTTCCCTCTCAGATGTGCTGTCCTGCGCACACGGCCTGGGAGGATTTGAGCTGGGACACTTCCCTACAGGCATGGTCACCAGCTCCAGGGTCAGAACCGAAGTGGGCAGGGGATCAAAAGAAAAGCTGCCCACTCAGCAGAGCACGGGCAGCCCAGGTCCCAGGGGAGAGGAGGGAAGGACATGTCACAGACTGGTTTTCTCTGGTGGCCTGGGAACCAGCTGTGATTTTTTTACCACCCTATTCAACCAAACCAGGCCAAACTGCAACTCCAACACAGCCCAACACCACCTCACAGACCTTCTGTAGAACCATTACTGAGTCAGCCCCATCCTGTGCCATGCAACTGGATATTTCTATCTCTCTATAGCACTTCTATGTTTGTATCCTGGCTGTTTTTCAGGGTTTTTTTCCCAAACTATTCTGCCAGTTTGCCAGGGTAGCTCAAAATTTTAATCCTGCCTTCCAAGGAGCCTGCAGCCCCCCTTCACACTTCTTATCCTATGTAAATTTAACAACTGCTCTCTCTGCTCCATCAATCATTTCAATAATGAAAACAGTGAGTATTACCAAAGCCAGGACAGACCCCTGGGGAATCTCACTCACTCCAGTCTTGAAGTTTACAGCAAACCGTGAATAACTACTTTGACTAGTGCCAGGTGAAATGCTGTGCACCTACATTACAGACCAGCTAACTACACACCCAGCCTGCCTCAAAGAAAGCTGTGTTAGAAAGCAGCCAGAGCCCCCCATCAAAGAGGGAGTAATTTCTGTCAGACAGAGGGGTCCAATTACACTGTCATAGGCACTGTTGGAAAGTCTTTGCTAAGCACTGCCATAAAAATGTAATGCATGCTGATAAGAGGAAAAGGAGGGTTGATAACCAACCTTTAGGATGACAGGAAGAACTTCAGCAGAACTGAGACAGCAGGAGCCTCACTCTGCTTCCAGCAAGAGAGAGACTTGGAAGAAGCAAGCTGAAACACAATATAAAAATTACAGGAATTTTGTGCCTTCCATCAACTGCTGCCGACTTAACTGTTAAGATACTATCACACAGGTGTGGTTTAGTTTGGCTTTTTTAGTAAAACCAAAACATTTTCTTAGCTCTTCCAGATGTTTTTTCAAATTGCATTCTTTACTGCTCCCTAACAGCCTATTCTGCTCAGAGATCACAAACAAACCAGACAGATAGCGAAGACCTGATAAATGCTTTGATCAACGACTGAAAACATCCCCAGCCCCGTGCCACCGTGCTAGGAGAAGCAAGTGGCAGTGGCTGGTGCCTGAAACAGGGAGAAAGGGTAAGTTCCATGGAAAGTGAAAGGTGAGGCAGCTTTCCAACACTGGCTCCCTCTGCTTGCCAAAATAGCAATGCCCAGCCCACGCCTCACTCCTACTTCAGTGGAAGATGCACTTGCTTCCCAGGAGAGTTTACTCTCGCAATGCAGATGTGCTTCGCTGAGGCAATCGCGCTCCGTTGCGTAACACAGAATTAAACGGCGTGTGCTGTTCGGTGCGTTTTCAAAATGTGCACCGCGAGTTACTGCGGAGTTCGGCGATGGTGCCAAGAATGTTCACACTATGATTTTAGCAAGGAAGAATACATCATATCCTCCCTACTCCCACAGCTTACTCGAGCCGTAATGTTGCAAAATCCTTTTGTACTTGTCAGTGAAATACAAAGCCACACGTCTGTGTGACTCTCATTTTGATCTTTGGTGGCTGTGGGGATCGTCACCTTGGGACCTAACGCAGCTGCACCGGTGGCAGGGAAGAACCTGGCAGGTGACTGCACCGAGGTGCTCCAGCTGAACCCTTCACCCCATGTCCTACAAAAGAGGGATTAAAAAAATAAATAAATGGAATCACAAGCAGAACCCCCAACCAGTCATCTCCGGTCCCCCCTGTGGACAAGGAGGAACAACACTGCAGATGCTGCCGTACTTTGAATAAGAATATACATATATTTAGATTCTTCTCTGTTTCCAGGAGTTGCACGATGCCATTCATCTTCAGAGGAATACAGGTCTTTTCTAAAATATATTATGCATAACCTAGTTTTCCACAGCAGAAAGCTCACCAAGGGAATACTGTTTGCTCATACCAGAAATGTATCCCAAAATTACAGTAATTTATAGCCTCATTTTCATTGACAAAAGAAATAATACCATTCTCTTCTGACAAATATCAGTACACTGAAAAAGTAATGAATAAATGTCTATAAACAGGTATCAAATAAAGCAACTGTCAATCACTGCAACGAAACTTTAATTAAATCATATGTTAAGCAAAAAAAAGAAGTAAAAACAAGCCATATAATCTGAAATAAAAATAAAAATCCGTCTATCATGCCAAAGCACAATTCAGAGCACTAAAATGCCATAACCTGTTATGTGCTCGGTCACCTAATTGTTAATTGTAAAGTCCCAAGTTTACAAAACAAAGACAAACATACAGATTCAGCAAAGTACTTTGTCATGTGCTAAAGTACATCTGTATTTTAGAAACATATTTTATGGGACTGAGTTTAAAACTCTGGAACTGTTCATGTACACCTCTACCGAGTTTTTTATTTTTTAAGAGACAGAAAGTGATCTGCACTGTTCACATTTTAGTATTACAAATCAAATCAGCATTCAGCCTAAGCTGAATACGTATTTCTGGAGACACATCAGAAAGAACCCTGAGGATTAGTCCTAACACAAAAGGATGAGGGAGTTGCTTGCTGTCATCCTGCCAATTTTCCAGAACAGAAGAGTTAGCAAATGAGACATAAAAGGATGTGAGCAAAGAAACTCATACCTGCAAAAAATGCAGAAATATCAGGTGTGCAAGACAATGATAGTAAGTAGCATCAGCCCAAATCACAAGAACTGCTGACCAGCTGAAAGTCCTCCTGGCCTCAGCTGGAAGTACTTAGCACCCTTAAGCCCAGTTAAACTTAGAAGCCATCCTAAGCTGATGCTACAAATTAAATTTGAATATTCAACACTTAACTTTTTACAGCTCTGACCTTCTATTGGAATCAATGTAAGGCAGCAGCACTAACTGAACCTCTACTTACAGTAAAGAAAATCTTCCTGAGTGCCTCCATATCCGCTATTGTAAAGAAATTGAGTCCTCTGTCTTTTATTCCTTATAGTGATAGCAATATCAAATATACCTATCCTACTGCTGTAGGGGAAAACTCAAGAAGTTCCCTTTTTGGTCTCTGAAAAGTCTCTCGTTGATGCAGCTGGTGGCTTTCCGAGTGCAAAGACAAAGGGGGAGCACTGTTGGAGTGTGTGGGTGCACACGCATACACACGCAGGGCGAGTGCCGCAGACAGAGGCGCACGCTCCACGCGCAGATCCCTGAAGATGAGTGCAGCAGGCAGCCCCGGGGGGGACAGGGGGACACTCACCTCAGGGCAGCATTGGAGTCAGCCCCGCACTTCCACATCTGCCACAGCGGGCTGACAAGGTTCACGTGGCAAAGACTACTTCTGGGGGAGGGGGAAAGCCGAGGTGGGGATGAGGAGCTTCACACCTGCCTGGGGATACCTTATAAGTCACTATAATTATTCTGATACACAAAATTTAAAAAAAAAAAAAATTAATTAACGGAAGAAAAAAGGCTTAACTTACTGAATAAGACACCACTTTAAGAGGTTTCCCCACTCTCCCTGCTGTAAAGCACTTCAGAAAAATTCAGCCACTGAGCTACTGCTTTTCTTGACCTTTTCACTGAAAGAGAGCAGAGTAAAAACAGGAAAGCGCTAAAATGATACGCATTAAAGATGCCTCATGTTAGGAAAGTCTTTTGAGTCAATGCTGCAAATTCACTCTGTGTCAGATTGCGAATATACTGCTTGCTAAAGACTATCTACTAAGAGCAGAAGCAGTCAAAGCAGGCGTGTTGCCTCTCAGCTGTTGCAGCAACACCATACACACCATATGATGCAACTACGTAGTATTTGCATCTGGTGCTGGTTTTCCACACCCAAAAGCTCACTTCATGTCCTTTGATTAATTTGTAATGCCCTGAGCCCCAGGCAGATTTGCTCTGCTGATTTCCCTTTTCTTAACAATAACACAAATAAACATGGAAATAAATGTATTGTCTGAGGAACTCTTCCACTAATTCTGTTCTTTGATGGCTTGCTTGATTTACTATGGCGAGGAATCAAGAGTGAAGTGGATCGTAGCTTAATATTGAGTGTGGTTAATCTTCCCTTTGCATAATGCTGGTACACTATGGCCCAAATACCAGAGATTTATTTGATGTGTACATGCTTTCAAGCATTAGTAAACAAGTTGCAGCCCATGAGGAAAGAAGAGCAGATCCAAACAGTTGTGAAGCTCTTTATGTACTAGATTGGCACTGGCAGTGCAATATACTTACAACTGCATGTGCACTAGCTTTAAAATTTTGGACACTATTATTTCATCACGAAATATCATTTTTTAAACTGTAACTAAAAATATGGCTGAGATCACTTCCCATGTCCTGATGCACTGTTGCCTGAATCACAACAAAACTGAGCAAGAGAGGTATAGTCTTCTTTCTCTCTTCTTCATCTTTCAATTGATTTTATGCCTTGTAACATAACCAAAATGAGGAAGAACATATACTAGAGCCTCAAAAATGTACAGACACGTTAATTCCCATGAAAAAACAAAAAGCTTCTCTCACTTCTCATTTCTTATTCTTCCATTATTTTGAAGAAGTACTCTATGAAACATCACTAAATTTTTTACTTTACTAGACCTATCAAATAAGTTACAATCCTACATTCTATAACTAAAACATTTTTCTTGTTGTTCACGTACAAATTAAATTTGTTTCTTTAGAAGCTGGTCTTAAGAGCAAAGTATTAACTTAAAAAATTAATTTTAATAATGAAGTTTCAAGCAGTGGTACAGTGGAAGCACTTGAAGTGCACATAAGTTACTTGCATGTGGCAATGCTTCTGGGATAAAAGACCCAGTGTGAGCTTACATTATTTTAACACACACGGGCAAAACCCACCCAAGCTGTAATGTTGGATATCAATAAGTCATTCTCGCAATATGGTGCATTTTTCCTGCCTAGGAGAAGAATCACGATCCCGTACTCGGGCACCAGTTTTAGAGTATGGTACCCAATTCCCTGCACTCTCACATACATATGTGATTTTCAGCAAATCTCCCAGCGTTTATACTACATTCACTGACTCCCCACATAGGCTACAACTGCACACCAGCCCTCACTGGCCTAGATTTTATCCTGTTCTGGGCTGAACACTGACTTGGGATGACTCAGAAACAGTTGCCTCTGGTTTTTCCCCACTTAATAAGTAAAGAAGCCGCAACAGAGACAGAGAGAAATTCAGAGCTGGAGGCAGGAAGGACTTTTCAGACAGCAATTCCAAAATCTTATCTGGAGAGGTGGAGAAAACGTACACTCCTGGAGCAAGCTCTTCAGATAAAGCTTCAAATCTTGGTGGCAACTATCAAATGGACACCAAAATATATGCCTACAAAGGAGGTGCTGTGAGAACAAACACATCAGTGACTGAGAGACGCCAGGATACCACAAAAAAGTAACACAGTAAGAAGAGAGGATGCCAATGTCTCAGATAAGCAGTTATAGCCATGTTTACTTAAACTGTTCTGCTGAGCTGTTCCCGTTTCAGGCAGAAAACTTTGATTTAAGGAAGAGACTTGCAGTTCTGTCTTCATATTTTTTTCCCTTCAAAGCATGAAAGAACTTCCTTTTTCAAAACCAATTTAACAAAGTTTACATCCAAACCCTCTCAGTCCCAAAAATGTCAGATCTGAACTCTATTAAAAGCAGCAGTTAGTGCAGCCAAACGCTCCACAGTATATTTAATAGACTATAATATTTCTAATGCCTTACTGCCTGAAGTCTATGATCTGGAAAACCAGCCAAGCACACCCACCCAAGAGCAATGACTGCTACAGGGAAAACTCTTATCTCCCTGTGGTCCTCTATCACCACTGGCATGAGCAGATGAGGGCCTCTCCAGCTGCAGACACTGAGCACACAGACCACCTCTTTGGCAAGAGGAAGCCTGAGGGAAGCAGACAAATTAGAAATGAAAGTTGTGCCAAGCATGTAAGCATAGAGCTACTGTTTCACACTTCGGGTCCTGCAGTTTTATGGATGTGTTTTATTACTTGATTTTATTGGACCCTTCTTCTCCTAGCCTACTGCTTCCCTCATATCACTTACAGTTCCTCCCATCCGTTTCTGCCTCACATCCTTCAGGCTGGAAGATTGCCCAGATCAGCTTCCCCAGTTCAACCACGCACTCCCTTGATGCCAGTGAGGACCAGAGTAGGCATCTGCCCTGAGCTCAGGTATGAGCACCCTGCACACCCAGCAGTACTTTTCCCTGGCCTAAAGGATGCTTGGGAAAAGCATTTTGATGCATATTTCACAGTTGCCAGTTGTGACACCGGAAAATACAGTTCATGCAGTCTCCTGACAAAACGCCACACAAACGCCTGTTCTTCCATATAAGGCATTCATGCAGGAAAGTAAAATATCTTTTCTACTAAGTTATGCAAAGAGAAACAGCTTCCTGGTACCTCTTACAGCTGACTGGGAGCTAAAATGATACTAATTATACTGTTCAGTTGAACTCCAGCAAGGTTCCATGAGTCCTAGCACGAAGAGCTCTGCCTGAGCTCTGCCCTGTCAGGTCCCTCCCTGCAACCACACGTGGGCAAGGCCCATGCCAGTGGTACCCAGCCTGGCACGGCCTGATACTCCTCCTCTGTCACCCTGCACCACGGCACCAATGGCACAGGACAGGAGCAAGGCTGTCCCCATCTGAGCAAGAATTTACTCCCAAATCAGGTTTCCTAAGCATCAAACCTGCTGCTGAGGCACATTTTCCGCTCTCTTGCCAGCCTGACTGCTCAAAATGAAGCAAAGCTATGGATGACTCTGCAGCTCATTCCATGTTATCACACCAGTGGGTTGATGTGGATTCACAACGAAGCAAGAGAGGCAGCACGCTCAGATATGAACCAGACTGAACTTTCAGGAATGGTTTCTCCTGTTTCAGGCCCATCTACCAGGGGGTGCAGTGGAATTTTTAAAGAGCAGTCAGAAATAGTTCAAGAAAAGGGAGGAAAAAAAGGATTATTTGCCTATATTTAAATAATGAAATGAGGCATTTTTCACTTCCATGCTTCAGTATCTCAAAAATAGGGAGTGTTATCATGTACTACAAGGTATGAGAAATGAATGGATTACGACAAATACCAACAGTAACACTTTATTCCCTTTCAGAACAGAAACAAGCAGAAAACATTTTACTCCAAAGGATGAGTTTTCCAGAAAGATTTCAGGTTCTCTGCAAACAGCCATAACTATAACACTGGCTCGCAGAACGTTTGGTAACTTAATCAAAGATGCTCTCTGTTAAACATTAATTTTTATATAGATTCACTTAGCTATCCTACTGTGTTTTCAAAGTCAGCTCATTTAAGTACTTTATTAGGTCAGTAAAGAATTTTGGATATCAACAACTGCACATATAGTCAAAGAGAAAGACAGAGGTGCTAATTGACTCAAAATGGGCAGGGAAAAAACAGGGAAAGTGACATAAAAATGAAAAAGTATAATTAATATTCTAAAAAGACAATTGGCATACCAAAAAGAGAACTTTTATGATCTCTCTTCACCTGCAGAAAGACCAGGCAAGCTTTCAATCTTTTTCCACTTGCAAGGCTTTTAAGGATTTCCTGATAAAAGTGAAGCCCACCATAGAACAATTGCACCAGCTGACAGCCAGCTTTGCTCTCCTGAGTCCCTGCTCTTCAGAGGCAGGCTCCAAGTCAACAGGTTCACCGACCACGGTCACTGGTCACTACTGCCACCACAGAGTACAAACTTAAAACCATCAGTACACTGCAAACCAACGCTCTGCCGCTCACAGCCTCCAGCGAGAGCTGCAACAGCCTGAAGGAACATTCCCGCCTTTGTGCACACGTGATGCAACACCCTTGTATCCAGCTATCCCTAAGGGGCAGCGTACTGAAAGGAGAGAAAAATGTAGGTAATAGACATTATGCAACATTTGAGTTGTATTTAAACAAACTCCGGGCTTAGCAATTAATTGCCTTATTTTCCAGGTCTCCTGAAACTGTGCAGAAGGTGAGCAGGCTCACAGGCAGTCCTCACATCCCTCACTCCTCTTTCAGCCCCACACTCCAGCTGCACCGCTGGCATGGAGCACCTACAAGCATCAGGATAAACCTGACCCTGCAGCAGCACAAAGCAGCAGAAAAAACCCCATGAGGAGCAGCTGCTGCAGGGGCAGATGGGAAAAATTAAATTCTGGTCACCTGCACCCAGGCAGTTCCCCATGTCTGAACAGCACACAGGCCCTGGCTTTCACAGTTTGAGGTGAAAGAGCCCCTGCACACACATAATCCACCCTCAGAGTCTCCAAAATGTCCCCCCAGGAAAGACATTTTCCAGGTTTGAACCCCCTGCTCCCAAGGGTTCACGTGTAACTACACAGCCCTGACCAGAAGCATGAGCAATTTATCTCTCCTTAGCCAAGTGATGCCAGGTGAAATTATCTCCGGATTGAACTGCATGAGGCTCTCTGGTCCTGCCCGCGTCTCTTCCTAGCTGTTCCTCAATTTTTCCAAAAGGCAGGGTAATGAACTGCACTCGAGGGAGCACAGCATTCAGGTAATGGGCTTTGGTACTTCAGACATATTAATCAACAGGACAGCAAGAATGTTAAAAAAAAATTCTGGGTCACAGTCCTGACTATAAGATTTTAAAATCACCAGCTATGAAATTTGTGCTCCAAATGGCTAAAGATTCATCTTTGAAAGCAAATATTTAAAAATTATTTAGAAGAGGAAGGTTGTGGACAGCTACACCTCAGGGTATTTCCAGAAATGACAAGTATTTTAAAATGCAAATTCACAAATTCTGCAGCATACTGAATTTGAATAGCTGCTGAACATCCTGGCCATATACCATATTGCTAGCAAAAACCACAGTGCAAAATGGGGTTTTTTAAGACTACCTATCTCCCCAGTTACACATTAGAATGCAGTTTAAACAATAATACAAAAACCATGTCATATATGGCATGCTTTGGAGCAGTTACCATATGCTCTGTCAATAATCTATGGATTAATAGTGCCCTGATGCACAATAACATGTTGGCCACTCACAGCTCCATGGAAGATTACTCCATTCACTATGACAATTAGCTGACATTTAGGCTTATGTCACAATTTTTCAGTCACATTTTTATGTTGATTAGCTCAAACATACTACTTTGGGGTTTAGAGGTTTTTTTATTGTTCTTAATTCTTTAAGGGTATGATCCTAATTTCATTAATTTGCACTAACAGCAAGGAAGCAGGTTCAGACATTAAATCAGAAGATAAATGTTATCTTAACAATTTATTTCTATGTTCCTTTGAGCAACTATACTGTAATTTTTTTTAAAATTAATTTAACCTAATATTCTACCACTGGCAGTAGAAGTAGCCAATATTCTGAGAAACAGGTGAAGAAATAGAGGAAACATAGGGTGTAAAAAAAGTAATTTGTTTCAGTATGATTAGTCCCATTTTGGGCTGTGTTTCTGGGCATTTCAAAATCAAGACACTTTTCTAAATTTTGGCATGGGGAACAACCAGTAAAATAGATCTATATAATCATCTGCAGCAGCAACCCATCTTGTAACAGGCCAAAGTCTCACAAGTATTTTATTTTCTTGGGTTTTATTTAGAACACAGGTCTGAATAGTCAGGTGAATAGCTGGCCACAGAATAAAGTATCATTTACTACTTATAGCCTAACCTAAGGTGTCAGAGGTTCACCTTCCACCCTGTAGCTCTAGAGGCTCCCATACAATCACCAGCATTTGTGCCTGGGCAAAATGACTTCAAAATAAGAACACACTGGAATGCTTCCAAGACAACATTTTCCATTCCCTCTGTACATGCTGTGACTCACCTTACAAACAGCACAGCCCTGGAGAGTAAGATCCCCAATGCATTACTATCCTAGTCCAGGTCTCCTTCGTGAAAATGAGATTGTGCCTAACGGATTTAACAACTCACTGGGGCAGGCCAAAATGCCACTGGCATCACCCACGGGTCAGGAGTCTGCCTGGTTTGTACACGGCAGCAGGGGATTTGCATCTCTTAATATAACTGCTGTTGTTCCACCCTTTTTACAGGAGTGCCATCGACTGCCAGGGATCTGTGATTCCCCAACATCCCCCTGCAAAAGGTACCTCAGAGGGGTTGTTCCCATGTAGGTTACCTCCACTGAGACACGAAGGCACTGCCGTCATTCCAGCGAACTGCCCAACATTTCCGCCTGCCAACAGTGGCAACACACAGCTAAAGGGAGCTGCTTACACTTGGCAAAGCAGAATGGTGCCACTTTGGCATAAATATGTTGCAGCACCTACAACTGCAAGTATATAAATCTTTCAGAAGGTAAAGTGCACTTTGGTTTTGGTTGGTTGGTTTTTAAATACATACCTGTCTTTTTAATTTGTCTGGTAAGCAGTTTGTGCAGAAAGAAGCATTATACAGTGCAAAAATATGCTAAAATTCCATTTGCATTCTAAAGATAAAATTTTCCATTAATCACGTCTGAAAATAAGAGGGTCTGAAAGCACAAGATATATTTTTGAATGGAAAAAGCGGTCACAGCTACCAAAACACTTTCAGAAAGGAGGCTGACAAACTTTTCCTTCCTGTCCCAAAAAATAAAACTCCTTTAACTAGTTTGCATATAGCTAAACAGATAAAATCAAACTGGTGCAACCTATACTACCGCCAGTACAAAGCCAAAAATGTACTCTACACACTCCACTGACAAGGAATTTTGGAAAGCAATGTACCTATCAGTACTACCACCAGCTAAGTGACTTACCAAATCATCTACATAACAATTGCCAAAAGCCACGAAGAGATTTATCAACAATGGGGCACATCCACACCAGCACTGCACTGCAGAGAGGAACAGAACAGAAACATTGTTGTTCCCTCAGTGGGCTTGGCTTGGGCTGGCCTCTTCCGCTTGCAAAGTATCACCAGTTTTTCACCAGTCTACATCTTTATTTTGTATTATCTTGAGGGATGTTTGTTACACTGTGAAGGAAAAGAGGACACAGTCCCTGGGCCCCATCACGTAGGTAGGCTGAAACTTACTGTGTACCTGTACGTGAAGGGCTGTATTCTCCTGGCCTCACCACACATAACTACAAAAATGGAGCAAGCCATAACAAATTCATAGTAAGGGATTGTGCACACACTCATGGGCACACAGATGTGGGAGAGCAAGCTTGCCTGTTAAAAAAAAAGGGACTGTCAGCACTGCTTTATGTTTAGAAAAGAAAGGTCTCTTCAATAAAGTAACCTGTCACCAAATCTCAGCTTTACAGAGGTTAACTTACAGTGCATCTGAAGCGAGTTTGAGACTGGCCACCAAAGACTACACATGCCCATGTGTCTTCTCCTGAGCCCACATCCACTCACATATTTGTACAAGAGAATCCAAAACACTTAGCAGCCCTGTGCTCTTACCCTTTTTTGAAACAGTCTTCATCAAAATGCACACGGGGGAGGAAGGGGGAAGACAGAAATGGCAAAGACATCTCTTTGCTTCCAACTTTACCTGCGGAGATATTACCAAAACAGGATATAAAATGTCCAGTCCTGGAAGGTAATTTTGCCTCAGTTTTCACAAGACCTTTTTTTCAGTGTATATGAAGGGCTTTATAACTTTTCTGTCTTTATCTGATCAAAATGCTATCCTTCCTCCTGCGCCCTGGCATTCTTTGTGGTGAACTGTTTCAGTATCAATATTAATATTCAAATGTCAAGTTTGTGACACTACATTTCCTGTACTCTTTAAAGCATTCAGAACAATTATTATCTATGAAATATGAAACAGTAAATTTTTGCTACCTGCTTACAATTTCAGCAGCCCTATCTGGGACAGAACAGCACTCATACTAGTCACATGGCATTCTACATAGAAATGTATCGTTCAGCTTTTCTAGCAGTACTTCTGCATTTCCCCAAGTTGTCTTTTGTTGTTTCTAGCAAAGCTACACATTTATTCTTTTTCTCAAGTACGACTGAACCCTGAATATCAATCAAATTTATAACATTTAGTATTTCAGACTTTTGTTCCACATATATTCCCTAACTGATAGTGACTTTTACATACAGGGAGCCCTTGAGCTTTTTGGGGTTTTGAGGGTGGGGAGGTTAATATTTATAAAATAGTAATTCTGCCTTTCATCATTTCTACTGCTCTTAAAAAAATTTTGCCTTTTTTTTTTTTTTCCCCTGTTTCAGTACTTAGTTGAATCTCTTTCTTTTGTAATTACCTAGACTGTGGTCACGCATCTTTGGCTATAAAGGGGTATTTTTATTGTAACACGTAGGTGTCTTTAAAAGCAACATATTTTAGAGCTGCACAGCTGAGAATGCACTGAACTGTCACTCCTTTCTACCAAGTTGCCAGAGTTCTGGAGAAACTTTCATATAATAGCACCAACTTAAAATAATGAATGCATAATGATCCACATACAGAAAGGTGCATGTTAATTAGATAAATTTTTCTCCTTGTCAAAGAACAGCTTCACAAGGAAAGCATAAAAACCACATCGAGCCTTCCATTAACAGGAAACACTTTAGGCTATAGATCAAAATGAAATATCTCAAAGAGCTTAAGGAAAGCTTTGTTTTCCGTGTACAGCTCGATGATGCCATGAAGTACTTTGGTAACGTTGCACAGGTCAGTTATTTCCTCCATTCTCCCCTGCGAAAGTGGAAGGCGACTGCAGAACGTGCATGCTTCTTTCACTCTCAATTCACTCCAAATTTGAGCCAAAGGGGTCTGATCCTAACACTCCAAAAGTCAACAGGAGGAACGCCACTGGGAACAGGGCCTGAAATAACATTTCTACAGTAGTCAACAACTCTGAGTTATGTAAATACTTCCTAATATATCAATACTGACTGGTCATCAACATTTCCATTATAACCTTTGTACTTGGGGATGTCTGTATGTTGGATGCTATCCATCCTTCTCTCCAGCCAGCCGAAAGGAATTGTTTTTGAGTGATACAAGGCCCTCCCTCTCCTCCAGAGACCTGCAGACAACGAACAGAACCATCATTTTCCACACATATCAACAGGATCCTACCATCTTAGGCTGAATTCCAGTTTACCTGCTTTGATACAATGTACTTTTGCAGGGCTATAAAGGGAAGCTTTGGTTTCGTTTCAGGAAATCAAGATTTTTCATGTAGTATGTCATCATGTCAAATAATCAGGGCTAGAAGTGCAACAGTTAGGTTTGAACAATAGCTTCTGAATACTGTGCCCTGCAATTCCTCTTCACTTTGTTTACAGTGCATTGAGAATTATAAATTTAGTAATGAACAGCAAAATCTAGTCTACCAAAATAAGGAGCCTGTCACAAATGCTTTTGAAAAAATACCAGGGGTAATACTATCATCACAAGCAGTATTCTTCCCACTCCTATCAAAAAACCCATCCTTGAATTTGATCTCCTTGCACTCAGAAGAATGGCTGTTTGTCTACAGAGCCTCAGCACTATTATAACTGAATTCATTATTTTATAGTGCTTGAAGCACCTTGAGCATGACAGAAGACACAGAAAAACAAATTCTGTTGGACAATATGAAATTCGTACTAATGGTAATTAATCCACATTCACAACATAAGCTGAAGCTGATCCAAAAAATCATTATGGTGTATTTTGAGAACAAATACTAGGAGCAAACCACAAAACTTGGCTTAGTTTAACCAACCTACCAACACGACTTCATGAATCTTTCTAAAACGAACCCGAGTCTTTTCTCTCCTTCCTGCTCCCGGAACGATGATAATATTAGGCCCACCAAACTGCACTGGTCAAGAATCAGCTCTAGAAGTAACTCTTATTTCTGCAGAAATCAATTATTAAGGAAACCAATTTTTAAGAGCAATGTGGGTAAAACGCAAGTGCAACTCCTTCTTGCACTAGTTGAGAGATTCAGCTGAAGGAATGGGCACACATTACCCTCAATTTTTACAGGGAAACGTGTCTGTTCCTTCTCTTCCAGGACTTCTCCGTATCCCCTCATTCATCTTCAAGCCTTCCCTGGACCAGAAGTCGAATGATGGGATGGACAGGTATTTGCAAAGTTGTCCTATCACTGCCGCCCTGAATTTCAACTACTTCAGCGTGTAAGATATAAACCTGCTGAGGAGAACTTGCTCTGTGACTGCAGAGCACTCTGGTCTGCAGAACCTGGGCCAGAAACACTTTGATGGACACCAGTAACACAGCGCTAACCAGGTGAGGTGAGGTGAACGCTGTGTGGAGGCTCACAGCACGCTCTTTCTTCGCAGCCCAGGCGTTTCAGTGGTTTTTTCTAAGGTGCAAACACGCAGAGTTTATACATTTATGTTGACAGGTTAGCAGCTTTGCTCTCAGTAGTAACCACAATTTCTTTTGAAGTTTTTAGCTGAAGTTAAGAGATGACCCAGGTCAGTATTCACACATCACACACCACAGCTTTTCTCAAACACAAGAAGAAGAAAAACCCAGCAACAAAAAGCCCAGCTACAGAGTAAACACCACTTACACATACCACAAAAGCTCTTATTTTCCATGCCCATCCAAGACCACAGATTGTCCTAAGACTGAATACTGGCTCTCCACAAAGGACCTCTGAGCCCATCCGAGTGTCTCAGCTCCCTGCCAACCTGCCGGCTCCCAACAACAGGGCACTCGCACATAACAGAACTGCCCTCAGCCAGCTACAGCAATGCACTTAGCATCCAGACAGTGGCTTCTTTTCATTCCATACCTTCTTGTGCAGGCCTTTGTAAAACACACACAAAAAAACTTCACTAGCGCGGAGGGAAATCAGTGGCTACAATTGCAAAGTG
This sequence comes from Mohoua ochrocephala, assembly GCA_013398855.1. Lineage (NCBI taxonomy): Eukaryota > Metazoa > Chordata > Aves > Passeriformes > Acanthizidae > Mohoua > Mohoua ochrocephala. The sequence continues at coordinate 15,837 of VZTA01027916.1, read as the reverse complement.
CCATGTTGCTAGCCAGAGACGAAGAGCGCACAATCCGACGCTGAATGACTGCCAGCAAGGAGGAGTTCCAGCTTAAGGCCTCCAAAGTGCTTGGAAAGCTGTTGCCTGGCTGATTACGTCCCCATTAAAGGGTAAGGCTCCAGAGCAGTGTGCACGGCAGATTAGAGCGGGGCTCCCAGCAGCGCCGGCGGGAGCCGCAGAGCTGAGCCGACACACGTACTCCGCAAGGGCACCCTGGTGCGTACTCGCACGGCGACGCGCCTCCAAGGGCCGCTGCCCTGGAAATGACAGCGGGAGCGGCCAGGCTGCGGTCCCCGGGCAGCCGCCGGGAATCCATGCTCAGCTCCCTCCGAAACGAACCGGCCCTCAAGGAAATTTAAACACCAAGTGAGGGATGCGGTAAAACTCCAATAAAAAAAAAAAAATAGTGAGGACAGTGTCTCTGAAAAAAGGGACAATTTGGCATTTGCAGTGTGTACAAGATGTCTTCATACACTTTCCTGATTCCTTGCCAGTAACTATTCAAAAAAGACCACTTAACAAGCAAACAGGTCTTCAGCACAACAAATAATAAAAAAGAGAGCAAAGCTTGTGCTATTTAAATATCATGAAACATTCTGCTAATCATGCACAGATGGAAGTACAGACGCTTCTGCCAGACGCCTTGTTCAGAAACTTTGCTCTATTTTTAATTATTTGATGCACAGAGGACCTGTTTGCTGATTAAAAGGGCACTGCCTTTAAAAGCACTCCATCAATATGGAGTCTAGCCTTGTTTTTAAAAGAGGACTTTAAAAGTAGTAACTCACACCTCCAAGCTCCCTGCACCAGTTTTTATCATCTTATAACCATGTGGTTGGGGGGTTTTTTCAGATGTTTCTCTCACCTCGAGAAACTGCCTACATACAGGAAAAGTGAAACTAACTATACTCAAGCTATTGTTAAATTCACTGAGTAAATCAATTTGGAAAATGTGTATTTTCCTCTCATATCCCTTAGTCTGTATCTTTTTGTCATTATTTATAACAAGAAGGGTTATCAATTTCCAAATAGAAATTATTTTTGATGGTTTTCTGTTTAGTCAAAAGCCTCCTTTTTGAGAAAACATACCAACTCCAGAATTATCAACCAAAATACTTATTGAATTGTTTGGATTTTTTTTAAAATCTACTATAACCACAACATCATTCCAATAGTCAGTTCTTGGCAAAAGCGTGCTGATACACACACACATAAAAAAAAATTTTAAAAACCCTCTTACATATTTCCACTTCACACCTTAAGTGAACTTCTCTCATCCAGTGGGTGCTTCATTCCTGTACTTCTCCATAGCAGTCCAGGAATTTTTCCCTCTCTGAAGAACCTTACTCAAAATGTATACTATGCCAAATTTATTTTCTTTTTCTGAATGAAGTGCTTTTCAAAAATTCTTTTTTGATTTAACTTACATTTCACAACCTATTACTACAGAACTTTATCACTGGAGCAGAGTCACGGCATGAGAAGAAGTGATGATAAAGAAGCCCAAAGAAAAGTGCCCAAGCTGCTACTTTTGTCCCATCAGTATGACATCTGAAAATGGTACTATATTTTTTTTAATTTACATTAACCATTTGAATTATTGCTATTAATACAGTAAAAGAATCCTTTGATTAGAAAATCACATGATATGATAATAAAGTAATAGTGACTCCATTATTTTATGAGCAAATGACCCAAAGAGTGTGGCTCCTGGCTCATGCTCAGGTACAGAGAAAATAACTGAATGGGTTTTGGTTTTGTGGTTTTTCATTGTTTTTGTTTTTTTTAAAATGCCAGCATGTAACAATTTACAAACGAATATATGCTACTGACTTGTTAGAGATCAGCTGACAAGCCTAAAAAGCAAGATGTCTGCGGAAGAGACACTGCAGCTGGAAGCCAGGGAAGACTGGCAGAGGCGCACGGACTGAAAATCCAATGTTCAGCCAGGGAAACAGGCACCCACAGAGAAGCTTCAGAGAAGAAATAATGGTCTTTTCCCATGAGGAGAAGCGGAAGGTTGCATGGAGTGAAAGGCTTGTCCAGGCAGATCATTGGGGTTGCAAAGCTCAGAATCCAGCTATGACTAACTAGGAAGGAAGAGAGGTAGATGAAACAACATTCAAATTTGCATTTCTGCAGAAAACTACTGAGGTATTGAAACACTCCAAGTGTAAATGCATTTGAGACACACAGAAACACACACGCAATTCAAACGAAAGAAAGGGTCTACACAAAATCTAAGTACTGTGCAGGTAACAAACCCAGTGAGGGAGCTGTGTACAAGTAGGTCAGATATGCAGCAGCAAGAACTGCTGAGCACAGGAGAATCTTGGTAGAGAAGGCAGCGAGGAGAAAAACTGATTGGCCAGCAACAAGAGAAAGGAGTCTGGAAATGGTTAAAACAGGACAGAAGGATAAAAAGGCAAAACACTGCTTGGGCTATGTAAAGAAAGATAAGTCTTATTCACTAACACACCCACCTGAAGCACGGGAAGGAAAGAAGACTGATGGCATTTGACCGAGGAACAACTTTCACTTCCTCTCCACTTGAAGGAAAAGCCAAATGACTGCTCTACTCCCGCCAAACAAACAGTGTCTTATCAGCAGTGCTGACCTGTCTGCGACAGCTCTGAGCCCAGGGGGCCCTGACACACCCCAAAGGCCCCTGACTCCATCACACCACATTTACACCCACGTGGCTCCATTGAAACCGCCCAAGTAAGCAACAGAGGTGGGAATCTGACCCCTTATTTCACCACAGCCCTTGGCTGAGCGCCCCGGTGCGATGTGCAACACTCACACTTCGTGTTAAATAAGAAGAGCAGCATAAAACCACTGGTTGCTGTGGCCTAGGTTGTACAGCACTACTGGTTTCATAGAGACACTCTGGCTGAGCTGTATAAACAGCATCAAACACTGCAGCCAGCCAGCTGACAGCTCAGATGAACGCGCTTCATAGCAGAGCTGCACACATAGCAGAAGTGTGTCTTAGTTTGCATTTCTCCCATTCCATGCAGCCAACGTGACATTCACCAAGTTTGACTCCTTAGGTAACAGGGATGTACTCGATTGCTGATGTTTAATGTATTTCAGATGCTTACCTTCTACCCACCTCAATTTTCCTTAGGGCTCTTTCTCACCGTACACTAACAGATAACAACATCTGGACGGTAGCCTCACGTAGCAAATGTCATGCTTTCACTCAGGAATTACTTTAATTTGCTCAGTCACTGCACACCGTATTCCCTCTGAATCTGCCACTGAGGTGCAACACAAATAAACCAGTGGTGACGAACAAACAGCAGGATGCACCCGTGCTGGTTTGTGTCACTCTCACACCTGAGGACCATGCACCAAGAAGGAGTTATTCTGTCATCTTGTGCAAATATGGAACAAAATGCAGACTTTTATTCCTTCGGTCCTTCCAGCATTGCAGTATCACACCCGTTTTTATGACACTATCTAATGCATTTGTGAGCTATCCAAACACATATATAGTACAATTTTAAACTATAGATTATTGGTCTATAAGCTCCACCATCATCCTCTTTCCCTGTAAAATAGGACACAGATGTGTCACACATACTGACATGGCACTTACCTCCCCCAATTTAATTAATCAACTGTCAAGTTCACAAAGCAAATCGCAAGTGATTTCCAAGACTGTCATTAACAACAAAACTATCAGGCCAGATCACAGCAGAGATCCAGGAAAGCTTAGCAAGAATGGCAAGAAGGAAACACGAAACTCAAAACTGATTCAAAGAGAAGGCAGACAAGTCCTAAGCAGAGAGGTGCAGCAGCTTCTCAGTTCTGCAAACAAGGAGATGCAAACACAAATCGTTTGACCAGACCATCTAGGTCATCCTTGGCTAGTCCATCAGCAAGTGGTACTCACAGAAGAGTGATGCTAACAGGGTAGGTGGTGGGAAAAAGGCAAAGAGAATCCAGAGGAAAGAAACGCAGAGGGAAGGTACCATTTCATTTGGGTGCCAGGGAGGGAACAGCAGTGGTCAACAGAGAAACCTCCACCACATGTCAGTGAGCTGGGTTTTCTTTGTTTTCAACCAGAGCCCAAATCTTAACACATCAGCATGTAATTAAAATCTTGTGTTAACTGAAGATCATGTTCACAATATTCATACGCTGACGTTTTACTTGCATAACTATGGATAGAAATAGTATTGGTGTGTCTTGGTGTGTCTGGGGCCAAACACTTTAAAGTTCCATCTTCGACACCTCTGAAGCAGGCAGACGAAGATCTGTCTAAGTCAACACCTAATAACTCTTTGGCTGCTTCCGGAAAATAAATGTGATACCATGGCTCAGGATGCAGGTCCCTCCACAACAGCTGTAATGGTATGGAGAAGGATTTGTCAAGGGACAAGTCCTGCCAGTGTAAGCAAACCTTTCATATCACAGGTGGGGCGTCCTAAGGAAGTCATATTTCTTTTCCGATTCTTACAGAGGATTCCTATTTTCAGCAATGCCTATATGGCACTACCTGAGACACCTTGAGTCACTAAAAAATTAAATGGGGTGAAAAATAGGTTTTAAAAAATTGAAAAATGATTCAATGACCTTCTGTGAGGTTTTGACTCCTTGTATTATTATACTATTTAAAATGCCAATTCACTGCATTTTATAAAATCTCAAACTGTATTTGGTTTTTCTTCTTTATCTTTGCTTCTAAAACATGACATATTCTTTTAAAAAAAAAAATCCAAAAAGGAAAATGGGACTTATTTTTGTATTAATTTTTTTTTAAATAATCTCCCAAACTACTTTCTATCTGTCTGTATATTTGCTGTCATTGTGTTCATATTTGAATTCTGTACTTCAAGTCACCTTTGATCAACTTGATTAATATTTCTTTCAAAAGATTTTATGGCTGGTGTACTTCACGAATACAATTAAAGTAGATTAATCTGTTCTGAATTATATGTTTCATAAAATTACTGTTCCTCTGATTAATTTTACAAAAACACATGTAACTATGTACAAATTAGTTTTTCTCATTGATAAAACAATCCTGTTACACAGCTTCCAGTACTGGGCAAAAGATATCGTTATGAATATCTAATAAATCAGCAAGCCTGATGATGCAATGTCACGTGAGCTAATACACAAAATACTGTACTTTTTATTCCAGTAAAGGAAAATATAGCCCAATTCTCAGCTTATAGCACTGGCTCAGCTACAACAGAAATCTTCAGGTATCAATATCAGTGGAATAATGCCACCATCTAGTCAAAGTGACTGTAGATGATCCACAAACCTTTCTCTACTGAAACCAGTAAAAAAAATTTTATTCAAATTCAATAGCATGGTTGAATTTCATAGACACTGGGACTGAACAGGACCCATCTGACTCCTGATCCACAAGAGAGACTCACTTTGACCTTACCATGACTGCCATGAGCAGGCTGATGTCATTTCACCCCATAAATCCCCTCTCCTGGTGCTGTAGCTAAGCACTGCTGAACTTAGGTACCCTCTAGAAACACTGCGATGCTGTAATTAGCAGTGAGACTTGTAATGCATTCCCCAGCCAGGAACAAGGGTTGCTGTGGCCACTAGAGTAAAAGAATGTGAAAAGGGAGTGGAGAAGAATGAATAAGACAGGTAACAGCAGAGAAAACACAGTAAAACCTTACTAAAGTGTCGTGTATTAAAAGAGCACAATAACCACCAGGAATCAGCCGAACTGTCAAACAGGTATTACAACAAACAGTGGGGTATTTTTTTTAAAAATTCCATTAAATCGGTTATTTCAGGGGAGAGGAACAATGATACATAGAAGGTCTATCTCTGACACAAGCTTCTGCTTCTGAGCGTCTAAATTACATTAGGTTTGGTGTTGGGGGTTTTTTTGAGAAATTATGTATTTAACATTCTGCTCACAGTGCAACAGTAATCTAAACCCTTCTTTTATTTTTTGGCAAAGGCTGTGCATCACTCACGTTCGGCTTATTGTTAACTGCGAACTGTTCACGTATCTTAGTGTGGTTTCGATGCTTCTATGGCAAGGCTAAACAGCATTTCAAAAACAATGATATCCCCAGGCCCACGCTGTAGTTTCTGAAGCACAGATTAAGCACGGTATTCTGCTCAACAAGCTCGTCACTGTTAAGTAACTCATCAGAAAATAAAGAGGGAATTATCAAATGGGAATTGCCAAGTAATTAGTTCTCTGAAGCAGATGACATACAACTGTTAAAGGGAGGGGCTTCCCTGCTAGTCATATGTCAAAGTAGAGCCTACTAATCTGTAAATAAAAATTCAGTACATATGATTAGTGCAATGGGTTTTTAACTGCGAGTGGTATGTGGAGAACAAAGTTCCAACTTCTTCTACCATAATAACCTACCAGGATTTTTTTTTCCCTTGCACATATTGAATTTTCAAACCATTCTGGATCTACTTGCTGTCAGACTACCTAGAGAAAGCTATGAATACTGCACAGTACCAAGCAGCAAATATGTTCAGGGGCTACAGAAGAGGCGAAATGCATTTACTATTATATACATTTGAAAATATCACTTTCTAGTCAGCTGCTACACATGCCACTGAAAAGGAGCCACACCAATGAGAAAATATTCAGTAGCACAAAATTTCTGAGCACAGTAAAGGAGGATTAAGCCTGCTTTTTGTAATTATCCTTTTCCATTAAAGCCTGACTTTCTTTCAAGTAGCTGGCCTCACAGAAATGTTAACTGTACAAAACTACAAAGGCCTTCACACGTGGGGACCTGACAAACAAAAATGTGGTAACAGTCACAACCACACTCCGATACAAGTGCGAAAGACTTTGACATTTCTACTTTTTATAGAGCAAGGAGTGACTCAATAAATCCTAAAGTCAGGTTTACAGCTAGTTCCAAAATAAGTAACTGACGAAAAAATAAAGAGGCAATTATCAAATGTGGGGTTTGCCTCTATCACAGTGTCTCACCATGAGAAACCCCTCAGCCAACACATTTAAATCCAGATGCTGCCACCTGGGCTAACTTCAGACCAAAATTATACCCCTGCTAATGAGGGCTAACTTTCTTTCAAAGGCACGGCTCTGGTTTCAAGGCAAAGCAAACCCCACCAGCACACCCCTGCCCAACACACACAGCCAAGGCAGAGGGCAGCAGGAGGGCACACACCGATGCTCAGGCTTGCACACAACTGCACATCACATCCAGGCAGCTCACCGCTTCTCAGCCCCCAGCACATGGAAGTTCTCCATCTACTCATGCTCACACTAACATCCCAAAGCCCACACTTTTAAAGGAATGCTAACAAGTTGCAGTGCGTGGGACACTAAGACTCATTCCATTTGCAGATACACCTTTTAAAAACACCCAGCTGGAAGGTGAATCAAACCTCGGATAGTGCCTTATATCACATTATGAATGTCAGCCTTGTGTTTTTATGGAGGCATACCACTACACCCAACTCCATTTACACTTCAGACCATGCTATGAAACTTTCTCTCAGTCAGACAGCAGACCTTCAGTATCTGCTGAAGGAACAACAGAGCAAAAACATGAAAGGTTAAGGCTGAGGTGAGGGGACCACAAAGCCTCATTTTTAAGACATCTGTCAGCATTCACATCACTTCATTTTATTTACCTTTCAGTTGCTCACACATAAAAAATTTAAAAAATTAAAATTATTCCTAATTACTATCCAATTATACCTAGTTCACAGCTCCATTTCACTTGTGCTGTTAACACTAGAAATCTCCATTGCCTACCTGCTTTTAGCCCTACAGCTATTGTAGACCTTCATAAACAGCATGAGGGAAGAAATAAAACCAGCTGTGATAAAAGGACACTGATATGACAACCAAAAACCTACCACTGCACACAGTAATAGAGAGACAGATTAGTTCTTTTTATGTTCTCTATTAAGTATTTTAAAAGGGCAGACTGTTGCCTGTTTACAGAGAGCAGTAGCCAGAAGTCTGCATAAAACAGAAATTATGTCTTATGTAAAAAATAAGCTGTATTAGGTAGTATACAGACATACTTACTGAAAATTCAGCCAAAAAAATTTTCTTACAAATGAGCTGCAGCTGTAAATTCATCCCAGTACTATAATATGATTAACAAATATCAAGTGATTCGACAGCAGAAGAGATTAAAAAGAACTCTTTAATTGTTAAAATGTCCGGTATCTTGTGCAAAATCCTCTCAAGACAACTGTATAAAAGAAAGCATTGAGTCATTTGCCTACGTGGAAGGAGGCAGTGCACACTCTGAACAAATAACAATAACTCTATGTTTTGGAGAGCAGGCTAAAATTAACTAAAAATAAAAAAGAAAGAAAGAAAGAAACAAACAAACAAACAAAGAAAAGCTGTATCTATTTATTTATTTTCGTTTTACTTTTACTAATACCCATGTCCTTATCCAGGCAAGATGTTTAGCAGGCTCTGCAGAAAATGCTGCTTGAATTGGAAGGGTAAACACACCTGGAGAGCTGGCACACAACAGAGATGTCACCCACTGAAGCCACACAATTCCTCACGCGAGTGAAGCCATGAATCCACACGTAGGGGACATTAGGCCTCAACTACAGTTTCTGAGATCCATTTTGGATGCCTTCAAAGGTGCCCCATGTTCCGCCCCTCTGACAGGTCATAACCCAAGTCTGCCTAAAATGGAGCAGGGCTGTTGCCACCTTCACCCCGAAACAAATGCAAAAGCCAGAAAGACAATGGGCGTGAGTGTGAAATGCTCTGTCTGCGGCTGCTCCCTGCGCAGTGCCAGGTCATGTTTCTTTCACGTGTTACTACTGTGAGCTCCTGTCTGTTTCCCCCCGTGACAGAGAGAACATTTGTAAGCAGGCAGTGTCTATCCCAGTAACTTTTATTTCACTTATTTAGTTAGACAGTGGGCCTGATTTTGATCGTTCCATAGAGAAAATGAGAACTAACTAATGAGGTCAACAGAGGTACCCCCAACTCAGTGACTAAAATGTCCAACAACAAGAAGTTAAACCAAATCTAACCTAATCTAAGGTCCCCAAATACAATACTATACTTCAAGCTGAGCTGGTATAGAAAAAACAGCATTTTAGTACTATATGCCTGTCATGCCCCTGCCCCAGACTTAACTACGTTACATTTTTTAATCCAAAATGTTTGCTTAACATCAAATATACTCTCTCTCATGTAATTGCAGAAAATACCAGATGCTAAAATATCCAAGGTGACTTAGCAGTACGTTGTGGGCAACACAATCTGATTATTCATAGAATTTGACCAATGCTCTATAAACAATTACTTCTTCTAATTAAGAGATATAAGCTTTTCCAGCAGTAATCATTTCTTCAAATAAACACATTTTCATACAACCCAAGCTAATCCTGAAAAAAAAAAATTAAATGCTTTGTGGAAATGATAATGTCATAGCAAAAAACTTCCTTCTATTCGATGTCCCAAGCCAATAGCTGCTACCAAGTCGGTTTTCTTCCAAAACGGAAACACGAAGTGTGTCAGCGCACGGGCACTTCGTGTGGTTTTTCACTCTCAAGAAACTCTCATTGCTCTGAAGCTGCAGTGGTTACCATCCACCCCCACCATCCAAGCTCATTTGGAAACTGTAACAGGCATGTCCTTGCATGTAACTACTTGCCTGGGCAACTTCCCTCTAAAACACAACACCCTTGCCCACAGCCACAATAAAATGCAAATGATGAGCTGCATGCTTTTCTATAACATGCTGCATACATTAAAAAGTTATTCTGCAATGGAGACTTTCTGATCAGCCCTGCATAAATAAGAATGCTACTGTAATTAAGCTTTCTGATTGTAAATTTAAAAAAGAAACCCTTTGATTTTCTGCGAGCGATCATTATATTTCATTTTCTTTTATTTAAAGACACAGGCAATTTTATTATGACCCTTTATCTTTTTTTTCTTAAGGCATTAGCAGTATTGCCAATCCCAAGCACTTAAAAATCATAGAACAGGTCCAAAAAACCAGGCTGGCTTAATGACAATCAGATTAAAGAAATAAAATAAAAATTTATGTTCTTTTTATTGGCAGTATGATTGTTGAGTCTTGGGACTTGCTCTTTTCAAGTTATTTTCCACAACCATATGGGAAGAAGAGAGAGAGGGAAGGGACAGCAGCAGACTGATACTCGTGCACTTTTACATCTTGTCTGGCCACAGCATTTCAGGGAGGAAAATCAGAAGAACTGAAAGCATCCTTCAAAACAGAGCAAAAGACACGCAGTAGTGACTAATTAATCCTGAGAACTACTCTAATGCCAGACAAAGTTTAATGCACAGAAGAAACTCAAGACAGCGGAAAAGCCAAGCAGGCGGCAAGCAACAAGTATCCTGAAAATGTTCATAAAAGTGAAGGATTTATACAATTTTACACATGGCATTTTATAACAAAAATCAAAGTCTGCCAACTTTCCCATTCATACTAACATCTTCCAGTAACTGAATATATTCTGACCTCAGGTGAGCGTAAAACCACTCATCTGGAACACACTTGTTCTGTAAGTCACCGAACTGAGTCACCAGAGTTAAAGGAATTTTTCTGAGCAGAGTTTCTCAAGGACCTCTACTGCCAGGCAAGGGAAGTACAAACCTATCACGGGTAGGTAATCACACAGACACCGGGAAGGTGGCCACTTTGCTTAAAACCCAGAGCAGACAGTGCACACTTGCTGAAGGAAATAAAAAGCATTGCATTCTCACCTTATTGGCAGTGCATAACTGTACGGTGAAGACAAAAATGACGGCGGTCACTGTCCTATGGGGTCAAGAATAAATTCACAGCTTGTATTGCTTGCCCATCTGGCTTGGCCTGCAATGTGACTGTTGGTTCAGGAGTTGAGGAGATGGAAACCAAAATAAAGAGAAACAGAAAACACAGTTAAGAGTCAAATCATTTACAACACGCTAAGACATCCCAATGAAGACCGAGAGAGGCTGCTTTTACTATTACTCAAGCGCAAATAAACTATAGATTTAATCCTGCAGACAGAGCTCATACAGCAGAGAGCAGAGCCCATTTATTCAGTGTTCTTTTCCTAAATGTGATCTTAATGAGGTGAAGAATCATAAGCGAGTGAAGATGACTGTCTTCATTGCCAACAGAACTTATTTTATTTGAGAAGCAGAAGCATCCTGAAAACATAGTGCTGCAACTACTACTACTAGGTGAAAAAAATTCACCTATTGGAATGTGACTTTACCTCGCACGCTATTTTGTCATTAAAGGTGGCACACTACAGTCAATGCCTATTACTGTAAACTCCCAAATAATATAAACAAAGAGAAACTCTACCAATGTGGTTTTTTTATTATTTCTGTAATTTTGCTCAGCAAAATCATGACGAGCCAGCACTGAACTTCTGCTGACATCACCTATTAAACAAAATACATTTGGGTTTTTCACTTGGAATCTCACCAAATATTTTTATCACTCTTGGTACAATAAAAGGATTTAGTGGGACCATTTCTCCCTCACTGAGAATAATTTCTGTTGTTTCAGTTTATGAGCATACTTACTTGTTCCTATTTAGGGAAGGATTTACATGCATACTTAACTCTAGATAGGTTCTTTAATCAATTCTCATTCAGCAAAACCCTCACTGGGACACGTACTGAAGTAACTTTGCAGACTGGGACCAATGCACACATACAGATTTGCATGTGTTGTACAACCACTTCAGACTACAGCTTTGAGAGGGGAAAAAAAAAAAGCCACAAAGCATTACATTCTCAACACACGCACTGAGATCAAAAAAGAGTTATGGTCATGGATCTAGTTTTTGTCTTTTTGCAAAAGTCAAGAATCTACAAAGTTTCTTACGGTTTAAAATGTTAGTCATGCATCACCTCAGCCAAAACCATGTAAAAATCTTCAACTTTCTCATATAAAGAATGTGAACCACTGAATAAGGCTTCAAAATACAGCGCCTTCATCCAAATACCTATTTATTTATTTATCACACTTAGAGTCTTGCTTAAAAGTAAAATGAAAGGATGAGGTGAGGATTTTCAATTTGCAAAGCTTAGGCTATTGAAGTCACTGGAGTACAGCAAGTCGGTTCTTTGCAATGAAATATTTACCTGTGCCAAGCCTGCCATACTTCTGCTTCTTGTTCTAATTATATCTTTATCTGTTAACGCAGAGTTGGTTACAGCAGTCTCAAAAGAGACCTACAACTAAATCTGTTATCTGCACTCTCTGAATTGTACACACCGTACCCGTACAGTTCTCCAGAACAGCCGAATCGCTCACAACCTGTGTGGTTATAGCTGAGGCTGTCACACAGCCCGACTTCTCTCAAGCATCACCAGCGTCAGCTGCTCGCACGCTGGAGTAGGTTTGCAGCCAGCCAGTGCTTCAGCCCATCTATGCAACCCTGACAAGCACTTCCTTACAGCCTGCCGTACTTCTTCATTGCATTTCCCCCTCCATTAGTACACCACAACAAAAGCAGGGTGCTTTTGAACAAGGACAACGATAATCCTGACTGTCATCTCCTAAAATATGCTACTAAACTTCAGCAACGGGAAAATTAGGCCTTGATTTTGTTTTACTAGCCACAATACTAACACAATTATTTTTAAATTCCAATGTTTAAATCCTTAGTTGCTTTCCAGGTGACTGCATTCAAGTGTCTATTTTCTTAATTAATGGGAAACTAGGCCACTGGATCTATTACATAAAAAATTTTTGTTAAGTGAAATTCCAGGTCTCTTGTAAATGTCTTTTAAAACAAAACTAGTTTTTTCAACCTTTCTAAATAAATTCAACCAGGCTAGAAAAGCAAAGTTACACTGTTTATTTTTCAGAAAAGTTTTTTTTTACTATGGATATATGGCCTTTTTGAAAATAATTACTTTCTAACACTCTTAGTCACACAGGTAATTTGTCTTACAATAAAATATGTATAAGCAGCATGCGGCACACAAAGGCTCACACTACAGGAGTCGTCCTGCTCGTGACTATTCCACTCTCTCCAGCCGGCCCTCCTAACAAGCTCTTCCATTTCAAGCCACCTCCTCAGAACGGACGTCCAAAACAGAGGTGGCCGCACGGAGCAGAGGATATTCTCTCCTAACCAGAAGGGCAAGTTGGTTGAGGCACTGAGAAGTTGCACTTCAGTGCAGGAAATTGCCTGCAAATACCCTATCCCGTCACCCCTCCGAGAAGAAACGCTCCTGCTCAACAGGCAGGCTGAGACCTGCAAACTCATCACACCAAACCCAAGACCGCCAGCTGCCTGTCACCACAAGAGCTGAACCACCAACAGACATTTCTCATTGCCTCCTCCTCCAGCTCCAGTGCTTTACCATCAGAGTGATTAAAATATCTATTTTACTGAGATATTTCTGGATTGCTTTATGTTCCAGCCTGGTACTACAAACGCTCAGGAGCTGTGGGTGCTGTTGATTTCTCATCACTGAGACACAAAATCCTCCGGGCCAAGTTCAATATTAGTGTAAGTGCACCCAAGATTAGTGACTGGAATAGGGGTGTTACCCACTTCTAGATACTTAATGCAGCTCCTTAATCAGGCAAAAATCCTATTTAAGCTCACAGTGCTTTGTGCCGTGAAAAGCAATATACAGAAAATAACAGTGATACGCAGCAGATCACTTTCTGAGCTCGGTTACTCTACTACATGCCTGGATTAAGTCCAATAAATGGAGTTATTTGAGATATACACCCATGTAAGTGGCTCACAATCCCATCCCCTGGAGCTGCTCCAGATTTATGACATTAGAACACAGTGACAAATTCGGTGCTTTTAAAAAATTATACCTACATTTGTGGAAGAGTGGCTTAAAAGAGTGATGTCCAAACACTGAGAATGAAGACAAATATACATTGCTTGGTGAAACAAGTTTTTAAGAGCAACATGCAGTTCAAAGCTAATTGTATTGCATATCCTTCGACAGTATTATAAACTGTATCAGAAAGTCTCCTGCTCTGTGGCTATAATATTTTGATGAGCATAAATGCAAAAAAACCACCCATACTAGAAACAAAGTGCTTGCTGAAGCAAAATCTGTTTTTAATAGTATATACTTAGGATTTTATCATGAGAAACTGCAGTCAGCTTTCACCGAACACACAAAAGGGCCTAGACCTTGATAAGAGGAGGTTTAACAAACCTAGAGTGACAATACTGACATCAAGTATCACCGATTTTCATCTTACTGGGCAGAGGGTGTAAAGTACAGTACAGGAGTGGAGAGTGACAAGCCTGTGGCCTATAATGAGAATGCTGGAATGGGAACTGTTAACAAACACTGCTCCAGCCACCAAACAGTTAAACCAGACAGACAGTGGTGGGGGGAGGGCCTGGGGGGGGAAGGCAAACTCTGAAGAAACTTTCACGCAAGCTTGTATAAGCCAAAAGCATTTTTACAAAGCACCACACCTTCATTAATTTGCTAATAATACACGCAAGTGGAACTGACGATTTGGCTGACCTGCTAAGCGTGCCACGTACGATCCCATCTGCCTGACACTCCAGTGGGCAAAGAACACCCTTCCCGAGAAGTTCGGCCATTAGGAACCCACCACCGGCATCTTTCAATTTTCGGAAAGCTCGAGGCGGTGGCCGCGCCGGCCGTACGCCACCAACGCGGCACACGCAGGGCTGGCGGTCGCCCGCTGGGTCGCCCGGCAGCCACACACGCACCTGGCTGGCCGGTGAATACGGTGAATCCCGTCTGTTACCATGGCAGCCTGATCTAATTACATGACTGATCAGGGCTGGAGTAAGCGCGCTGAAAACCTGCACCGCTGACATGTCGCTACATGATGAGAGAGACAGACAGACAGCCGAGCACGGAGGAAAACCTATCGACCCCTGCCTTACGTAAAAAGTGAGGAGATTACAGCCACCCTTTCAAAATAGCTGCTGCCCGTAAAATACCGGGCCGGTTTCACGAATAAATTAGGTGCAATAACGTACAATTACTACTATTATCTTGCAGCATCACAAAAATAACTACGGCGCAATATTTTCCCTGGCCATTCTCAATTTCCCTCTCGCCCATTCATAACCCTTGCTCCATATGACAAAACTGCACCGTCTCTGTCACCCTAACAGAAATAGATTAACATGAAGCCGGGATTTTCCTTTAGGGGACGGTTTCATTCGAAACTGAAATTAAAAGTCCTTGACTTATCAGTGTGTCAGCACAGTAACTCACTATGCCTGACCGTATCTGACACGTAAAGTAACCATTACTGCATAAAATACATAACCATGAGCGTTAAAGGTTAAAGTGTAAGCTGTGTTACAAAATATGAATTTCTTTACCATATGAAAGGGAAAAGGTCTCCGGCAAAGGTCATCTACCTGCACACCACCCTTCCCGATCTGTACCCAGAAATCATTTGTAAAGAGGAAGGTTTTACAAACCTAGATTTCTTCGTCTGGTCGTAAAAGAAACGCTTAAAATTTTTCCCCAATTCTATCTGGAGTTCGGGCTCATAGGGGAGAGATGCTGCTCGGAGGAGTCCCTATTACACAGCATACGGTAAACAAAATAAAAATAGCCTGTCGCTCTCGTTGTCTACACAGTGCATTATATAACGGGCTTCCGACTTGTTTTCTTTTCTATTATTACTCTTCAGTAATTCCTCCTCTTCAATAACATGTAAATCGCTCCCAATTCTGTCATTTTATTATTATCGCTATTACTATTACAGTAGGAGCTAACGCTTTTCCAGCACGCTTTAATTTAGACTTTAATATTCTCAGGAATCACATTGACGGATTCAGCACCCACAACCGTACACGGGGTCATTTATTTGTTTTTCT
>VZTA01027915.1:4558-38311 GCA_013398855.1 Mohoua ochrocephala | reverse complement strand
TTGCTTTCAAACTAGTACAGAATGTTATTTAGGAACATAGAAGTAGTTCTTAATATCTTTTTTAACAATTTTTTTCCACCTTATTTTGTTGTTGTTGTTTTAGTCTTTGTAAACATGTAAATTCAGACGAAAAGTTCGCACAGTATCATTGGAACATTCCCCCTCCCTCCTCATGCATCCCATTAATCTAATCTGTTAGAAGGATTTATTCTGAATGTTTAGAAGAATGGAGATAAAGTTCCAGAATTCCTATGAAGAGTAAAAAGTACATAGATATAAAGATGAAAAAAATGCGATAAGGCAAAAGAAGAAGGCAGCAAAACTGCTGTCCTTCAGTGGAAATGCACACATTCACGTATGCGTACACATCACGTGGTACTGTCATACGTCAAACTGAACTGCTTCAGTCATTTTCATTACGTCTTGCTTTTCAAGGCCATTAAATAATTAGGGTGGATTTTTTTGAAGCAAGCATAGTGAGATAACAAGTAGATAAAGAATACTTAAACAGAGATATGTATCACATGGAGAAAAGCATAAAATATGGCAATTCTAGAATTAATAAACAATTTGGGCATCAGCATTCACCTAATCTTTCTTATGTGCAAATTTTTAAAATATTACAATAAAAAAACAAGCAAACAAACCTCTTCAGTCAATAAAAATTTTACTCTTAATTTACTGTGTTGTTCAATTTTCAAGTATGAAAACCTTTTATTTCTCCATTATAATAGATCTCTTTTCAATATTAATTCCATAATTTTCTGAATTTTATCAATATTTTTCTTTTCCTGAGTGCCATTTTTTATCTAGGAAGAGAAACATAAGGGGAGATTTCTCATTACTCCTCTTCCAGTGTGTTGGGGTATGGCCAGTTGAGTCTACTCAGTGTGACATATACGTACATCATAGAGGCACCTAAATAGGTAAAAAGAAATAAAAATTAATTATCTGATAAACAAGGCATATATTGAACATTCAAGGTCATTAGCCATCCTTATTTTTTTTTTAGTAATATATCTGGAGATCCCTTACGTTAATCAAAAGTATAGGAAATATAATTTAAAAAACTAAGATAATTTTTTTTAATTGAAATGAGAAAAATACAATATGAATTAAAATTTATGCTTAAAAATTAAAATTATCCTTATAAAAGCTTAATAAATATACATATGCTCTTCATAGAACACTTTCAAAATACATCAAGTCATAAACAAAATTGTAGGAAAAGAGAAGCTGATAGTAAGCAGTTCATTCAAATACTTCTAAAGATATTTAAAGATAGAAATGAAAGGGTTCCTATTGTTTTCTTCTTAATTATACACAATTATTTATCATTTAAACTTTGAAACTCTTATTCCTTTCCTGATTCCTGATAGTTGTACTATCTTTTCTTGGACACCCTCACAAACTGAGGATGGCAACATCAGATGGACATTGAATGAAAGAGAAAAGAATAAATATTTCTCTATGAGAAAAAGTAGTAACTTTTCAAATATTTGTTATTCCAGTTGTGAAATTGCTAGGTTAGCCCCTTGTCTGGTACTTCTTACAAGTATCTAGCCAGGAACGAGCTGGTGCACTTGTCCCATTCTACTATAAAAGGGGGAGCTGGGAAGGATTCTTTTGATAGATTTTTTTCTGACGAAAAATCAAGCATGAATTCGGCAATATTGTATCTGAGAACCATTTATTGAAATAAAAAAAACCAACAAAAACCCAAAGACAAACAAACAAACAAAACTAAGTGTTCTTATTAAGGGAGGGGGACAGGAAAAGGGAGCAGAGAGAGAGAAAAGAGAGAGAGAGGAATAAACAGAAGATGGGGACAGCATTACCACAAAACCCCGGCTATCTGTCAGCATCAGTTTGGCAGACGGCGCGTGCGTGTTGCGAAGGGCGCGGTGCATTTGCGCGGCTTCCGTGGCAGGCTGGGCGCGATTTTCAACTGGCAATGACAGTCTACTTCCGACAACGGCTGCGGGTGGCAGCTGCAGACGGCGGCTACAAGCTGCGAGCAGTGGCTGGAGACTGGATGCAGGCGGCAGGCTGTGGATGGCGGCTACAAGGTGCGAGTGGCGACCGTGGAGCAAGAGGTCTTCACGGTGATAAGCNCGTGGCAGGCTGGGCGCGATTTTCAACTGGCAATGACAGTCTACTTCCGACAACGGCTGCGGGTGGCAGCTGCAGACGGCGGCTACAAGCTGCGAGCAGTGGCTGGAGACTGGATGCAGGCGGCAGGCTGTGGATGGCGGCTACAAGGTGCGAGTGGCGACCGTGGAGCAAGAGGTCTTCACGGTGATAAGCTAGTTCCTGGAATCGGCACAGCAGGGTGAAGCAGGCACGGGCAGGGAAACAGGACCACAGGGAAGGGAGTGTGAATGTGGGAGCAGAAGGGGCCAAGCTGACCCTCCAAATGACCCAAAGCAAAAAGACCTCGTGGTGTTGCGGCTAGCTGCTTCTATGTGCCCCCAAACTCCTCCCCCAACTTGGCTTCGCAGGCCCATTTTTGGGGGGCATCTTTGGCAGCCATCTTTCTTCACTTCACTTGTGACATATGTTAAGGCATATATATATATACATAGGTCCCTCTCAGCAGTGTTCCCAGTTCTTCAGAGATGCAGCATCTGCACCAACTTTGCTTTATGGGACTGAAATCAGAACACAAGTTAATTTGAAGCCTTGTAAACAGTGAAAAATATGATAAATCAAGGAAAATACAGGGGGAAAAGGTGAAGCAAACAGGAGAATCCTTGAAATAAATGTTACCTTAAAAGAAAATACAGTAATATCAAGCAAATAATAATAATATACTGGTTTTATATGCTAATTAGGTTAAATTTTTTCATCCCCTTTCTAAACATAAAGTTTGAAATCAGTCATGACCTGTGAAGATATGTAATATTTTCCATCTGTTTGATATGTGTCTCCTCAAAAGAAAACCCCAGCCATCAGAACACTTTTCGTTAAAATTTTCATTTTTATTAATGAAATACTGTTACATTGCATTAATGATAAGTAGATGCAGAGAAAGTAAAGAAATCTTTTCTGATAGGGAGAAGTGTCTTCACGTCAGTTGTGACAGACTTATGGTCTGGGAACACCTCCATGGAAAATTTTGAGTGAAATGTTGGATGTGATCTCTTTCCAAATCCGAGTTGCTGGGCTTACCGAAGAGGAACTCAGGAAAACCCTCTGTACGTCTTGCTCCCAGAGATGAACAGTGAGTGCACAGTGACTTGCAGACCACACTGGAGCACGACAGGTCAACATTCTTCTCTGAGCTGACTTCACAGAGACATAGATGTCTCTACTCTATTTTCACTATCAGCAACTGGGAATGCCTCACAGTACTCCCAGAGCCAGATGGTGTGGATAGGCTTTCCTTTCAGCCCACAGCTTTACTGCAGATTATCCTGTGCCATGAAACCAGGTTTTACCACTAAAAAAACCCAGCTCATTGTGCTCAGAGTGTAAATTAATGCACATACTGCCAATTCTAAGAATCATGAACTGGAATGAAGCAGGAGGCAAAGCCACACTGTCAGTAGGAATAAGCCAAAAGGAAATTTATCCAATTTTCAAAACTGCACAGAAGCTTGTCCTCTCCTAATACTGAGTTAAGAGTTACCTTCATCTGTGCCTGATAAGCACAGCTTTTATTAGGGATTTGATGTTTTGGTTATTCAAAGGCTCCAAAGCCGATTTTAGAAACAATGAGTTTAGAGACAGTAGGCAATGTTGTTTAAAATTACTATTACTGTCTAATTCTTAACACTATATTTTAGACTTGAAAGTAATCTTCCTGGGAATTTAAAAAAGCAATTATGTTGCGCTTGCTCAGTCTTCAAGATTTAATAATTTTTAACTGGATAAATATAGGCATGTTACAGTGACATTGATTTTATTTAAAATTAAGTGAATTTCCAGATTTCAAGCTTTCTAACAATGAAATTAGAGACAAGGGTTATTCAGATCTTAAACTAATGTCAGTAACACATAGAAAATCAAAATCTTACAACAATCAGGATAAGTTTTTATTTTCACCTTCAAAATATATTTTTGTTTTAAAATATCCTATTCCATTTACAGGAGTCATGTTTTCAAGGGAAGGTGTTGGAGTATCATCCAAACTCAACTTACTATACCATGTAAATCAGTTTCACGTACAATAAAGCTAAAAACACGTCTTAAGCAGTAAGATGTGAGAAATAGACTATCTCTTTTAAGAACTCAGGAATGTCTGGATCAGTGTTCTACGATCCTACTGGTGTTATTGGAAGAGTTACTTTTTTGATGGCAGCAAAGATGAATAGTAATTACTTTTTCCCTTTTTCTTTTTTTCAAGCACTGTTGCTTCTGCCTCTGGCTCCAAATTCATGGCAACTTTCTTTGTGGCTTTATTGATTTTCATCAGAAGGATTGGCAAGGAGATGTGGAAAATAATCCCTCCCTTTTTCTATTAAAATTCTCTAAACCCATGACAGTTTTCAGAAATAAAACACATAAATTTATGTATTAATTATTAAGTAAAATTATTAAGTTAATAACAAATAATACCCATAAACCCATAATATTTACTTGACAGGATTTTATTTTGGTTTATTGTCCACTTGTTTGTTTAGCAAAACACAGCCCATCACAGAGCTGTTAGCACTCTGGAGCTAGGACAAAGACAACTGTGTTCAAATGCAACTTCTTAATCAAGAAAAACGACACTTTAAGCACCTCTTAAATGAAGTGCCATAACTGCAATAATTTAGTGATATAGACCTGATATTTCCAACCAAAGTTGTATTTTGATCTGTCTTCTGATGAAGGCTTTGTCAAAACTATCATACTCTTCTGCACTAGATTTCAATCTGAACTTCAATGGTAATTAAAATAATGACAGTTTTTGCTAGCTTTAGCTGGCTCTTAATCTACAATTAAAACAGAAGGAAATTAGTGTTATACTACCAAATGACATAGAGAAATAACCTAATATGAAGGCCAAGCTGGATGGGGTTTTGAGCCACCTGGTCGAGTGCAAGGTGCCTGTGGAAGTGTGGTTGGAACTAAGTCATCTTTAAGAACCCTTCCAACACAAACCATATTAAGATTCTAAGGTTTAATAATGTTATTTTAATATTCTAGAGAGTAAACAGTTCCTGTAATTTTATTTTATTTTTTTAATGAGAACTAGAAAGTAAACAGTAATGAGTGGTGTACCTCAATACTCTATACTGGGACCAATACTACTTAAGATCTCCATCAATGACATGGACAGTGGGATTGAGTGCACCCTCAAAAAGTTTGCAGATAACTCCAAACTGAGTGGTGTGGTTGATCCTCTAGAGGGACAGGATGTCATCCAGTAGGAACTTGACAGACTTGAGGAGTGGGTCCATATAAACTTTATGTAGCTCAACAAGGCCAAGTACAAAGCAGTATTCAATATCAATAAAGACTGGGGGATGAATGGATTGAGAGCAGCCCTGCCAAGAAGAACTTGGGGGTGCTGGTGGATGAAAAGTTGGATATGACCCATCAGTGCATGCTCACTTCCCAGAAAGCCAGCTGTATCCTGGACTTCAAAATAATTGTGACCAGTAGATGAAAGGATGTGATTCTCTCCCTCTACTCCACTCTTGTTAGACTACACCTTCAGCACTGCATTCAGTTCTGGACCCCCCAATACAGGAAAGCATTGATGTTTTGGAATGGGTCCAGAGGTGGGTCATGTAGAAGATCAGAAGCCTGGAACACCTCTCCTATGAAAAACAACTTTGAGAGTAGGATCTGTTCACAGGACAAGGCTCTCAGGAGACTTTACTGTAGTCTTTCATTAATTACAGGGGTCTTGTAAGAAAGATGAAGAGATTTTTTACCAATAATGGGATCATATAATGACATTCCTGATTTTTCATCTTCTTCACTGGCATATCTCTTCAATATTATGAAATACGTGGATGAAATAGTACTTCCTACATTGCAGTGACAGTCCAAAATGTCTGTGGAAGATATAAATCTCATTCATTTAAGCACAGACTTAGGAGTCATTAGTATATTCAGGATTTCTTTGGATGACAAGACTGAAATTAATTTCAAGCGGGTGACATTTAAATTTAGGTGTCTGCTTCCATTATCATCAGCAGAGATCAATGGAGCCCACAGAACAAACACCATGTGAGGGCCAAGTCAGTCAGCTGTCCAGACATAAGCGATAATACCTTTTGAGAGGCACCAGGATATGTTAGACGTCCACACAGAGATGGCAGATATGACACTCAGGAGATCAACATCGCTGTTGAATGGCAGCTGGAGGACAGCCAGTGTTTGCTATGATATCACTCATCTTCCTGGACAACTCTGTTGAGGCATTTGAATAGAGTCCAGTGTATCTGTTAAATGTCTTCATGGAAGGCCAGGGAAGAATTACAGTTGGCCAAGTTGAACTTTAAAATTAATTTAGTGGTTCATTTGCAGTTTATAGGCAATTCTCTAAATGAAACATTTTTACTGATAAGCATGACTGGACATCAGAAAGGCATAAAACACAACAGTGACATCAAGAAAAAATTAGGTGCACAAAGAACTTACTTGAACAGAAGAATCCAAAATTGTATCCTTTGTACTGGTTCACATCTCCAAAAGTCCAAGCTTGTTCTTTCCTGCTTGACTAAAATAATCTAGAAGAAAATATATAAGTATGTTGACGTAGCATTATGATGCAAAGATAATGTACTAAAATCAGATACCAAACACTTTCAAAAATATGCTGAAATCCAAATATCTGCCAATGCAAGCAGTTCCTTACAGAGAAATAAATAAATCTTAGATCTGTAAAAAAGTTTTTATCACTGAAGTAGTTTAACATTTTGGCACTCCACTGAAAAAACAGAAAATGCAATATTTAAATTTTTAATATTGGTAGAGGATAAAATTCTGGAATTCTATATCTATTTTGCAACATTAATGAAACTGTGATACTTAGTTTCTAATCTACAGTTTCATTTTTCTCAGCATAATTGCTACACAAATATGCCACCAGGAACAAGTGTAATTTGTTGTGGAGATGATTTATCAGCAATTTTATATAACTTGATCATTTTTTATGATAACACAAAAATGAAGATCACGTTTCTGACTATAGCTTTGACAAAGACATGGTTAGGTATGTCTAAAAGATTTATTGTTCATCTGCTGGTTGGACATTTTACTGTAAAAATACCACCAAAATATGTTTCTCATTACATTGAAACAAAATGAGTCCATCTGATTTCTAACTTATTGTCAATGGCTATTATTAAATGAAAACCATTTTTCAATACATTGTTATTTGCTACCCTTAGAATGCTTGATTTTTATAATTTCATTCTGTATATTTATCTACTTACACATATCTTTCTTTGAAGTAATTCCTGTATGAAGGTTTGGGTATAGAACTCTCCGAGAATTACTCTCAAAATGCAATCTGAACATGACTGCGCCAGTTTCCTCTGTCCTACACAATTATTCATCATGCTCTGAAAGCTCCTCACCTCAAAACATCCCTATAAAATTCTCTTTAGATGACCATTTTCCACAAAATTATTAAACTTGTTGTATCCATGATGCGGTCTTCTAGTTCTATAAGATCATGCTACCTTAAACTCTTCATTGCTTTTGATATTCTAGGAGTTCCTTTTGGAAGCCAACAGATACATTTGAAGTTTTTAATCAATTCTGTTATTGATTCATTCTGACTCTGTCATTCTTTAGATTAACATTTGCTTATCTTTTATGTCTGCTTGAGTGACACATGATTTTCTTAGGGTCTTATCCTGGACCCATTTTTTAGGGTTTATGGCATGCTTACCATACTAAGAAGTTTTTCTGGTGTGTGTTCTAATTTTGTGCCAAAGTTTTCAAATCCTGGAAAAACTCTTTACTCTGAGAATAAGAAGTATACTAACTTGTTAAGACAGAGATTTCCATATTTCATTTTGTAGACCTTCACAGAAAACAAGGATAACCAAGTAATAGTTAAGACTAATGAAAGGCCTCACATATTTTTTCAGAGGTACTTAGGCATAAAGTGTAGCTCAGAAATAAATCATACCATAGGGTCTTCTATTTTTTAAAGTTTTGGATCAATGCTATCGCAAGCATGATAATTGAACTACAGTTTGGGAATTCATGTTGTGAAAAACAAAGTAGCTGTTTTTATTACTATTTCTAGTTAGAAATTGAACAATTGCAGCTATTTGAATTGGCAGAATTGAGGTTTCTGTAAGGCCTGCTGCAGAAAATGTTAGAAATGTCACTTTAGGTACTTTCAACTTCTAATTTTCTCATTAAGGGAGAAATGAAAGTGAATAATTTAAAAGTACCTGCAGGCAGAGCAGTTTTACCACTCTTAAGGAACGAACAAAAAAAGTTAAGAATGTCATCTGTCTGAAGGCATGTTCAGAGATGATAGCTTGACTACTGAGATCCAGCACTGTCTGTAGATATCTCAGCAGACTGACAGACTTATTCCATGTGTTACTTTTTATATGCCTCACTGACACTGGATTCTGCATTTAGGTGCTGGGACAATTACAGGTCTGTTAGGGCAGACAATGGGCTTTGTTCTGTTCATAAAGGCAGATTTACTTTCTTCTTAGCCTGTAGGAACACCCGCATTAACTTAATTTTTTAAAATTATTATTTTCAGATAAGTCTGGGTGGATGGATCTCCACTTCTTAGGATAAAAGGAGAAAAGAACTACTCCTTTTCCCATCTTTTTAGCTGCAGGCCAATTCTCTGTCCTGAAATAGCTAGGCAGATCATCAGTAGAGAAGCTTCTGTGGACATCCAGGCCATATTAAAATAACAATACAAATATAAGTCATTTCATCTAAAATAATAGCAAATTTTTATTTTAATATCTAGTCCTTAGACATAGCTTGTGATGGAATTTCTTGCTGATGATATTAGAAAATTTATTTTGAAGATTATTAATAACTAATAGCTACAATAATCAAGTTAATTCTGTATTTTATATATAATATGTATTATAAAAATTAAGCATTATTTTAAATAGTAAAATTTTCTTTAGATTGTGGAGATTAGTACAAAAATTCTCTATCTTCTGCTTTCTGAGAGTAGAATATAAGGCACCAAATTTTCACTTTCCTCAAATCTAAATGAACTGAGCTAACATGATATAACCAAATCACTCTTGATTTCTTTGATATACTGGGGGTGTACATTATTTCTCTACTTTTCTCTGTCTACTGTATTATAATACAATTACCTGTCTCTAGCAAGAAATGACTATAGTGAATTATTAGGAAACAAGCAAATACACAATAAGGCAGAAAGAGAAAAGGCAATAAAAGGCAAGAAAAAAAAGTTTTTCTAAACAAATACATATACTTTGAAAAGCAGGATGTAGGATTCCTATCCACACCTTCGGGGGAAATAATTTAATTTGATTATCTATTCTCTCAGCCTTGAAAGTCAAATTATTCATTATGCACCTGATAAAAAGAAAGACGAATATGACAGCAAAGTAGACAATTATTTTAGTTTGTGGTGCTGACTAAATAATAGTAGAATGCAATGCACAACTGTGGTAATATCCAGTTGTGGTTATTTAAACTGAAAGATAACTGAAGAAGAGATTTCTACACTGCAGTGTACACATTATGTTCAGAGGGGACCGTTCTTCAAAATATTATCAGTCTATCTTCACTGCAACAGGACTGAATAAAATGAATAATCATTTTATTAAAAGTAAAAGAAAACATTTCTTGATGGTCTATTTCTAAAATGGAAGACCTAACTTTTTTTTTTTTTTTTAATGTACTATTATAATTAAACAAGAAATAGACCAGAATCCGTGCTGTAGGTCAGATGGACAGTTGATAAAAGGTGTTGTAAGTCCATTGACTGTACCAAGAAAAATGTTGTATTGAACCAGCAGAAAAGGTGATCTGAGAGTAGAAAAAAGCAACAAAACTCTTCCTGCTGATTATTTGTCCAAAATGTAATGGGTGAATGCAGCAATAAATGATGACCATCCACATGCATTTTAATTACTTATTATTGAATTTTCACTTTGCAGTGGTGAATTATGGAGATATTGCATCTTAATTAGAGGGCAGGACAGATGGTGAAAGCTTAGTCTGTGTTAAAATAACCTCAGGTGCTGGCTGACTACGTACTTCAAGCAACATTTCATAATAACAAAGGTAATTGTCCAGGTAAAATACAAAAGATGTTCTATGGAAATATTTAGTACAAAAAGTCATTGAAACTATGTGGCTTCTTCATATTTTTTCCTTCAGATTTCCTATCAGCTGATAATTTTGTTTAATCTTTTACCTATGGGCTAGATAAGCATTAGATTGTTGAGTTTAAAGAAAGAAGGCTGAAATTTATTTTGTGTCTGAAAGAAATTTCATCTCCATTGCATACATGTACATTATCCAACAAAAAGATCAATACTTTAAATTCTTTACAGCTATGACGCTGTATTGGAGCAACACAGAAAGAAATGTCCATCTCTTAACCAGAGCCTCCTCTATGACAAAAAGTTGAATGTTTTTCCTCCTCTCACCTACCATTTCATAGCACACAGAGTCAACAAAGGTATGGGAAAAACATAACAGTAGGAAATGGTAATTTAAAAATAATTATCTATGGGCCAATTTTATCTATGGTCCTGTTTTATTTTTCTGTGGCACACCTAAACTTTGACTTGCTTCCTCTGGATATCTGAGATAGCAAATTCCATGTTTTCTGTCTAGAAGAGTCTATTATGTTAATGTAGTATAACCTCTTCAAAGCACAGACAGACCATCCATACGAGTATAAAAGGAACAGTGCCAAGCACTGTTGTAAAAATATGCATTCATGCATGCAGAATCTATGACTTTGTGCAAAAACAGTTTTGCCTTGAATGTGTATGGGTAGACTGAATTGGTGTCAGGCTAGTAATGGTTCTTTTTTCTGACTGGAAAATTGTTGAATGAACCTATGAAGGAACAGGTTTTGGAAAAAAACCAAGACCACCACAACAGAAAACCATCCTGTGGTCCATTGAGATACTAAGTACAAGGTGTGGTATGACCCCATCAAGGGCGAGACAGAAATGCTATCTAGCTCCCATATCTCAGGGAAATTATTAACCATGTCACAGCAGCTGTGGAGGGAATATCTAAATGGCATTGTTATCCTAGTGTAATGGGTTTCTGTCAGAAGAAAATTTCTATCTATGGGCTAGAAGGCACTGCAGAGTATTTTGACAACCCAGTCCGAATGACTGTAAGGTACACCATGATATTCACCCACCTCAACAATACAGGACTTGGTTTTAGATCAGCTTGACCATGTTTCAAAAGTATTTTTCTACTATTTCTGTATTCTTACTGCTATATTTTAACAACGTTTGAATTTTTTATTATGTGAAAGTAATTACAATAGTTCATAAGAACAAATCTTATGAGGGTTCTTAGGAGTCTGTGTGTTTACTTCCAACCCAAGATATTCTATGATTCTGCGGTAACTGAACCATACACTAAAGCAAGTTTTTAAATAACAGCTGTGATCTGGATTACTTCAGCAAGATACTGACTGATATATTTTTCAAGAAATTTAGTCTAGGTTTCAATTATTCTAATAGTTTACACACGATATACAATGAAACATGTTGCTCCAGTGGGGGCCAAAACCCCAGATTAACAGTAAAAAAATACAATCAACTAAAAAAGAAGAGGATAACAATGGTCTATCAGTAATGATTAAGCTTGCAAGTCAGTAAACCTCTATGCTTCTTTGTGTTGAGTAGGCAAAAGTTATTTAAGCATTTTCTGAGCATATGCTGCTGCTTTTGGAAGGCTTGTGCTGATTTTGCTAACTGACAAACAACATTTTTCAAATACACTTCTGAGGACAATATTCTCCACTTTATTTTCTAAGGAAAGGGAGTTTGCAAATGCAAGTTCAGAACACCAAAATTAATGTACATTTCCCATAAGAGTAACAGAAAAAAGCTTTTACTAATTACTTCCCTCCACTGCTGCTTTTTTGTATTGGTAATATATACCGTTTTTCCAAACAGATTTGCTTGTTTTCTTCATCTACAGGAAACATTATTGCCCAGATTCTCTTCAAGTCCAAACAAGTGTAGTAATGCTGAAATGTGTGGAGTGCTGGGGAAAAGAAACACAAAAAACCCAACAAGGAACTCAAAAGAAAACAATAATAACAAGAGTATAAATCTCCTGGAATTGCTCCTAAATTAACAGATTTATTATTGTTTTCTTTACCTCCTTAGCACCTAGTGATATGAACCAGACTGTTCGTGTGTGAACACAACTAGCTGCAGGCAGGCACATCCTTTAAAAACATGGTTTTGTGATAATTATTCCCCAGTGAGAATGGATCTCTGTTGCTTATAAATTTGATCATAAGGTGGAGAAATTAAATTACAGAACAGGGATAGTAACCGAAAGGAGCACACGAGCTTACACATGAAATTCAGAGCAAAGTACAAATGACAAAATACAAAAATCAGATATGCAGGGAACACTATGCCATTTTGATTCAGCTCAGTGAGGAGAGCACGATGCTGTTTTATGGCTGCTGGAGAAACCACAGAGTAGCTGAACAGTCAACATACACTTCCTCATTCTATCTGCAAAGGGGTTTTTCTAGAGATGATGCAGCATCAGCTTTAAATATCATTGGCAGAGTTATACTGATATGCATATTGCTAGGGCATTTACTAGAAGCAGTGATCTATATTCAGACAGGGATGCTGTTCTGTGGAATGCTGGCTGTTCAGTTACAGTATATATGTGGAGTTAATAGTTTCTTCAATGACTAAACAAAGGTCCTCTACAACCTTAGAAGTATCTCACCCTGGTGAAACAAATGCCTACTGTCCCCTGATGTCAAAACAGGAGGTTTTGCTTTCATAGTTGTGCTAATGCCATGCCTATCATTGATATGAACAATTTCAAATCATAGAACCATTTGTATTGGCAAAGGCCCTTAAGATCACTGAGTCCAACCATAAACCTAACACTGCCAAGACCACTAAATGAAAAATGAATTGAAACGAAAGTCAGCATAAGGCAGATAGAGTATGGCCTGAGACTGACACAAACAAATAGGTAAAAGCTGAACATATTAGAAATTACTGACTGTTGGGAGACCATGCTCCTAAGATAGAGTACTACACAGAATGAAATTAATCTAGCCAGAATAAAGATGCTCTCTTATGGTAAAAGAGATGAGTTTTGATCCTAAATTCATTTCAACATATTGGTTAATGAGTTAAATTTTATTAAAATTTACAGAATTCAAGCACAGTAAACTTGTCAAAAGCATGTCAGTTCTGGCTGACATGCCACAAAGTTGATGACTAACAGGTGGTGATGAGCAAATTCTGAAAATAGCTTTCAGCTGTTTCTGACTATGTAAGTAGTTCTAGTTTCCAAATCTCAGGACCAGAAGCCTTCACAGGT
Organism: Mohoua ochrocephala; assembly: GCA_013398855.1. NCBI lineage: Eukaryota > Metazoa > Chordata > Aves > Passeriformes > Acanthizidae > Mohoua > Mohoua ochrocephala. The sequence continues at coordinate 24,826 of VZTA01027915.1, read as the reverse complement.
TTTTTTTCTCCCTCCATTTATAGACTATTTAAATGAGCTCACAGTTATGTGGCAGAAGTTAGAGTTTCTTTTTTTCAGCAAGGCTTCCTTATTTGAACATCATTATTCATATGAATAAAAGGAGTATTTAGGAACTGACAATCTCAAAACCATATGGAGCAGTGCAGGTATGAAGGTAGGAAGAAAGATTGGAAGGCAAGTGAGATAAGGGCAGGAATATATCTACAATTTTGCTAGTGTTATAGCTGTTAAAACCTTATTCATGCTCTTGTATGAAATTAGGGCAAGTGATTACTGATTTACTGTATTCATTATAAAATTCTATTTTATCTCCTATCTTTAAAAGATCCTGTTTCTCTTCCTTTTAACTAGCTTTTTATTCTTCAATCTCCTCGTTGCTTATGCATTTGCTGCTCTTCTCCATCCTTAGGATACTAAGTTAAAAGATCATAGATCTTCATATAAGCATGAAGGAAGAATATTAGCAGGATTTAAAAATATTTTTATTGAACTATAAGTTATTCTTATAAGGCAAAACTCAAAATGTCTGGTTAAAAGTTATTTTTCGTCCTAGCACAATGGGACTTTTCAGTAAATTAATATCTGTCTCAGGGTATTAGTCTAGTACTAGCTCTTGACACAGGTGTGAAGCGCGTATGCTTAGCTAGCTTATCTCCCTGACATCTGTACAGTATCTGTACATAACTCTTCGCCGCGTCGGCTCCCCTCGAGCCACCCCTCTTCGAGGGAATCTGCGGCTGTCCTGCAGCGTCCCTGGCCACAGGGGTCGGCCACTGCTGACAGGAGCTGGCTTCTGTTATTGCTGTGCTGTCCTTCCCGAGTGGGGAAGGGGGCTCGCAGAGTGTCAGCTGGGGAGGCGCCGGAGGCAGAGGAGGAGGGAAGGGTCTTCGCGTAGGTTCCAGCAAGATGGTTCATTGTGGAGGGTCCAGGGACGAAGACACCGGGAAAGCTGAAAATCAGGGTTTATAAGGGGAACAGGGCAACCCATCAGGGAGGGGCAAATGGGCGGAGGGAAACTTGAGGGACAACCGGGGAACAAATCGGAACTGGGGAAGGAGGGACTGGGTAGGGAGGAACCAATGGGGTGTCGAAGTGAACAGAACTTTTGAGAACATAATGAATATTTAACAGGGGACATACATATTGAACAGAGGACATGCACAATAAACAGGGAATCCAAACACGAGGGGGGAACACACACATGTGACAGTGGTCCGATGACCACAAGGGCGGCTGCAGCCCTCCAGAGGGCTGAGGCACCACCACAACTCTTTAAAAACATATGCAAAAAGCTTTGGAGCAAAAGTGATTTTCTTTTTTTTTAAGTTTTTGCTAAGCAATAGTTTATTCTGGCTAAAGGTCACTGAAGACTACCTTAGAAACAAATCGAAGATCCTCTGAATGATAACAATAAAAATAAAAAAGTAAATTAATTTTTGGTGTGGATTTGAGGTGGGATATGATGTCTCCCTTGCATTTGTATTTACTTCCATTAGCTGGAGCAGACATACATGATCAGATACAGATTCTTTTCTGCCAGTTGGAAAAATTTCCATTTATTTCAACAGAAATGAAACAATCTCTATATTTTTTTTTGTTGGTTTCTCTTGCTAAGTGAAATTAACCCATTTGAGAAGAACATAAAAAAACTTGCAAAGAAGAATGTTGTAAGTCTTGGGAAAATCAATGGTGCACTGGTTTCAGAGAAAACTAGTGGGTATTTTTATGATAAAGATTAACTGCCTTGGCATAGACATGAAATCTTATGCATCAACAGATTCCCATGACCACAAGCCAATGATTAGTTATGAAGACGTCATGATCCACACCAAATTCAAGAGCATGGTTTAGATAGATAATACTAATAAAATATACAGCTTTTCTATGTTTGTAACAACTAGCATAAGAAAATACATGCCCATTAAAAGAAAAATAATGGGTTAAAAAAAACCCAAACCAAAAAAAGCCTAAACAAACCAGTAGAAAACCTATGGATTTGCTTCTTGCTAAAATAGATTTTCATTAGATTAGTTGTTTCAGCTGTTATTCACTTGAGTTTCTAAGAATAAATGGATTTATTTCTTACTGTCTTATACCAAAGCACCACTCATATTAAAAAATAAGTTCAGTGCTCTTTAAAGTAACTTTCTAAGGGCCTATTCTATTAGGATGGACCAAATTTCCAGGTTACGTGATGTTCCTTTTGTGTCTCCTCACATAAATTTTTAATATTATTATTCTCTTTGTGCCATTCAATTTAAGGCCTGATTATCATATTTTTTTCAATTTTTATGTCATTTTCATTGCCAGTTCTGCAAAACAGAAGAAGAAAGTCCATGGTGAAACACTCTCCCTCAATTAGCTCTTTATTTTATAGCTACCATTCCTGCTCACCCCGCATATAATTAATGGAAGGAAAGATAGTAAAATTCAGTAATACTTTATAGTCTTCTTTTGTATTATTTTATCTGGTGCATACCAGTCCTATTTGTCTCTTTCACATAGTCCATAATTCTAAAAGATTAGTCAGTGCACAATGCTGCCAACTGTGTAATATTTTATATTAATCTCTACCCAACCTGCTAGAATAATTTATAATTCAACTCCTGGCATCTGGACAGAGTCCCATCTTCTATATTTAGTCCTTATATCAATATTATTATCTTTTCAATACATTTTATGCAAAGGAGATAATCCAAATTTCATAAATAAGACCTTTTCTTCATCACCACATTTTGACAAAATACTTCTGGGTTATACTGTCTAGGAAATTTTTCCCCCAAAATATTCTAATCCATTCATTTTGTGTTCTTCTTGAATGGCTTGCGATCACCATCTGTTTATGGTCCAAAGTATCCTTGAGTTCTCTGAGTCCTTTTCTTCAATCCTGTCACTTCCTGCTTTCCAAACCTCCTGCTCAACTTCCTATGACTAAACTTTTTAAGATTACTCCTGCCGTAGAATACTGTAAAAAGAAAGTTAGATGCTGATTATATTAATTAATTGAACTTTGATTTTAAGAGATTTATTACTCTCTTCACTATTTGCATCTATTTGTTTGTTTGAGGCTTTTTTTACCTTTATTTTTTCCTTGTGTTTTCATCCCAAGCTGTTTTATTTTGGAAAATACTTGCATAATTACTATGGTTGTCATTATTTCTAGGACTGTTGTTTCATTATTCAACTTAAGTAATGGATAGATTTCACCCTTAGTTCGGCCTCTATATTCAGCCTTATGCCTATGAAGGAGTCATTAAGTTGCCTCTCCTTTTAGTTATCAGTCATTTAGTCCTATAGATATTTCTAAATCTTAGCATTGGATGCACTGGAAGCCTGATATAACAGTGGAGAAGGATAATAAAGCATCAGCTGTGGAAACATCATTCATATTTAGAATTTCAGTCACAATTGTATTATTGTATTGATCATTCTTTACCATGAATTATAGAAATTTACCAAATCTGTTTAAATACTCCAACAGTTCCTTTATGACACACTATTCATATGACAAACCTATTCTTCCACAAATGTCATGTACAGGAATGCTCTTGAATAATTCTTTATATCTCTTCTCTCTTCTGCATTCACACTTTTTTCCCTCCTATTCAATTTTTTTCAGCATTGAATAACAGAATTATTTTTAATGTTATGTTTTAATTCAGCTGAAATTTGCACAGAGCCTTGATCAGTCTTTTTCCCTTTTTTTCTATTGTCTTACAGCTTGAGGTATAACTGTAGATTTCCATTTTTATTAATATATCACTGTATAATTCACATGCTAATTCTTGTAAATCTCCCAAAGAATTAAATGGAAAATTGAGTATTCAGCAAAGTGTATCTGTAAACAAAGGATGACATAGACAAAACAAGCATAGAATAATACTGTTTTATGTAGTGAGCCCTGTAAAATTCCTACTATGTTAAAATATTGGTGAAAGAGTCTCTAGGATTCACCCAATTGCCTAGGACTTTGCCAGAAATATAATCTGTAATATTCAAGGCTCAAATAGCATCCAGCTGAAAAATGCTTCAGAAATTATATCTACATCTGTAATTGGTAAACAGCTCCGCATAGCTAAGCTTCAAACTCGACTAAAGCTGACGTTCTTCCCTGTGGTTCACTCCATTTCATGAAGATAAATATGTGAGTGTTTCTTCCTGGCTAGTTTTGCTGACAAGGATTGGTCTGTATAAAATAAGTGGCATGCTTCAAGTCCTAGCCGTTAGCAGCTGCAAAGCAGGTGTGCAATCATTTGGTGTCCTTTAGCAACACTTCAAGCCCATATTGACTTTCATCAAAGTGCTTCATGGCACAACTTCTTACACAGAAATCCTGTGGAATTTTATTAACGTTTTAATCTGCAATATTCATGCGAGCATATTTTCCTGCCAACATTTTTGGGTGATTAATTTTAAACTTATCAACATACACTTGCAGGATAGGCGAGATATCAAAATGCACCTAAAGTTTCAGTAACTGAAGGATACTCATTGACTGTAGCTAGGATATAGACCCAGAGCTTAATTCAACTACCTAATTGAATTAAAAGGGTTGAGTTAAGGCGCAAGACCTAGGACCTACCTAGGAAAGGTAGGACAACCTAACCTTTCCGGATGAACAGCTAGAAGCCAGGCTTGGTGACACCAGCCATCACAAATGGTATTATGTATCTCTGACTGTGCCATTTGTCAAACCTGTAGGTTAGGCATTTAAAAGTAGGAATTACAGTCTTGAGCTGAAACCTGCCCTGAGTACAGACCTAACAAGAACTTTCCATGCCAGAACATTTTTTCTCATGTATTAACATTAATGTCAAATGCTTTTACTAACTCGAGAAAAATGTGACTCTTTATTCATGTCTGACCTGTATGAGAATTCTGCAGACAGTGGATCCAGATGTTTATAGATCCCTAAATGTGTCTCAACAGAGTTTTGATCACTTTCTGTGAAACTTGATAGTGCAGCCTAAGATTGTCAGAGTCAAAAAAGGTGTCATTAGCCTTGAACCCTACAAAAAGACATTGTTTCGCAGTGCCTATCAGGATATAAATTAAATTAACCTGCATGTAACCCACTACTTGTTCAGAGCAGAGACATAAAACAGAGCTGGTAATATCACTGTCAATTTTATAATAAATTAGAGGCTAAGTATGTCTCAGAAAGTCACCTATCTTTAATGCCTCTTTTGGCTTAATCTCAAAAGTTCCCCCATCCCCGAAGAGTGTCTTTACCACAGAATCTAGCTTCTGTTTTTCTCCTTGTGCCACTACATAGGCTAACTCAAGTGGGAAGAGAATATAGGAAGACTCTAGTCTGTCCTCCTTCTTTATACAGGGCATCTCTGAGGTCTGAAGAGGTTTCTGTCTGCTTGGGTCTTGAAACTCCCAAGGCCCAATGTCTGGGAAAACTTCTACACTGTTCAGTGGTCTTCAAGATCTCAAGCCCTGATCCCTCAGTAGTCCCTCACAGGTCAAGTGCTCCACTCTGATTGTTCTGATGGCCTTCTGCTGAACTCACCCCACCTTACTGATGTCTGTCCTATTCTGAAGAACACCAAATTGGATGCAGTAATATTTGTGTGACCTAACAAGTGGGGGGATGATAATCACTTCCTTGGACCTGCTGCCTGTGCTAACACAACTCCGTATGCTGTAGCTATTTCTGCTACCAGGACTCGTTGCTGACTCCAGTTCACTGTCCTCAGGGACTTTTTCCCAAAGCTGTTCCCCAGGTTGTCTGTATCACTGCTGAATTTCCTGGTGCTCCTGTTGGCCTATTCATACAGTCTGTCACCATTTTTGTGGCTGACAGGGGCCTCAGCCTCATATTGACTGGTCACTCCACTTTACAGTCAAAAGAAAGCTTCATGAGAAGTGAACTGCGTCTTCACCAGGTACTTGGCAAAGATTTTGCACAAGATACATTGATGTTTCCCAAAACACTGCTAGAGTTAAGTGTCAGTATTCTAAAATATTTTGTAAATAGATGGAATTACTTTGTGTAAAGTAGTCTACTTTTCTGTACAGTGATGTCTGAAATTTATAAATATGCACATATGTTTTAATAGAAAATCCCTAATATAATTTAATGAATCATAACATTTTGATTTGAAGCACGAAAACATAAGTAGCTTAATTCAAACTAAGAAAATTATGAAAAGCATGCTAAGCATTCCTAAGAGATGTTCAGAATGTAATGATGCACCATTCAGACAAGTCAGCATTAAAGCTAAAGTCTTTGAAATTAAAATCTGGAAAAGCATTTTGGGTCATTTGTAAAGATTCTTTACATATTACACAGCTGTCATAATTTCCTAGCTTTAATGGCAGTATGCTGGTGAAGTGAAAATTGTTTTTAAGAAAACCCAAGAAGGGAAGGAAGGAAACAAGACATGAATAAAATAATTCTGCAGTTTAATGCAAGAATTAACTCGTATTCTTCCTACTTGCTACCGTCTAGACTCCTGAAACTTTGGCAGCATGAGCTCCTCAGCTGTGTAATTACATCTCACTGCATGGATTGGCACTGGTAGCAAACCATTAAATCATAATAAATTTGTGATTTTTTTTTTTCCCCCCAGATGGAAACTATACACTGCTTGGTAGATTTCATTTATTTAAATCTGACACTTCAGCATCTGTAAATTATTCTTTGAATATCTGAACATATTTTTGTTAATGTAGTCGATCAACATATTCTTACTACATCCTGCTACGTCAGAGAGGTGTAAAAATGTCTAAATAGATTTCAATTCCACACAACGCTCCCAAATCATTAATGGGGTTTTTTTATTTCAAATCCAGAACAATAAAAAAACCCTCTGTAAATCAGGAAGCATGAAATGCTTCATTATTTTCACACAGAAAATAAGGTTCTTAAGCTAATAAATGTTATAGTTTGATCAGTAAGATTGTACTTCTGAGTTTGCAAAAGTTTTTCAAATACATTTTTACTTTTTAAACTTTTTAAAAAATATATTTACACCAGATAGTTGATTTTAGATTTCTCTGATCAGCTACATACTTCTCTCAGTAAATTGGTCACTTCAGACTCCCTTTGAAAAGGAAACACAGTGGGAAGATTCATAATTTTATAATATATTATATCTGCTTTTAAAGTAGTCTTACATAACAAGTGGTTCAGAAACACTTATTTTCTTTTCAATTACTTATTTTCAAGTAATATCTGATTAGTCAGGTGTAGACATCTACATTACACCTGTCTAAAGCTAGGTCAGATGAATCCCACCTCAGTTTAAGAAATCGATGAAAATTTTGATGTAATCATGCCTTGTGTCTTTCTGGAACAGGAGTAGGAATTGCTAGAAATAAATTAATTAAGAAGTTAATAAATAAACACATATATACATTACTTACAAATTGGCTAGCTATTAGTTTTACAGGCTGTTGCTATAATTTATTAAACCTTCTGCAGAAATTATAATTTTTCTGTGTTCTTTCCCATAAATTTCATTCAATATTTGAAGGAAAAACCTATTATTTCAAAATCTCCTGAAGTTTTCTGTAACAATGCCCAAATAGTAAGAACATTTTATTCCAACATTTTCATATCCACCTTCAATATGTAGTGTTCAGAGGTGGCAATGGGCAAGAAATCAGAGCTATGATCCACCTTTAGTGCAAGAGCAAATGTTTCAGTAATATAAAATGAAAGCTAATGTGTGGAAAAATAATGGTTTCATGTGTCAGGCTGCTAATACCAGCTTTTCCTATTATAAAATAATTGGTTGAACCCAGAACATGTTACTCAGTGTTGCATTTCTAAAAGCACCAGTTGTCCTTGCACAAACACACCTTGACCGCAGGTGTCATCCGTCTTTTCAATACACAGTGTTTTAAATAATTAGTGGTCTAGTATATCTAAAGAAGCACAACTTTTAAAATATTGAGGTAAATTCATTATCTTCCAAAAATTTTAATATCAATATTAACATCTAATTAAAATTTGTCTTCTTCATTTATCAGTTTAGCTCCTGCTGTATTTCAATGCTTTATTCCATCCTACTCACTTTCCTAAATTATTGCCTTATATCCTAAGTCATTTAAAATCACACTTCTCTTTGAAGTCAACACACTTCAAAAGTGGGAATACTAGCTTGAAAGAAGTCCTTAATTTTATTCATTCAGAGTCAGACACAAGCCCAAAAGATGGAGAAGAGTACTGATATAGAATGCTTTATACTTGACTATTCATCATGTAGAAGTTAAATTTTGATAATTTATAATATCTAGTTCATAAATTATGCAAACGTAAATGTAGTAGAAGTAAGAGAGAAATAAAGTCATTGATATCATGATATAGAAAGTGACACAGAATGACATCATTGAAGGCTGTGTGACTTAAGGCTCCTGTGTAGAGTGATGATTGAAAGCAAATTGTAAAAAGAAATTTCTCCAATTTCTTTTTATATAATATTTTCATCTGAAAACTGAAAATTCAGAAGATGCTTCAGAATGGCAAACTGTCACAAGTTAGGCAGCTGGAAAATCAAACAATTTTCACTTTCTGACTTCAATCCGCTTGCATTGAGTCACAGTCTTTAGAACTAATTTACTCAAGAAAATTGTTTATAAACACCACAGAAATATGAAAAGACTCATTCACAATTTTTACACTGTATGGAAATTTTTTCATTATGGATGCATATTACTTTTATATTTCAAAGAAACTAAAAACTTTACTACAGAAAAAAGAGTTTTTAAATATGTTGTTCTGTGTTTAATTCACATTGTAAATACTGTACTATCAAAACCCCACATTTTTTCACATAGACAGTTTTAAAAGTATGCTTTCTTTCTGGCCAGATACATTCTACCTACTTCTTTTGCAATTTGGCTATAGCAGGTTAAAATGCAGCATATAATGATCTAGAAGGTAAAACAAAGAAGCTTAATTAGGCTGCTTAACTAGAGACATCTGTTGTCATTTGAAGTCCTCACATCTGTGGTACCTGGCCTCCAACCTCTCTTTAAGGATGGTGTAGGTATCCCATTGGTTCCATGCCGTACCTGTCAGCCCCAAACCAGTATCAGGGGAATTTTGGACGACAGTGCATGCAAGCTTAGAGTCAGCCAAACTGAGTCCTACTTACCCAAACTCCTATTCAGGCTCACTGAAGAGTAAGTAACTATCAAGTGGATTCAAAGTGGATATTTACTGAAGCTGGTAATTTCTACAATATTCAAGATATCAGCCTAGGGCTCACAGATAAGACCTACAAACACTCAAACCCTTCTGAAAACAAAACTGCAGAGATAGGGAATCTCTGATAGCGCTAAATACCTGTTTTTAGGCAACTGTCATATCAAACCTCCCTTAGATGTCACTAATATCTCCAGGAGAGTCTTTATACTTGCATAGTTGTGACATTTATAGAAGAAATCCTATAAATTAACAATGAGTACATTTTTGCCTAAGTTACAACTAACATTTTAAATGCCAACCAAAGAACTCTGCTTTATACATATTTCCAGATGCAAAGCAAACTTGAGAAAACATAGCCATAGATTTTTACGCATAGGTTTGGCTGGAAAATATTTTAATTTTCTGATAATCAAAGCCTTAAACTTGTAGCCACTAATTCCTAATCAAAACCATTTCGTTTCTTCTTGAGTGAAAGCTGGATGAAAAAATACCTAATCTTGTTTTTTTAAAATTTTTTATTACAGTTCTTAAATATCTTGAGTGTATTGCCTGTTTTTTTTTTCACTTTTCAAAATCAAACTATTTTACCATGACATCACTGAAATAGAAATCTTAACTGCAAGAGATATTTCAATTTTAAATGTACATGGTTATTACCTTTTGAAATATAACAAACATGCTCTTGACCTGATGCCTGCTATGAGACACAAAGCAGGTCTCCAACCTATGTTATTTTTTTCTTCGATGTTATCTTAACAAACACATTGCATCAAGTCATCCTCTGACACTGTGAATGCATTAGTTCCAAACTATACTAATTTCTAGCTTTTCTGCATATTCTTTATTTTTTTTTCTTGTCATCCAAGAAGCTTTGACAGATATAAGGGAAAGGAAAATAGAGTATTTTCTGTATAAACATGTTTTATTTATTTTTTTGATATAGCAAGCGAAAATGAGGTGTCCACTTGAGAAGATCAAGGTTCAGTGCAAGATTGAATTTTCAGTAAACTAAACATCATTTCCCTCTAGACTACAGAGAGAAGCAGGAAAATACAGCAAGTTTAACCATGTCAGAATTATTTCTCGGACAGCTAGAAAACCCTAATCTAATCCGGATCAAGCGACTCCGATAAACCCACGGTCTTATTTCCTGCCTTAGGTTTATCCAGTCTCAAATGCAAAACAGGACTGATGCTGATAAATCATTCCATCATTTAGTATGAGAGATTTTGAGGCCTATTCCTTCTAGGAATAAAAAACCAAAAAGCATACCCACTGTAATTTGCATTGCTTCTTTTTTGCCATCACAACTACAGGTGAAAATGTACTTTTTCATTATTATTGTGATACTTTGCTGTTTTGCATAGTTAAATCCTGGCCAATGTACCAGCATTCAAACCCTGCTGTTACTAAGAGTGATCTCTAAAATGTGATGAGACTCTATGAAATTGCACAAAGTAGCGTATGTTTTTTACAGACATACAGACAGACTTCATTATAAAGGTACCAATGAAAAAATTTGGCTGGAAGTTTCAGGCTAGAAAATATTGGACAAATTGTGCATCATTTTGTTCATTTTATTTCATTACTCTTGCGAGAGATAGGACTCAAATTAGTCACTGAACAATGTGTTGGACACATCTGGAACCTCCATGACAAACTTTCCAAATAGTTTCACTTTTTGTTTTGAGATGGTTATGCAGGCAAAGTGCCTTGAATGTTCTAAAATGTATCCTCCAGAAAAATAGAAAATGTCAAGTAAGAAATCGGAATCCTATTAAACACTGGTTTCAAGAGAATTTTTCTATGAGCATATTTATTTTACAGACTGTTGTGGGTTTTTTTACATTTGTGATTTTAAGCTTTCTTTGTAAGTTTTTGATTACTTCACACTAGTAATTTCCTATTACATTCTTCAGTTATGAAAACTGAACTTTTTTCTGGATTTCTGTGAAATCAAAAAACCTGTGTGTCTGTCCACTAATGCTTTTCTTTTGTCTTCCTCTCACAAACAACAGCACTTTCATCACGACTCGAACAGACAACTCGCACTTTCATCAAGCACCAGCACTGCTGCTTCCCTTCAGTCTGGGAATTGTCCATCTGACACAGCTGGTCAAGGTGGAAAGAAGATGTAGGCCATTTTGTAGTCAAAAGTTTGCAGGTAGTAAGTAAAACTTTTGCATTACCCCAAAAATGGAACTAAAGAACATTTGTCTACCATTACTTTGATTACTTTGCTTATTCTACTCCAAGTTGCCAAATAATGCATTTCAATGCATTTAAAATTCCTTTAATGAAACCTTTCTCTCACCTCTAAAGATAAGTGCCTTTTAGACTGTAAGGTCTTCAGGGCAAGGACTAGGTAATTTTATTGTGTATGATTGTGGGGCTTTTTACACCGTGAGCCCTCCTTGAAAATTGACTTTAATCAGCAATAATAGTTCTGCACAAATTCTTAAAATTTAGCTTTACTGGAAAGTTTCCACTGCAAGGAAAATGACAAGTGAAACTTACTCTGATGAATAGCAGCAACACAGAAAAGCATCAGAATAATTGTAATGGCTAAGTTCTGCTGGCTGCTGTGTAATATAATGAAGTCAGTGCCTGCTGTGGCCAGATAAATCAAGAATTGCTTTATAGTTTGCAGCTGGACTTTTTAGTCAGATTACTCACAACAGTGCTGCTCCCATTATGGCCATTATGAACAGCACATTCAAAAAAAATAAATAAATACACAATATGCTAATGTAATTTTGTGATGATTTAGTAGCAGCATGCAAAATGTGCCCAGTTGCTGCTGGGGTAGGCAGAGGAAATCTTACTGCTTGCCAGAACGCAATGATGTATCAATCTTTATACTTCGGTTACCCAAGGTCAGCGTAAGACACTTCTCAGATTTTTCTTTTCTCCTTCTGTGGTCTTTGGGATCGATATCCAAGGGTAGAAAACATTTGATGGTGTATATCGTGCAAGTGAAACAACGCTTTAAGTGCAGTAGGAAGACTTCAATCATTTTACCACACCCAGAGGTTTTCAGCGGATTTAGAATGAGTAAACCCTTTCTACAGACTTTTCAGGGCACAGTTTCTCTAAGGTGAATGTCCTATGACTATGTAAATACACCAGCCACTTGCAGGTAAATTTCATGACAGGGCTACAAGTCTAAATGATGTGGAATTCCTATAAATTTTGTGCCACTGTAGCTGAGCACCAACATATTCAATGCATGCAGTAAAAAAATAGTTGTATCTCAGCTTATTACCAAACAGGCAGCACTCAGACAGCCAGGCAGCACCTGCTTCTTGCTCTTAGGTTGGTACAGGCATACCTTCAAACCATTCACATCATATATTTCCATTTGTTCAAAAAGAGGATATAAAAAGAAATATTTCATGTTTTCTCAGTTTTTAAAAGGAGATACTTTTTTTGACATCTAAGCAAGACACAAGGGTCCATTGTACTAAATCCTGTGTAGCATACTGTTACTAATCCTGTGTAAATTTAGATAAACCTAATTTCATTAACACAGTTTATATATAGATACTTGTGCTGAGTTCTGTAAAACGAGAGAGGCCTGAACTCTTGTAACTTCTTACCTAGGATCTAAAGAGAAAATGCTGGTGTGGTGTAAACCACTGCTAGTTCTAACAGTAGCATTGTTATTTGTGTCAGTTTTCTTTTACCTACCTAGATACAGAATGAGAACTGCTTCTCTTCCTGTGTTCACCTTTGCAGGAACAGGATCTCTATTCTAATACTATTTTTTTAAAATTAACAAACTTGAGTAGTCCTAAACTACTTTCAAATACCTAGAACAACTACATTCTTTCCTCAGATACATGTAAGAGCCCATACTTACAAGCACTGTCCATATTGGAAAGAGTTAATGTTTTGACGGGAACACAAGAAAGAAGAGAGCATTGACTGGGAAAATTCAACCAAAGGTATGCTTATGCTTGTGTCAATTATTCTTACAAGCTGAAAAAGCATTCTGAGAGGCAGGCTTCCTTTTGCTGAAGCTCTCACAGCTTCTCTTTCTGCTGAATTTGAGTTTCATTTAGTACCTAGGCCTACTAGCAAAACGCTGGTTTACATAGTTATCCTTTCTTGATCTTCAGGAGATGTTTTTCTTGCTGCAATCCTGAACTGCTGCTGCATTTCATATGTTCTTTCTCTGCAACCATTTCTTCTGGATCACCAGAGAATTCACAATCCTCCCCATGACTGTAAAGTTTAAGTCTGACCTCCATGAGGCTTACTTGGTCAAAGTGAATTTATCTTTCAGGTGCTGAATAAAAGCACATCAGTACTTTCTATCTCCAGAGTTCATTAAGACCTGTCATTGCTCTGTGAATTTTTATCAGCAACAGTCCAGTTCTGAATGCTGTCTATATTTCAACAGGGTCAAGCTGATTTTTAGATCCAGAGTTGGAAGTAGGTCAGTGAAGCAGTAAGAATTATCAGAAGCTGAAAGGTGTCAACAGAACGTGGCAGGACATATGGGACACTGCAGAGGTGTCAGGGACCATTATCAGTCTGTAGAAGTAGAGGTACAGGGCCTATTCTGAATAAACAGAGGAATTGTTTCTGTTAATGGGAAGAGCTGCCATTTTCATCAAGTCTAGTAAAGTGCTGAGGAAAAAGTTTTGTCCCAAGTCCTGAGAAAAGAGCATTTAGGAAATAAAAAGCTAAGAATTCAGTGCTGTGGCTAGCTTCCTAGAAAACAGCTTTTATTACGTGTGAAGTTTGTTTGGAAAGAATTTTCCCAGAGAAATGGTGAAACGTGCCAAATAACACTACTTTCTGCAATGTGTTTGAATTTGCTATCTTTGACTTTGTCTCCGCAATTTACATTGCATCTCCATTATGTACAACAATAAACAGATGACAAAGTTCACGTCTGCCTATAAAATTCTGAAAATAATAGCTCAAAAAAACTGCATTTCAAACACATCTGAGAAGAAAATGACAGAACTTGCACTCCACAGATGTTACTCCTGCCTTTAATGCACTGCTGCTCAGATGCAGAAGCGATGAGCGCCATATAAAACCTTGCAGAGAATGCAGTTAGGATATTCTCAAGTGGAGTGCAATCCCATTCAGAAATGCAAAACAAAACCCGTGCTCCATTTAACCTCCAGTAAAACCCTTAGAATACGACTGAAGTGGAGCTTGAATGATATACATGAAAGTCTTTTGGCTCACTGTAGCAGACTGAATTTTACCCATGGTGATTCAGTGACGGGCCCAGCCTATTGTCATTCATAGTGAAGTGACTAATAATTTCTTCATAACAGTTCCACTTGTAAACTGAAGTGCCTCTCACTCACGAAGATAAATAGCAAATCATCATCAGTCATGTATTTCCACATAAAGAATATACATTTTAGCTTGTCTATATTCTTTATTTTATGGCTGTGAAGAAAAGCTATCTTATACACAATAGTGCCATGACTGCTCGATACATTTTCATTTGTTGTGATGTTGATCTTCATTGTTTTTTTACCCTGGCTACTACTGAAAATAAGTAAAAACAAAAAACCAACCAAACAAAAAAAAAAAGACAGGGAAAACCTTGAAAATAAAGTATCTATACTTCTGGTGATTTTGACAACCTTGACAAATCACAATGAGAAAAGATATATTAAACTGTCATGCTGAAGTTTGCCCAAGGAATAAGGAAGAAAATTCAATAGGGAATAAGATTGGGTTTTTTTTCTCTTTCACTTGTTTTCATAAAACCAAACAGAATATTGAGGACAATATATAAAAATAAGTATTCAAAAATACTTTCTCAATGATCTTCTACATGTGACTATATCCTGTCCTGGATTTTCGGACCTATTTTTATACTTTTGGTTCTGGATAATGAAACAGTCAGTAATACAAATCAGAAAGCTTTAAAAGACCAATTAAACCTTGAATTATTTTACTGTTTTCAGTAACATAATCATACTAAATAACTGGAAATAGGTTGATAAAAAAAAGTGGAGGAAAACAATGGGAATAGCTAAATGGTGAAGCTGTTCTCAGACCTATCGGGGTCTTGTTATATACATTTTGAATATCTGTTCCTCATTTTAAGCATCAAAATGGATCTTTTTGACTCTGTAGGCATAATTAAAATATATTACAACAGCTAAAGATACCAAAGTTCTATTAAATTTTCAAAAGAATCATATGAAGAACAGTGTATTTCTGAATCTGACCAAATATTGTGCAAGATTATGGGAGCGCTGCCTATGACATGATTTGCTTCAGCAACAATTTTGACCATGGCTATGCCCTATCTTATTTTCTACTCAAAGATCTAAAGACTTGTTCTTCATATTTATCTTTGCTTCAATTTTTACGTATTTCCTTCTATCACCATATTGCTTTTAATTTTTTGTAATTATTATTGTTATTCGTATTATTAAAAATAATAAATTAGAAATCAAGAGTGAGGGGTTGGACTGCAACTCTTGTTAATTGTTTTTTATCATGTAGAGGGTATTCAGCCCTCATTTCAGTTGCCCATACAGAAATATATAATGTGTGTTTAAACACCCTTGGGTAACTTGCCTGTGCTTCAAGCCCTGTTAAATGAGCAAATAATGCCTGGTAGGCCCTACTTGGTACCTACAAGGTTTGTCTCAGATAATGCCTGCCATCTTAAATGAAAAGAGATGCCTGGGTATAGACAATGAAACCCCACCTCTAAATCCATATGAGCTTAACTTTCTACGAAAGGATGGTGCCCGATAGTCTTCAACAACTCCCTAAAATAAAAAACCAAAACTTCTCTTTGCACAGACTGTGGAAAGAGACAGGAAATATCCGGAGAGCGGTAAATCAGATGTGGTCCATAACCAGTTAAGACCTCTACTGCTTTTGAAATATTTCACTAGTAATAATTTCAGCAGTGGGTCAAAGGATGTCCTCGTTAATTATATCTTGGTTGTTGATAAGCTATACCATAATTTCAACACTGTTCTGCCTTTTCTGCTTTCAGTATTGTTTAATGTAAATAAATATAAAACCTCTCTTGATATGAAAAAAATTACTCCTCACATTTCTTCTTCGTGTCCTTATATACAAGCAATGAAAGTTAAAACTAAAAATGATATTTAAAAGTCATCAGCAACTGATAAATTTTGCTTACAAAATAGATAGAACTTTAAACAATTTATGATCATTTCTGGATGATCATAAATTACTGCAGTCTCCTCACTACCAATACCTTGCCACATGTACTCAATACAAATATATTCTACTTTTCGTTCCATTTTTCCACAAAACACTTTAAAAGCACACTTTAAAGAAACCCTGTAGTTTCAAGTTCCAAAAAGAGAAAATGGACCTGAGACAGAGGAAACAATATTAGTGTTGGTACTGTTGCTGGCATACAAATGTGTGAGATATATAGACAAAGATGTAGATATATGGATATATGGATATATAGATATATATAATTTTTTTCCACCTGTATAGGAAGGCCTAGAAAATAGAAAAAATATATGTTTGTAGTTTTGCAATCACCTTCCTCTGCATGAACTAATGTCATCATACAAGACGGGCTCTGTTTAGCGATTAATCTCTTTAACCTGTAAATGTCTTCAGTTCCACAAGAAGATGGAAACATTTTCTTTCCCAGGTTTTGCTCTCGGTTATCCTTAGTTCTTAAGATAGTTTTATCCCAGACTTTGAACAATAAAATCAAAGCACATTTAAAAGAACGCTACATCAGGCTCTTCCTTCCTTGATTTCTTGACATTGCACATAAGGAGTGTTTTGTGATGCTTTTATTATTCATGGGAGAAAATATGGATAAAAATATTTCAGTAGTGCCAGTACCTGGCCAGCAGTTCCAACGATAAATAGAAGAATCACGAAGACAATAATACAGGTTTCTGAGAAACAATCATGATTGTTTCACTGTGAGATACACGTAAATAATTTTCTATTGAAATAATTAATTTTGTGACCAATACAAGAAGTAAACTCAAAACACCATTAACAAAAGAACAAAAAAAAATGTAAACAGTTCCTTTCTTTTAAATTGAAGAATAAAACTATTTCTAGCATCATTAAGGACAAAACCATTTAAAGTGTATTTTTTGCAGTTACTAAAGGTTAGCAGACACAATGGCAATGACTGATGTACTTTCACCTTAGTGTCAATAGTTGCTTTCCTTCTTGTTTTACATTCATTATATTT
This sequence comes from Mohoua ochrocephala, assembly GCA_013398855.1. Taxonomy (NCBI): domain Eukaryota; kingdom Metazoa; phylum Chordata; class Aves; order Passeriformes; family Acanthizidae; genus Mohoua; species Mohoua ochrocephala. The sequence continues at coordinate 7,436 of VZTA01027915.1, read as the reverse complement.
TTCTTATTCCAGGTACCTACTGAAACATTGGAGTATCTGCATACTCATAACTTACATCTGACATAGATTCAATGTGCTGATGGGAGCTAAAAGCCTGTTTCTTATCTCTTTCTGTGAATATTTTGATAGTGGTTTAAAAAAAAATACTTTGGTCAATATGCTTCTTTAGGACATATATCTGCTAATTCTTCTTAAATAGTGCTTAGCTTCTTTGACTTAAAAGTTTACATCAGATCATAAGAGCAGAGAATCTCAATATCAGTGCTTTACCAATTCTGGTGACAACTATATTGTCGACTGTGTGTACTTGCAATCATGAAATTACAACACTTTTTAAATACGTAAAATATGATGAGAGATCTTTGTGTGAAGTAATAAATGCTGAAAGATTTTGTGAGTTTTGTGAGTTTTGTGAGCTTCAGACTGCAGAGTAGGTGAGGTGCATTGTAGATATCCTTGGTTAGATGTCTAACAGATGTTACAAATCCCCAGAACCTGGCAGAACCAAGGGCTATGTCTGTGGAAACTCTCCTAGAATCATAGAACATCCAAGTTGGGAAGGACCCACCAGTATCATCATGTCCAACTCCTGGCCCTGCACAGGACACTCCAAGAATCACACCCTGTCCCTGAGAGCATTGTCCAAACACTNACTCAGGCAGGCTTGGTGCTGTGATCACTTCCCTGGGGAGTGGTCTCTCAGAAACCTATATCATTGCAATTAAGTCTGCCCATTCATGACAGAATGAAAAGCTTAGCAAATCCCACAAACTATCTATAATCTCTCTCTAGACTACTTATGGATCACTTTAGCTCTTGGGCTATAATAAGAAATGAGAAATCTGTTCTTTATTTTTTTCCCTTATAGAGTAATACTCATTATAATGAGATGAGCTGAGCACGCATAATGAAAAAAAAAGATCCAAAACGGTCTTTTACTTTCCCGAAAAGTGGCTAATCACTAGTCGCACTTGTGTAACTGCTTGTTTTTGGAGTTTGTCCACTTCCTGTAAGTAATTTATTAATCATTTAAATATCCGTTGGAGCAGACATGAGAGATAATATAGAAATATAAAGCTGTAATTAGATCGGTCCCTTCACTAATAAATATATGTCTTAGATATTTATGACAATAGAAGTGGTTTTGGTTCTGCTAATGATTAGAGAATTGGTGGCATTTTTCTGTCCTTTCAAATTTATTGCAATTCATATGTAAATGCACTGAAAAAAAACCTCTCACTCAATTTGCTCACTGAGGTTGAAAAACTAACCACACTCAAAACAAAATGAAACTGTTTTGTACTAACTAAAACATCAAACTTCAGGGTCATATGTGCTCAGAAAGTGAGAAATTACACAGAACACAGTGTTTAGAAACAATAATATTCTGATTAAATAATAATGTTCATTAAGAGGCTTTTTTGGAAGAGCAACCAGAGTGACTTTTAATGCCCCCAGTGCATCGTAACAGAGCCTCTTTTCCTCTTCCACAGGACTTCATAAGATCACCTCTTCTATTAGAAAGGAGCTTTTCTCAGTGTCACTTCCTAACAGAATGTTACCAGACTGTAAATTATAAAAGATGGTTTATGATCACCCACATAAATTACTATACAGAAGATTTATTACTTAACATAATTTCACCCTTTAGGCAGAGGACTGCTTTCAATATGCAAAGTAAAAAAAAAAAAAAGTGTAATTTACTATGTTAGATATTACCGTAGCAGAAAATTTGTCATATGTGTGTAATAATAGGGAAACATATAAAATGGTAATCAAAACATTTATGCAAGACGAAATGATCTAATGCAGTAAAACTAGGTACTGAAGCATATTTCCTTGCCAAATCTTTTAGTGATTTATACTGTTCAACGGATTAAAGAGATTCAAGGTATAGGTAGTCAGTGTAATCCATGTTTGAAGTATTAATATATTATTTTCTTTTTTAACTGCAAACTATAAAAATTATAATAAGTTTTTGTAGTTTTGTAACTGTGGCAATTTCAAATTTAGCACCAAATAAAGTTATAGTCAATAAATATATATACAAGTATGGCTTGTATTACATAAAAATATACACAGAAAGAATGAAAACAGAAAAAGGAAAAAAACCAGGCCCATGATAATTTGGAAGGTTAATTTTACTCTGCTGATCAAAAATATTTATCTTTAAAAATGTCTGCTGAAAACACAGTAGTGTCTTTGTATCTTGTTGATGTTGAACCTTTTGCTTCTTACCGAAATTTTGATTCTCTCTGTATTATATTTGCTTACTATTTTGTTGTATTTATCACTTACACTTGCTAACTATTTCCTGTTCACTGAAATCCTTTCCCCTTCATATTAGGCCAAGTTTTCAATTACATCATATTTTCTTACTAATTTTTATGGATGTTGTTCTTCTCTGGAACAGTTATTATTTATTAATTTATGAAGTAGCTGAAGCACAGCCATGGTGCAAGTATAAAGTAATGTGCAAATATTAAGTTAGTTGTTAAAATATTTACATTAAATCCAGGCACAGACGTACTGAAATAATGTAATGGAAGAAGTGCATAATCATTTTGTACCATGCTAACAATGCTAATAACATAATTATTACTCACGAATGCATTAACATTTTATGAGAGGGTTAAGCATAGGGAGAGAAATACAGTGCGTAGTCACAAAGAGGCAAATGGAGACTTGTGATATAGCTATACAAATAAGAATACAGAAAAATGTGCAAGCAGTAAGATCTATCAGATTAGAGTGAAGGTTATAGAAGAGCCAGGAGAGATGGCTGTTGGAACCAGAGCTGACAAGGTGCCTGGTGAAATCAGGATGAGTCCTGCTCCCCATAAAAACATCAAATATGTCAGGCCATATGAGATCACTA
>VZTA01027913.1:26283-41786 GCA_013398855.1 Mohoua ochrocephala | reverse complement strand
ACCACCCCACCAGCGTGAGGGTATTCCTTTGGAAATTTGGGGTCAGCTGTCCTGCCCACGTCTCCTCCCAACTCTCTGTGCATATCCAGGCATCCTCAGTGAGGCTGGGACAGCTGACCCAAACTTTCCAAAGGGATATCCCACATTTTGTGGCGTCATGTTTGGCATATAAAGCTGGGGGAAGAAGAAAGGGGAGATGTTTGGAGTGATGGCACTTTTCTTCTCTTGTCACGGTGATGCGTGAGGGAGCCCTGTTTTCCTAGGGATGGCTGAACACCTGCCTGTCCATGGAAACCAGTGAACAAATTCCTTGTTTTGCTGGGCTTGCATGCACACCTTATAATTTACTTATTAAATTGTCCTTACCTCAAGCCATGAGTTTTCTCATTTTTTCTCTTCTTCTCTCCCCCATCCCACTGTGAGGGGAGCGAGTGAGAGGCTGGCTGGGGCTTAGTTGCCAGCTGGGATTAAATTATGACACTATCCATAGTAATTCAGCTTCTATCTTTATTTCCAAACTAAAATTAGTCCTGGTGAGAGTGTTGTCTAATTCTTTTATCATAAGTACACCTGCACACCCCTAGATACCAACAGTATATTAGAGAACGGGTCACTCCATTACTACAATGGAATTCATTCTGCAAAGTTTAGAAATAGTTCTCAAAACTCTCTATGTTCTTTGCTTCTGCAAAAGGGTTAGATTTAGATTCCAGGTGTGCTGCATAACAGCATAATGATGAGAACTTTAGGATGTTGGAATCAAAATTCAAAATTTTCAGGTCAGATTCCATCTGAGCAGGAACTTAAACAACCTGAGTGGTCACTATCCTTTTGAAGAAACTTCCTTTCATGTACCCTCTAATAGGATCTTTAGGACATGCATTTTATGTGAAAGCAGATATTTGCTGCCATGAAGAGGCTGAGTTATGCCCAGTTGCTATGCTCATGCTAGAAACGATGGACTGGGAATCCACCAATGATTAGCTGAAGAGGAAAAAGAAGTAATGCCAACAATGAAAAAATCTGACATAATTCCTCATCTCCCTGCTAACTTCAGAGAAACACACAACTTCTGAAAATTTATGGAAAAGAAGTGATGAGAATGCTACTAGATAAAAGAAAAAAAGAAGTAGAAAAAATAGTGTTTGAAATATTCCTCTGTGATATGGAGAAGTTTAAGTAAGAAAAGGTAAGTCTGTCTTTGCTAGTTTGAAAAAAGGGTTCACAAGGTGCCTGAGTGCACTAGTAAGCAAGTCTGGCATGGACTGGTTTCTCTTTTTCTAATGTTGGACCTATCTAAATTTTGCACAAATAATTAAAAATTCATTTTGCCAGAGGAGAGACAGAAGCATCCTGACCGCATAGTGTACTGGCTGGGATAGTTAAGAGATGCAACATAACGTCGTAGCTTTGTTCAGTTTGAAGTCTTAGCCTTCGGACTGTGCTAGGATGACTCTTCATTTTTTTCTTTGAAATGTTCTACTGCAAACCTGAGGGATATTGTTCATAAAAATTTCTTCAATCTAATTTGTTTTTGCCAACAATTTTAGTTCTGACAAGTCACTGTTTTCTAACTGAAAAACATTTTTAGAAAAACCACCCTCATTCATTTTAACTACAAAATTTATTTCTCAAATGATCCTAACTCTGATACCTGTGTTGCAGTCATTTCAGGCAAGTGAAGTTACACATACCATGGAATTTCATCAGCACAGATGAAAAATCGGAGCAAGAGGCATGATGAATGGGTATAGCAGTATTTTATAGCTCAGACAAGCTGTATGCCAGAGGAGTGGAGATACTCATGCTCCTGAATTCCGCAGTTGAATAGAGCTGGAGTTATGGATTGTGGTAATGGCAACACACTTTAACATTGTTTTTACCTGAGGGTTTCTGGGTTGAAGAATATAAATTTCTGAGGGAATCAATCATTCTGGAGATTTTCTTGTATCAGAAGTATCAGACAGAAGCAAAAGAAGACTGTTTTCCACTTTTAGGCTTGTATCCTCTGGCATAAGAATGGTAGGACTACATAATAATAATAATAATAATTTTAATTTAATGTATCAAATTAATTAATGTATTTCATATTCTATGAGAATATACATAGTATTTTCTTTGGGTTAAGTGTCATAAAATTAACATCCATTTTACGTTTTGATAGATGTGTTAAATAGAAGTCATTTAAAATATTGAAATAGATCCATCTGCAAATTTACTTGCAAATTCTCTTTATTTTTTGTCTGCAAAGACATGAAAATTAACTTTTTTCAAGTTTTGTTATGTCTAGGAAGTATTAATATACTTAATCTCTTATTAAGGAAACCTTTGGGTTTCCTTAAAAAAATTTCTACATTTTTTTTTTTTAAATTGAAACTAATGCAGAAGTATTCAGTTTGTGTTACCTATGTGATCATTAAAGCCAGGATTTTTTAATGACAATAACAAAGACTGGTTGATTCAGTCCACTTTTTTACAAAAAAAAAGGTAAGAAACATCTTGCAGTATGTGTGATCACTTCTGGTCCGGCTTTCTTTTATTAGTTTCTTTATGCTTTGTAATTATTCTCTTTTCTACTGGAGAACTAAAGTTAAAAGAAAAAGCAAATAAAAATTCTGACATTCTGAATACACAGCTACTTTCTTTCTTACCTAGTTTACTATGTCAGGAGTGTGGAACATGTTACATTACATAAAGGATCTAACTCTCCTGTCTTCTCTGTTCAGTTGTTCAGCCAAGCAAAACCAAGGAGAACAAAATGGTATATTCTGAATCAGTATTTTACAGAGTCATCAAAGAATGAGTTGGAAGGGACTTATGTAGGTCACGTATTCCTGCCTCCTATTTTAAGCAAGACTGTTACTCACTCTAGATCAGTTTAGCAGTGGTTTTGTCTAGCCAAATCTCAAACTCCAAACAAGTTCCTTAATATCTGTATAAAAGCTCCCAAGCTGGATTTTGTGACTGCTGCCTTAATTATACTTCACAACATTCCAGGTTCAGCCTCACCAATGCTAAACAGAGTAGACTAAAAATTCCCTTCAGACTTTTATCCACATTTTGGTCATACTATGACCTGATAGCTGACACATATCTTGCAATAAGCAAGAACTGCTAACTCAAACTCATCTTGGCTCTGTCACCCGGCATGACAACCACTCCTTAAAATTTAGTATCAAATTTTATGAGAGCGCATTCCATCTCATTTCTAGATCATCAGTGGAGGTATAGAAAACAGATGCACAAATACCATGTAAGTAACACGGCTTCTGATCTCTTTCTGATTCCATTTTAACTTCCAGTCCAAAAAGCAGCAACCAAGTCATCTCCAGAGTAGTTAACATGCTTGCTTCTGTTTCCCAAAACAGTACTTTTTTTCATGTGTTTTTCAGCTTTGTCTGATGCCTAAAGTTTATGAACATCCTCTCAGCTTCCCCCAAGTTCACTAGTCCTTGGTAGGAAGGAACAGGGTTTCCGCTCTCAGACTATCTCAGGGTACTTTCACATTGAATGGATAATTAAGAGGTTTCCTGAGCTGAACAGCAGTGTGAAAAGCAGAGAGGTTTTCCAGACCAAGGCCGCTGTTGTCAGTGTTCATAGACTCATAGAATAGTTTGGGTTGGAAGGGACCTTTAAATATCACTTAGTCCATTACCCTGGCAATGAGCAGGGACCTCTTCAACTAGATCAGGTTGTCCAGAACCCTATGCAACTTGACCTTGAATGTTTCCAGGGATGGGCAATCTACCACCTCTCTGGTCAACCTGTGCCAGTATTTCAGCACCCTCACTGTAAAAAATGTGTTCTTTATATTTAGTTTGAATCTACCCTCTTTTACTTTAAAACCATTACCTGTTGTCCTATTGCTACAGGCCCTACTAAGGAGTCTGTCCCCATCATTCTTCTAAGCCCTCTTTGGGTATTGAAATGCTGCTATGTCTCCACAAAGCCTTCTCCTCCAGGCTGAACAAACCCAGCTCTCTCAGCCTGTCCTCATAGGACAGGTGTTTCATCCCTCTGATCTTTTTTGTGGCTCTCCTTTAGATCTGCACCAACAGGTCCACATCTTTCCTGTACCAAAGACTCCAGAGCTGGATGCAGCCCTTTAGGTGGAGTCTCATCAGAATAGAGTAGGGGTGGAAAATCACCTCCCTCGACCTGCTGGACACATTTCCTTTGCTGCAGCCCAGGATGCAGTTGGCTTTTTGGGCTGTGAGACCAGAAAACAGGCCACTGCTGCAGGCTCCCACTGTTGATTTACAAAATTAGGAAGACACTCTAGATCAAGACCAGACCTTTTGCTGTATTAGCTTAATGCATCTATCAAAGAGAAGAAATATGTGTAAAATAAGTAGTTTTATGCCTTGAATGTAGGATAGGTGTAAGTGCAGCCAGTAAAGTAAAATGAAGAATTTTATGGCAGCAAACTGGGAAGGATTTAGGAATATTTTATTTAGTTTACGTACACGCCTACTTTATAGATATGTTATAAATAACTACATATTCTGATACAATAAACAGTTCTTAGTAGTCTGCCCCTGTAATGTGGAATATTGCTACTCACAATACTTTGATGAATCCAGTTTCTAGAAAAGTGCCACTGTAATCAATAAAAGCACTTGTCTAGAAATCCCTACAGTTGGACCAAAAGAAAAAAAACCCCAAACATCCTACTTTTTTAACCTTTAGTATTTTTATAAAATCTATATTTATAATGTAAAATCATATCTGTTCCTTATTTGATCATGTTTCCCCAGGCATGTGGTAAGAAACCAGTTCTTCTGGTGTTTTCTCTGAGGCCAGATTGTTCTCTTTAAAACAAAGTAGGAGTGAATACCAACTATGCACTTTAGTACAACAGCATATGCTGATCAGTAGAGCTCAGGATGTAATTACATATGTTGTTTAATTCTATATTATGTCCTTCTATCTTCTTACATTTTGTATTTCAGTTGGAACTCAAAATCAAACATATCGATCAATTGCTGTTATTCCCTGTTGACATTTTATTCCTTGGATCCCAAACCAGCTCTGTTACCTAATTATTATATTTCTCTGCATTAGCCTTAAATGTTTGCAGTCAAATACTGGTTTTATTAAGAAGTATTTAATGCAATCTTTTTTTTTTTTTTGACTTAATCCTGAGCCTAATTCAAAATGCGAAAAAATTTTGCAGCAAATTTAATCTAAGATGAAGGGTGATAAACTATTCAGGGATCCTCTGATTCATAATCTAGTTATGTCCTCAATTAGGTAAGGCATGTCTGGTCTAGGAATGAAAATCAACAGTACTTGCTGTTCTCAGTGCAGGGTGTAAATGTTTGGCACACTGTGGAGTCACAGAGCAACTGAGGTAGAATGGCAATGGCACCTCTGGGGATCATCTTGTCCAACCTCTGTTCAGAGCAGGGTCAGCTAGAGCAGGTTGGCCAGCTCGGGTTTGAGTATTTCCATGGATGGATAGTCCACTATTGAACTGAGAAGCCTCTCGCAGTGAAAGCTCCCTTATTTTAAAGTGGAATTTCCCATAATTCTGTTTGTGTCTGTTGCCACTTGCCCGGTTACTGGGTACCACTAAGAAGAGGCTGTCTCTGTCTTCTTGACCCCTTGGCATCTAGTTTGGTTTTTTTAATAGACACAAAGGATATCTCCCCTGAGTCTTCTATATTTTTGTATACTGTGAAAATTGAGGGGGTGTGTTATCAGATGGACAGAGGCACGAAATAAATAGTGTTTCATACTGCAAACACAATATTTAATTTACAAGTATCTCGCATAAGATACACATTCACTTACACAAACAACACCTTGGAAGTTCTTATAGCCAAAGTAGAGGATATTTCTGTTTTAAAACTGAGATTCCCAGACTTGTTTAGGGGGACCTCATGGCTCTGCCTTTTCCACTGTGTCCTCCCTCATTTACTTTCTACCTCTATAACTGACTTCAGAATCATGGGCACTCATGCCTCTCCTGTACCTACAAAGGCATGTGGCACTGCTTGTTTCAGAAAATGGTACGAGACCTGGAGCACCCTGACTCTCCTTTGTTCAGCTTCTTCGTACTGCACCACTAAGACATGGCACTGCTCTCATCTTTCTTCACCCTACATTTGTTTAATGAATGGCAACACTGAAGACCCAGAACAGTAGCTGAGCAGTCCCTGTGTGTTTTAGTCAATACCATCCCATAAAAGACACCTTAGCTTGTGTATGTTGTTCTATTATAATGATAATAATAACATGGTTTGGAAGATTCAATACCTGAAAAGATAAGGCTGTGTCAGTGAAAGGTTGCTCCCAAGCTGATTGCCTCCTCTTTTCAGCAGCAGTTAATTAGCTTTGACAGAGCACTGTGTTTAGGAGACTCCAGTAATTCTAGTTTTGGAGCTAGCTGAGGAATCTGTGAATGATATAGACATACTCTATACACATATATTCTCTATGCAACTTTCCAGCACTCCCATAAAAAAACCCCAACTTTCACTTGCAGAATAGACTTAGGCTCTGTGCCTAGTGTGGAAGAATGCTGGAAGTGGTCCTGGGGTGTGGATGATGACAAGTGCATATTCTGTACAGGCTGTTTTGGGTCACTAGACAAGTTCTGCTGTTATGTGCTCTGTAGCATCTCTAGGATGTCTTTGCTTTCCTTCCTCTTGGGCCTGTTCTTACAACCAGTGATACTGGTTGTTACACACAAGTCCTGTATTACACATAAGATATTAAGAGGATGTTTGTACATATTACTGTGAGCAATTCTCAGGGATGATTTCTGTACATACAGAAACATCTCTTGCCCTTTTATGCAAGATAAATGGAAGAAGTACCATGAACCTCAGGGGTTCTTTGTTTCTAGAAAGATTTTAAGCCTTAGAAATGTTTTGAGGACTTTTTTTTTTTAATTACAGTGTGATTGAAAACAAAACAAAAGAATCTCAGGGCATCAATACGGGAGGCATTGCTCAAATTTATTGGGAAATGAGAGTCCTTGTCCCACAGGATTATTCTCTCTGATGCTGATCTGGCAGAAAGAGCCATCTCTCTCAGCCCTGAATGGGAAATGTTGATACTTCAGCTTTCTGTCACAGTCAATTCAAGTGGAGCCCAATACAGATACACACATCTGTGTAAACTGTTCTTTGTTTTGCTTTCTAGGATAATTAAGTAAAAGCCTACTAGATGAGCACAATTACTCAAAATTAATCACTTTCAAGCTAGTTAAATCATGACAGATTAATTGCTTGTATCTATTCCTGCATTAGGATTTGTTTTATCAGCAGAAATACCCAAGTAGCTCTCCTGTTCTGGGAAACCATTTTTCTTTTTATGAGAAAATTGTAAATATTTGTTTATTATAATCAATTATACTTTTAATTAACCTTTAAAAATAAGGTGGCTTTAATTACATTTTGTATGGATGATATTTGGCTACACTTATCCCAAGCAAATTTTTTAAACCTTGGAAGTGTTCAAGGCCAGGTTGGATGGTTCTCTGAGCACCCTGATCTAGTGAGAGGTGTTCCTGCCCAGGATTGCTAAGGTCCCTTCCAACCCAAACAATTCCATGATTCTATGATTATTCTGATGTCACTTAGCTTCTTTCTGAAAATTTGGGGTATGTAATGCCACTCTGGGCAAAACAGTCTGACATTAATATTGAATGTACTTTATGACAGAGGATAGGACTCAATTTGTAGAGGCAGTTCAGGAATTTAAATACTTTATGATGTTCTATGATATAAGGAAGAAATTTTTTTACAGTGAGGGTGGTGAAAAACGGCAACAGCTTTCCCAGAGAGATGGTGGATACCCCATCCCTGGAAATGTTTGAGGTCAAGTTGGGCTCTGAGCAATCTGATCTAGTTAAAAATGCTTCTGCTCATTGCAGGAGTGTTTGAACTAGGTTACCTTTACAGACTCCCTCCCATCCAAACTTGTTCATGATTCTAGATTCTGTGATTCTATTTCAAACAAGTTTGGTTTGTTTATCAACTTTGGTGATGAGATGTCACATTAATTATTTGGACAGTCAAGAAAATAACTTCTGTGTATTACTAACATGTGAAAGATCTGTTACTTATTTGCTTTAAGCCATGAAAAATTTGCTCTCTGTGAGGAGCACTTACAGTTTGTCAAGGTTTGAAGTCACCTTAAGTTTAGCCATCCAAATGTTAAGCTTATGAATTATTCTGGTTATCTCATTCTGTAACCACTGGAAAGAAAATGAGAGAGGCATTGTCAAAAGATGATTGATTCCACCTAGAAACCCATACTGTGATCGCATTAATTAATTTTTCTTAATGGCTCAAGTTATGTGAGATGAATACAAGCACTTGTTTAGCTAGTACCAAAGACTGAAAAACAGAAAGACTACTGTCTGCTGAGCAGATCTTGTAAGGTTGGATAAAAAAATCTGATATTCTGTCTCACTGACATTATATGGTCGTTTATCCTGTCTTTTCAACTTATTAAGGTAAGCCCTCTCCTCTGCAGGTAGATCTCTCCCTGTTGACTCTAAACAGGCCAAGGACCTCTTAGTTTTGATGTCTTGCTTTAAAATGGCTTATGTTAAATGAATGCCATTCACACAGTCTAGAAAGTCTGATGGCTATTTAGATATTATTATGGTTTTGGGTTCAGGGAAATTACCTATTGCTAGAAAACACTTAAGGGCTAGAATAAATGTCTGAACCTGTATTTTTCAAGGCATGACTTTCAACTTTGTGATTTCAATTTATGATTTTCCATATTTTAATGATAAAAATCCCCTCAGCTCTCTAATACATGGAATGATAATAACTATTAGAAAAGCTAATTCAAATGGATGGCAGACCCTCTGCATTTTACTGTTATTGTTTCAAGAATGTAGTACTGCAGTGTTGAAAATGGATTTGCTAAAAGAAAGGAACCAAAACCTTGACAATCTTGAATTTTATTTTCAGGTTCAAACAGAAGTCATCAGAAAAAAAAGCTTAGTTCCTGTGTTAGGGGATAAGTGGGAAAAGTACAATGCTAAAGAATACGAAAAGGATACCTTAAATTTATATTAAAAATTCTCAGTTGAAAGTAACAGGGTGCTGACCTAGAACAGATTGAGATTAATGACAAATGGTTCTGCTATTATATCGATCAGTGCCTGTGGCTATTTAGCAGATGATAAAACACACAACATTCATTAAGGCTACCGGCAACATGTTTTAGATGTCAAAAGTGCAGTACTTTTCTTAAAGCTCAAAATAAAGCTTTTAATTAAATGTCTATATATACATACAGATATATATGTCTATATAATAAAATATTTAAGAATTACTGGCAAAGACACCGGTTTAGTAGTACAAAGCCATTTAGATTTAATATATGTTCTTTACCACTATTTCAGCAAACTGTCATGTAACTAGTAGATCACATGGTGAATAAAATTAGCAAAATATTATATACATGGACAAATCAAACATTTTAGCTCTTATTGTATAGACTTATCAAAAGAAAGGATATTGAAATGTCTGTTACCTGAGAGATCTGTTTCACACTTAAAAACTTCCTGTGGGGAAGAATATAGATCTGAACTCATTAGTGACACAGTAGAAATTGCTGAAATGTTGAAAAGATTTAAGAGAAAATGAATGAAATAGGAAGAAGATATAAAAAAAAATAAACATCTTCATCATCTAAAGAACTAATTATAGTAACATTGGTTACTTTGGCAAATTGTCATTGGGATTGTAAGACATAATTGAACTTCCAGAAAGCACAGCAATTACCTCAGAAATGAATGTCAACTTTGTAGACTCTACCAAGAAGAAAAAATAGTGCTGGCACAAGCATAGAAACGTGTTGTGAATTTCCAAGTCTTTGTTTTTATCTGGTTTCTGGAGTTCCAGAATTGTCTGTTCTATTTTTCTTGGAGCAAATAGACTCGATGGTCTTGTTCAGAGCAATGACTGCCATACACTGAGTTCAATCACAGACTGTATCGAAGTGTGCAAGTAAGTGAAAACCTCAGAGGGAGGGGGTATATTTCACGTGCAGAAACCGTTCCCCAGTGTAAAATGGGGAACTGCAACCTCCTTAATTGGGTCACTTTATGTTCAGGCACCTTTTACCATTCACAGAGATCCTGCAAGCAGGGTATACAGCTTAAATGTTCAAAGCAATTATTTATTGTCTCATATAAAAGCTGATAGAAAATTCACGCTACTACACTTAGCATTAATATGCTCACTGGCCCTGATGAGACACCAGATGAGTCTTTGCTGGCCAGGCAGTCATCAGTCAGCTGTAAAAGTGCTGCCTCTACTCCCTGCAGAGGGCTGATCCTCAATCTTGCTAAATGCCCATCTACTGGTCCTCTGTGTTTTTTTCTTAGGACTTTATTGCTCAAGAAAACTTGTCAGTTGTTTTTCTGGTTTTTTAGGGGTTTTGTTTGGTTTGTTTTGTTTGTTTCTTCCTTTAATTTTGAATTGGTAACTATTATTCCCTCAACAATTTTACTTCTGTGAATGTTTTTGTTTTTCTTATCTTGCTTGCCTTCAATTTGTGTACTTTGTTACACGTCAGCAGCAATTTTCTCTGACAGAAAGCCACCAGCTGTGCTATGCAAAACTGGGGGTTTGATCACAGAGATATGAACCCTTTGGCCATGGGTTACAGGGTCTTACATATTTGTGCTTCTCTATCTCGTAACTTGATCAAGGTCATGTGCAAAGCTCCATCTGGGTTGAAGATACATCTATATTCTTTAAATTTTCTCAGTGCTTTTTCAGCTTCCTGATCCCTAACTCCTTTGTCTTACAGTCAACCTGCTAAAATTCCAGACAAATATCTACAATACTATTTTTTAATAAGTGTAATCTAAATCATAGATGGATGAATAAAAATTTGATAAAAGATGTTGTGTTTCTTTTTGCGATTCTTTTTTCTTCATACGGGGCATAGAAATGATAGATGTCAAAATGAAAATGTCAGCATCTACTCTTCTTATATCATTTTACTTCTTTTGTGTGCACCCATTGAATGAATCTTTCTTCAAAAGCATTAGGAATTTTTTAGCTTAATCAGTTCTGTCCACTGGAGTGGATAGAAGTCAAGATGTTCTTGTTTCTTCTGTGGAATGGTTACTGGGCTGTTTGACCGATTGCCAATATGTGAATGCCAACAAGAGGGAAGAAATAATGAAAAATTAACACTTTTTTATCATAAAAGATAGCGGTAAGGACCTGGGAATAAAAGAACAGATACCTTATGTATTTATGTTATAATATTTATATCTGAACTATTGCCCTAAAGTCTCTATATATTCTGTGTGAGAGATTGTTTCATATAGGAGAGATTAATTCTGCCCTGTGGCAGTCATCTAAGCTAAATCAGATGGATTATTCAGATGAAGTCCCCAATGATTGGAAAAACGGAAACATCACACCCATTTAAAAAAGGGTAAAAATTAAGGCCCTGAAAACTACCAGTCAGTCTCACCTCTGTGCTTGGTATGAGCACGGACCCACTACTCTTGGAAGCTATTTCAAGACGTGGAAGACGGAGGTGATTAGACAGCGATCGTCTCTTGGCCAAGGGCAAGTCATCCCTGACTAATCTATCAATGGAGTGACTGCGTTGGTGGATAAGGGCAGAGCAACTTATGTCATCTACTTTGATTTCTCTAAGGCCTTTGATGTGGTCCCATACAACATTATTACTTGTAAATTGGAGTTGATGGATATGGGGTTGATGGATAGACTGTTTGACGTATAAGGAATTGGCTGGATGACCACGTGCAAAGAGTTACAGTCAACATCTCAATGTTCAGGTGGAAACCAGCAATAAGGGGTATCTCTCAGAGGTCCATACAGTGAGCAAAGCTGTTCAATATCTTTGTTGATGGCACAGACGGTGGGACTGAGTGCACCCGCAGCAAGTTTGTGGGTGACGCCAAACTGAGTGGCGCAGCTGATACACTTGAGAGAAGGGATGCCATCCAGAGGGCCTGGACAGGCTTCAGTGGAAAAAATTCGTGAAGTTCAACCAGACAAATCCTGCACCTGGGTTGGGACAATCCCTGATATCAGTACAGACTGTGGGATAAATGAATAGAGAGCAGTCCTGAAGAAAAGAGCTTCAGTATACAGGTGAATGAAAAATTGGACTCGAGCTGGCAATGTGCACTTGCAACCCAGAAAGACAACCACACCCTGGGTTGCATGCAAAGCAGCATGGCCAGTTTGTAAAAGGAGATAATTCTTCCCCTCTACTGCACTCTAGTGAGACTCCACCTGGAGATCTGCATTCAGCCCTGGGGCTGGTAGTACAAGGGATGAGCCATGAAAATGGTCAGAGATCTGGAATACCACTTCTATGCAGAAAGGCTGAGAGAGTTGCTCAGCCTGGGGAAGAGGAGGCTCCAGGAAGACCTTATTGCGGTGTTGTAGTACTTTAAGTGGGCTTATAAGAAAGAAGAAGAGAGCCTTTTTGCCAGGACCTGTGGTGACAGGACAAGGAACAATGGTTTTGAACTGAAAGAGGGTAGGTTTAGATTGGATACATGGAAGAAATATTTTAATGATGAGGGGGGTGAGACAATGGGACGGGTTGCCCAGAGAAGCTGGGCAACAGCAACTTCCCCATCTTTTGAACTGCTCAAGGCCAGTTGGATGGGACTTTAAGCAACCTCATCTCGATATGGTGGAAGATGCTTCTGTGCATTACAGTGGGGGCTGAGCTATGTGATCTTTAAAGGTCCTTTCCAATACAAACAATTCTGTGATTTTAAATACACTGCTTTCTATTTGCTTAATGTAATTGAACTAAGTACTTCACATGGAGACCTTCAATATAGACGTCTAAAGTCAGGTGAATTGAATCCTATCCACAGTGTTTTCAATGACTAAATGAATACGTTTGATGTTGGAAAAAGAGATTAACAAGGGACTAGAAGAAAGAATTAACTATGGAATTCCTTTCAATACTTGAAAGTACTGTTCAGGGAAGTGGAGACTTGGCATGTGTAATTGTTTTACTATTTCAATTTTGTTTCAAGGGAAATTTTGGGAAAAGTGTTCTTTTTAAATGCAAAAATGTTGCTGAAGCAATATGGCAAGACCATAATGATTTTATTGTAAAAAATGGAAATATGGGAGACTGAGTAGCACTTTGATAGCATTTAAAAATATTACAATAAATATTAAACAGACTTTCAGTGGTTTTGTTCCCCTGCATGATAAAATACTACATAATGCTTCAAAATGGAATAGCATAAATAGTGCCTTCTTCCATTCGAAGGACGTAGAATGTGTTTTCACTAAATGAAGAAACTTTCGCAACAAAAAATGAATAACACCAAATGGATTGGAAACTCTAGATATTGGAACTCAATATTTGAAGCCTGCAGTTGTAGGAATATATACTACTCCCATCTGTCAGACTGGAAAAGGTATATTTGAGAGACTATATGACATGCAGATGAGATTAGCAGGTACTTAAGTTACTAAATCTGAGACTCATCTTCGACTAAAACCATTTTTTTCAAAACAGTGATAATAAAAGAATACAGGAAAAAGTACCCTTCGATGATTTATTTTAAACGATTAAACCCCTAACAACGGAAAGTGAAATCACAGAAATAATAGTCCTTATTTATGTCAGGATGTAGTTATAAGCTCCTTGTTGAATGTAAGTAACATATTGAACTAGAGATATCCTCTAAGGCAATTCGCAGGATTTCCTACCTTTACTAAAATATAATAAAATTTTACACCTGTCTTGTCACCTGTCATACATTCTGTGCATGCATGTGAATAAAAAGTCTCAATTTTTAGCTTTTATTAGAAAGAGCTTTAGGTAATATGAGACACATTTGTCAGAACCTAGCATTTAGTGTCTTAAACTATTTGACGATCTCAGTTTTCTGAAGGAAAATGTCATGGGTTCCTCTGCATTTCAGTGTGTCATTTGAGAGACCTTTCAGAGTTTATCCAGTCAAGGTAGCCAGGCCTTATCGATTCTACTGCTGATGACCAGTTTCCATAAAAATCTGACTTTGGTGACTGATCTTACTTATTTTGCAGCTGATATGCTGAGTCTGCCAAGCAGCACTATAGTTTCCTCCAGTAAAGAGGGAATATGTTATATCTATGCCATATCACAGGATAGTTGGATGTAATCTTGAAGATCATCTAGTTCCAACGCCCCTGCCATGCACATGGACAGCTTCCAGTAGGCCAGGTTGTGCAAAGCCCCATCCAATCTGGTGTGGAACTTCCAGGTGTGGGACATCTACAACTTCTCTGGATAGCCTGTTCCAGTGCCTCACCACCCTCACAGTACAGAATTTCTTCCTAATAACTAATATAAACCTACTCCCTTTTAACTTACAGCTATTAACATTTGTGCTGTTACGACATGCCCATACGTCTGTGGCTAGGGCATAAAGTCAAATGCAGGGCCTATGCTACTGTGGGACAGCAATGTTTAGGAAATCCTGAAGCCAGGAGCCAGTTTAGAGCTGCCACACTCTCCACACCAGAGCAACTGTGTGATGACGTTCAGGTTTTTCCTGTTCTATAGGGCAGTCTCTTCATCTCACCTCTCCAGGTGAGAAACAGTGAGTAAAATGCCAATTTCAGCCTTAAACTCATATTATTTATCTATTAAGCAAAATTTTTTTAAAAGCATAGCTTTCTTGGAATCTCAGTATTTTCTAAATTCATAGCAGTCTTGGGGGTTAGAAAAGTGCATGTGGCATCATATCAAGTTGTTAGGGTTTTAGGAGTTCCCCTTTTGTTTCCCTTTTCTCTTAAGGAAGTTTCCCCATGCGTGTTGCCAGGAGACAGTAACGACTGGATACTTAAGAGAGACAAAAGACCCTGGCCACAGGGGGGAGGGGTCCAGATGGCTACTCTCTCTTTTCCCTGGGGTTTTGTCATCTAGGGCAGAGATGCCGAGAGATTTGAACTGGGAAAAAGGGATTGGGTGCAGCCCCGGGCACTCTTGCCCTCTCGGCATTTGGAGGAGAAAGGAGCTGTAGTCACTGTGGGGAGAATTCGTCACCACTGTGGGGTTCTGCCTTCTGCTGCCTTTCCTTCTGCTGGGAAAACCCCGGGATCCCCAGCCCGCCTCTCCCTGCCCCGCTGGGAGCCGGCCACCGCTGCCCTGACCCTGCCGCTCCTCCGCCGCTGCTCCCAGCTGTCGCTGCACTGCAGCCCTGCACCCCCTGCCTGCCGAGACTTCTCGAGGCTCCGCTGCAGCTCCGGAGTTTGATACCTGTCGTCTACCACCCGGGATTTCGTGCTCATCCCTGCTGTTCCAGCCTGCTGCTCCCGAGGCTCCTGCTGGGGCTGGGATCGGCTGCCCCTGGGGGTTTGTGGAGCCTTTCTTCCATCCCTTCCCGGCTCGGCCCGGCCGCCATTGCCGCGTGCTCCCCGAGCCCGCGCCACAGCGCCCCCTGCAGCCGCGGGGGAACCATCGCACCCGCCCTGCCCGCCGGGAGCCGCCAGCGCCCCTGCCGGCGGTGAGCG
>VZTA01027913.1:9478-26203 GCA_013398855.1 Mohoua ochrocephala | reverse complement strand
GCCGAGAGAGGCCGGCACCGGGTTCTGGGTCTGTTTGTTGTTACTGACACAGTCACTGTTGGGTGTTTGCCTTGATAGACATATATCAGTAAAGAACTGTTATTCCTATTTCTCATATCTTTGCCTGAAAGCCCCTTAATTTCAAAATTATAGTAATTTGGAGGGAAGGGGGTTACATTTTTCCATTCCAAGGGAGGCTCCTGCCTTTTTTGGCAGACACCTGTCTTTCAAACCAAGACACAGGTAGATCCATTGTTTGGTTCAGTTATCCTGATGGATACACAAGCTACTGATATTCTTCTATTTCACCAATACTTTACTATTTAACTAACACTTGCAAGAAAATACTAAAAAAAAAAAAAAATTCATTTTTTTCCTCTTTAAGTGTTATTCTATACACTCTTAAACTTTGTTAAGTAAGTCATGAGAATTTTCATATCTTGAGCGTATAATGTACATACTGATCTCCTGTGTTCAGTTTGTATTTTAATACAATTGTTCTAAACATAATTCCAGACAGTGAGTTTTATTTGATATTTTTTCAATGAGATTTTTTTAGGGAAAACAACAACAACAAAAAAAGCAAATAAAAATATTGCTATATGAAGGAAGAAAAAGATAACATTTAAACATGCAAATTACTAGAAACCTTGATTGCTGAGCTAGAACTGAAAAAAAATGTGGCCTGTTAAAAATATGACATCAAAGTATTGTTAACCGGTGAAGAAGCAAACAGTATTCCTGACCATATGAGAACCTTTCAGATATTGCAAGGAAAAATCCTCAGACATTTCTGAAGCTTACTGTAGGTTTAGTTGTATATTTGTCAAAGTGTTCTGTATTGTTTAAGATAGCATATGAGATTTTGTGCAGATAAACATGAAGTTGATGAAAATGTATTGTTTCTGGTTTTGTCTGGCTTTAAACTTCCTAGGCTGAGAACTGAAGCAGAAAAATCAAATACTATAAAACTCATCCCTGACAAAACTATTTCTTGTGTTTGTCTTGTGTGGCCTAGTGTATTTGGAAATGTAGCAACTGTCCTATTCTTTCTGGACTTGACTTCTCAGGGGGTAAATGAAATTATCTTCTCTCCCGCTCATATTAGCATGCCTTGTCTTTATTTTCTGTCTTGAGTAGTTTAGTGTGCATAGACATTATGGTATTATCTGTGCTGTCAAGTCAACTCGGAGCTCAGACTCGGCATTTAAGCACAAACTTCCTGACTTTGCCTATTTTGTCACTCAGCATCTCTCTCTGGCATGGGGTGATCTGGAGTTCACTGATCTGGGTCAATGTTTGAGACTTCACAGTAGGCAGCCAGTGTGTGGACATGGGCAGCAGGAGCTATGGGGTCTCTCTGGAACAGGCAGAGCAGCAAAACAAGGTGAAATTAGGCGTGACATTGGGACTGGGCTGAGAGTGGGAATTGCACACAAAAATGGCAAGAAGTGCTCCTTTTTCATAGCTGTAGAAGAGCAAGGGATCCATTACATCCCAAAGAGAAAGATTTTGAAAACAGAGAGTTTTTACTAATTAGAGACAATATCTTTTTCCAGAATTTGTACTCCTTGTCTCCTCATACCGTTCCCCAGTTGGATACAGAACAGTAATTTGACATCAGATTTAGAGTTTACCTTTTGAACAAGTGCAGTAAAGAGGAGAATTCAGATAGGAGATATTTTAGTTGTCTGTCAGAGAAAAGTTCCTGGATATGGAAACCATACTGAACTACACCAAACATCCATAATATATTAAAAAAAAAAAAACCATTATGATTTCCTCTACTTTTATGATTTCAAGTGGGATAGCTTTTTCTGCAATATTCCATTTTTTAATTCTCATAGCACATCTATGTCAATGTCAATCTATTTACCTAATGCAATATTAGAAGTGCTATACTGTAGAAAAATGAAAGAATAAAATTTTCAGGTTTTGAATGGCTCTAAATATAGTTTCTAATATGTTTGCTATATTTTTACATAGATTTTATATAGTAATCCAGTTATCTATGAACATTCTTTGTTAAACAGCGGGTACTTACATATCTATTTGCTTACATATATTGAAGGCTCATAAGAGAAAACTTACATAAGAAAAAACACTGGGTCTACTAACGTATGATAACATGTGATCATGCAAAGATCCTCACAGCTGTGACACTTTTTCTCAAGAACTTTTTTATCATAGAAATACAGAAGCATTTAGGTTGGAAAAGACATTTAAGATCATTGAATCCAAGCGTTAAACCAGCACTGTCAAGCCCACATCTAAACTGTGTCCCTAAGTGACACATCTACATGTCTTTTAAATATTTCCAGGCATGATGACTCAGATATTTTAAAAATATCCTGACTGGTATCCACATGTTGCTTCATTGCTTTATTAACCTTCAGATGACAACATAAGTTACTCGTGTATTTCAGGACTCAGTCGAAATGAGGCCACAGGAATGAGAATACTGGACACCGGATCTGTGATGAAATGCTGTATTTAAAAGGGGAGACAATATAAGGTGGGTGGCACAACAATTTTGTATGTTCAAATCACTGCTGGCTGTTCAATTTATTGGTTATATTCTTACACCTTACTTATATTTTTAAATCCTTGTTTGTTCTCCTTGAGAGTCCTTTCTTGCATGGGAGAAGTGTACTAAAATTAAACAAATATGTGGCCCAAGAGTGATTTTGTATAACAGTTTTTCTTCATTTCAGTGCTGGTTGTTTATGAAATATGCATGAGGCACAAAATTTGTATCTGCAGATGCACACAAGTTGCAGATCCTGCATCTGTTGGTTAAAATCAAAACAAAACAACAGTAACAAGAATTATCAAAAACAGCAAATGGAAAACTTTCCCTTCAGAATCTCTTCAGTTAAATCTTGGGAGAATATTCAAAGCACTGTGCTCTTTGTATTGTGGTCGGTTTGGGGTTTTTTTCCTTTTCCTGGTCTTTCTGAACCAACCACTGGAAATTAAGCTTTTGTAGCATCCTGTGGCAAACAGTTGTGTTCGTTGTGTGTAGAAACATTACCTAGTTGCCTCATCACCATGATTTAAACTTCTTCAGTGTCTTTGAGACTTCATTGGCTTTGGTTACTGACACAAGAAGAGTTGTTCAATCTGTGATATAAGTTATGATGCTTTGCTTCCTAATTTGATGAAGTTTGTGTAAGAAAAAAATCCCAAGGATATATTTATAATCAAAGCATGCAAATGCATCCCTCCAGGTTTGTCACAATCTGTGGCATTCTTTGTTTGCTAGCATAATTCCAAGATTCTGTAGTACTGAATGTCAAGTTACACAACAAAGGCACTTCTCACTGCAATATCTGGGTTACTCTGCATTAAGAGGCTGACAGGTAAGAAGAGATGAAGGGTCTGATGCTCTGTGAACATCTAGGACAAACTGCATTGTAAAATTTTATTGATAGTTAAAGTAGTAATAGAACTTAATGAGACAATATAACAATTGTATGGTTATTTTTTAGAGCTGAGTTTTTAAACCTCTTTTAGCAATCTGAGGTTGAAAATGTATTTTGCACATTTAATTACATAATTTGTTTAAACAATTTTCAGGGTGCCTAGAGGTTTTCATAAGGATGTTTCCTACTTCTGCACAAATTCAATTTCCTTTCTGTTATTAAAGAAATTCTAATAAGATTAAGATGAAGTTAAGCAGAACCTGAAGATTTCAAATGTTATTTCTCTGACAAGATGAAAGAGAGTTCCTTTTACAAAGGAGTCAGAGGGAACAGAAAGCAGCAGCTTTTTTCAACTTTTGCTGTATCCTACAACTTTTTTTTGACTCCTTTTGTCCACTGAAGTATGTTTTTCACTCAAGGGGTCTCATTCTGAACACATTCAAAATAGATGCCACTAGAGCCACAGACCACAATGATTGTGGCTTTGGTGTGAGGGTATGTATATAAGAGGATTTTAATGTTTCTAAAATTACTAGAGGCAAATTGTTTATATATTTAATGATTGCAATGTCAGTAATTGTGCCTTGGTCCTTTTTCACTTGATAAACTTTGGGTAATGTAAGTAAACTATGGGGAGATCTTGGAGGATGTCCAGCCAGAACTGGACAAACAGTTCTGGCTCTTGGAGATAAGCGCAACACACTGCAGTGCAGTTGCAGGAATGAGGTCAAGCAGGTATGGACTGATGACTAAAGGTTGGTCCAATAGGGGGCGATCAAGACCACCAAAAACCCCCAAAGCCCCTCCCCCCGTTTCCAGAATGATCTAGAACAATGAACTGCACATGGTAACTAATTAGCGTAGAAAGTGAAAAACAGCCCCAGGGTGGGGAAAACTTATCTATAAAAAGGTAGTCTCACAAAGCCCAGGTGGTGCACCCCCAGGACCCTGGAGACCACATCAGCTGGGTCAGTGCTGGAGCCAAGACTGATGATCTTTCTTCTTTGGTTGTTGATCTGTTGGAGTTTGAAAAAATAACCCTTACCTTTTCGTGATAACCTTTGTTGAAAGCTTGGCTTTCTCTTTGATCATCCTTCTTCTGTAGGTTAAGGTCCCAGCCACCAGGACTCACCTATTTCCATTCCTTTGGCTAGATGTCAACCGTTTCTGATCCTTCACTTCTGATAAATTTATCTCAGTTATGTTAATATTTCTCAGGAATATGTTGATGAAGTTGATGTGGGTTTTCTGTTACATCTTTCTTTTTGCCTGCAGCTAAAAGTTATTAATAAAGGAATTCATTTCCTGGCCAAATCCTTGTTTTAAATAATTTCCTTAAAAATATAAGTGTGGCTCTATAAACTGCTCTAGAAAGAACAAAGCACACTTTCAGCTCTTGTAGTATGATGGAATTTTCAAATGTTGGTGAAAATGGGCTTTGATATTTGTTGGCTGAAGTTAAAATTCTATTAAAAACCCTTATAGTTTTTAAAAATGAAAACATGCTATAGTGAAGGAATGGGATGCAATATTTAAAGAAATTCAAATTTTTAACTTTTTCTTGTTTTTGTGGTATATTGTATTTTTACTCAATTTTTTTTTTTCAGTATTAGTACATTTGAAATGGTAGCAGCCTGTCATATTAAATTCTGTCACAGTCATACATTTTATAGTCATACTGAAATAACAGACTTTCTTCGACCAGAACTGGAAGGATTCCCTGGACAATCAATGGAAATGCCTTCTCACTTACTGCATTATAGGGTTCCATTTATAAATATATCAATCACGTCTTTCCAGAACAAATCACACACTGCTCCCTTTGCAATGAGACAGTTGGAAGCCTGGTGTCTTGAACATGAGAATGAGGATTAATTTGAAGAACTGTTGTTTTCATAATTCTAATTTTAGATTATTTAGATTTCTATATAATGTAGAATATATATAGTATAGATTTCTTTTGCTAAAATATAATAATCTATTGCCCATACCATATATTTTTCCTCATGACTTGGTTTTGTAAGTAATAGAAGACCTAAAGTAGAAATTTCTTTGCAAGATATTCTGGAGGAAGACATAGCAAAAATATCAAAGATCATGAAATAAAAAACACCCAATATTTAATGTTTGGCTTGTGAATAATGAAGTTAAGAAAAAAATCATCATCGTTTGCTGTCCTTGTTCATGATCTTTGACAGTATAGATTTGGCAACAATGCATAAACAACCAGAAGACAAGATCAAGGCAACGCCTTGAGGAGAGTAACTAAAAGGTCTTCTCAATGTCTTGCATTACTTCTCTGAAACCAATCCATCAGCTCAGGAAAGATGCAATCTCTACCTACTTCCTAAATTTTCAAAAATTTGCAAAATTCATTGCAGTCCTTAGAAGATTAGCTTATAGGTCAGACATATAGATTCTTTCTGTCATGTATTAGTTAACCTCCTATGGCATGTTGTTTCTTATCCGTCTCATGTTTGACTTTGAAAAGGAGTCTAGATAAATTAGTATTTTCAGGAAATGTTAAATTTCAAAGTTTTCAGCTGTTACCATGGATAACATCTTCCTAATTTCATTTAACAGCATGTACCTAGTTGTCACAAGGATAGGGCATAGACAACAGACACCAAGAAACAAGGTCCTTTAGTGTTGAATGACAAGTAGAAAACAGGATTTGGTAAAGATTCTGTAAGCAAAGATCTCCCCCGTAATGTGAACTCAATCTCCTTACAAAAAACCATCAAAATATTTGTACAGCCAGGAAAGGGAGGATTGACAGGACACTTCAGTACTGGTTTTATGACAATTTAAAACCTTTTAAAGGATTTCCTTTCTACATGCATGCGGCCAAATGCCCAGTCCAACCCGCACCTACATTAACACAATGGCAAGGCTGCAGAGTGCAAAGGGACAAAAGGTGAGGAAATCTGAAATTAGAGTTTGCAGCACAGCATTGCTGAGCATTCTGTGAATGATACAGAAGGCTTGCACATATGGGTATTTGTCATGTATTAGATAATGTCACCAGAATGGCAGGGAGACATTTTTAGCTCTCTGAGGCATTTTTAACCCTCCTCTTTCCCTCAGGCATCTCCTAACTCTTGTTTCTGCTTCCTCCTTTCCCGGCCTGTTCAACAGTTCTCCCTGGACTGCAAGAGTAGCTATCAACTCGGATCAGGCATAATTGCTTTAAGTCGATGTCACTTTCTTACCCTGCCTTTGCTACAGGTCACAGAAGAAAAGATGGACTCACAACTGGACACAATCTCTCTGCTTGCCCTAAGCCAGCGCAATCCCCCAGGCATTATAATACTTGAACTTGATGTAAGACTCTATTAAAGTATCTATTGACGTTTGCGTAATTCTGCAGTTCAAGAGTCTGACCATCTACAGCATTTATTAATTAGCATGAGCTAAAGTTTCAGCAGGAAGACACCATTTAAATTCCAAAGAGTGAACACACTATTCAGGGAATTAACTGGGCAAGGTTTATGGGGAAAAGTAGCATATTTCACCTCATTTTAATAAAGGCTATTCTTTCTGCTTACATTTTTTGCCCTGTTTTTATCACCAGACCAAGTAGAATTCAGGGTCTATTTTTCAAGTCAGATAGGAATCACAAGCTCAAATCAGGTCCTTGACCTCCATTTAGGAAATTAGTGTTTTTATAACAAGGAATAAATTCTTTTCCTTTCTTGGTGGCACATGAATGTTTCTGAAATGGGGAAGAGTGTTACTGGAATTTGTCCTGTATTTGTTCAGCCTACACCCCATTCTTCAAGCCTTTGTCATTTGATTATCTTGATCAAGGTGATTAAGGGCTTTATATTTTGTCTCTTCAATTTTCTGTCCTTGTGAACAGGAGGAATAAAGAGCGAACTTCAAAGCAATTCCCACAATCCAAATCCAAACTCCTACCTGCACCAGAGACAGAAAAAGAGTGACAGTGAGACTGAGCATTTCTGAATATTTTTAGGCTTTCTTACAGTGCTTCTCAGAAATGTGGGTATTCTCAGACTACAAGTGGAGGAAACTAGATTGCTCTGGCTTTGCTCATTCAATATCCAGTACTTTATGATGAAAGAGATTATTAAAGAAAGCTGTGATGTGTCAATGCACAGCAAAATTGCACTGAACCCAAGGATAAATGTGCACAAACCATGCATCTCCTTTTTCCATTCTAGCATTTATATATTATTTATGTCTGAACTGAGGAAATGAGAAAGATATTAATACCGTCTTTTTTAATGTCACTTAGCAGTATTTCAGCATCTGCTTTCCTGCTACAGGCCACTAACAGCAAGTTTTTATATATTGTCATTCAGAAGAGAACAATAACTAGATGACCTTCTGATCTTATCATAACATATTATTGTTACGCTCTGTTGTGATCAAATATAAATATTTAAATGTAAAGCAGCCTTGAACTTTCCTAGGGAGAGATAACAACAGAAGCCATACTTATGTGTCTCTCCTCACATTTTTGTCTTTTGGGCAGAGCAAGAACCTGAGAAAGCAAGCATGTCTCCCTTTTAATTTATCTCACTAGAAAAATCACTTTCCATTTTGTTGTGTGCTGACTATGTAGTCCTCTATAAGCAAATTCTTACTATTTTGCTTAGGAAAGAAAAATGTGCCAGGCTAAATATGATGCTCTGCTGAAATATTTCCCTCTTTTTCCAGATATGATTTTGATCAAGCCACCAGGCTGTCTGAGCCTGCTATACTAAAATGCCCAACGACATGGATGATTGTGGATTTAAGCTCTGAGCAAAGCATGAAGTGTGGAAAACATAAATGTAAACAATGCAATAAGAAAAGGGCACCTAAGGAATTTCTAGCCCCTTCGACAGCACCTGTTGCCTCTGTTAGGACAGTGGCAGTAATTTTACAATGCCTTGTAGAACCCCAAATCCTGCATCAATTAGTGGACATTAAAGAATTAAAGGTTCATTACTTCTAGAGTTAAGAAGACATATAACTTTATTTACTTCTTCCAGGCCAAATGAAGTAGCTAGGTAGCTTGAATAAGAATTTCTTATACAGCAAAATGAATAATTTATTCTTTGATTTCTTACTAAACTGGAAAAAAAAAAAAGCGCTCTTGAAGTATCATGCCAAGCAATTTTTCTGTGCTTGGGAAGACAGTAAAATATACCTGGGGGCTTGATCTAGACAGTTCATTCCACTGAAACCAACTTTTTTTTCCTATTTAAAAGTTTCTGAGAGCCTTTGTTAGTACTATAAAACACAGAAATAAACTTTAAGTGAGTGTCATGGTTTAATCACCGCCTAAGTACAACACAGCTGCTTACTGATCACCCCCGTTCTTCCCTGGCATGGGCAGGAGAATTGGAATTGACTAGTTTGGATCAGCTGTGCTGGCTGTGCTCCCTCCCAGCTTTTTGTGCAGCTCCTCCCTGGCAGATCATGAGACACTGAAAAGTCCTTGACTTAGAGTAAGCACTATTTAGCAACAAACAGAACATCAGTGTGTTATCAGCAACAAACAGAACATCAGTGTGTTATCAACATTATTCTCATACTAAATTCAAAACACAGCGCCGTATGAGCTTCTGAGAAGAAAATGAGCTCTATCCCATCTGAAACCAGGACAATCAGATGTTTTAGACAAAAAAAAATTAAATATCTTTACTTTCAAAGCAACTTCCTTAAACTCTTTAAACTGTCACTAATTTCAGCCTGTCTTTGGACATGCATTCAAATCAGCTTTACAGAAAAGTTTTGAAATCCTCAATTTAGTTTTTTACTAACTATTGCTCATAATCCTTTATACAACACTCTGAGGTTTGTAAAACTTTCAGTAAATATGTTTAGGTATGGATGACCTAACTACAGGGTGGAGTATTAGCTGTCCAGAACCTCGATACGGAGCAGAGTGCATGAGAATCGAAAGTGAGCACCTTAGATAGAGAAAAAGGCAGTATTGAAAGGCTCCTCATTTGGCAACACTTTATTCAGCTGAAGAGAGCAAAATGAAGTCTAGCAAGGCATTTTAGCACGTAATTAGAGTTCAAAATTAAACTTCCTAGGAATAAGGTTTGATTTTAATTTTGGTTCCTTCTTTGAAGGCCTTCCATACAAACGTCCAGTAATCACACCAGTATCTCATGGAAACCTTTCAGTAGACCTTCCAACTTTCCCTTGGCCAGTCATCTCTATACCATCCTCTCTAGACCTGTTTTTCAGCAGAACAGCTAACATGTAAATTTCACCAGGAGCTTCTTTGTCTCTTCTACTACTTTATTAGGCAAATTTCTCACTGCCCCAGTTTGTTCTAGCCTTCTAACTTTACTGTCCTAGTATTCACCCAACTCCCTAACGCATTTCTCAACTGCTCTACTGCCCTTAGAGAGCTCCTACAGGCATTTAAATTATACATCTGATGCCACTGTCCATTTTTCAGACTAATACGTAGACAATGTGGACTTGTCCTTTCAGAGATTAGCCATCTTATTTTGAATAAAAGAGCCAGATACAGGAAAGCGTATAATGTCACAGAAATGCTTTAAAGAGTAGGAAAAAATTGGTTTAAACTAAGCATAAAGAGGTCTGGATTAAAAAAAAAAAAAGTGTTTAAGATAATCATGTATTATTTAGGGAATACTTAGGTTTTATTAAGCGGGATTGCATTTAGCAGTCTAAAAGAAGCATATAGAATCATAGAATGATTTGGTTTGGAAGGGACCTTCAAGATCATCCAGTTCTAACCCCTTACAGTAACTACATTTATTTTGGATATTTCAACTGTAAAGTTTTCTGAATGTATCAGGGAACATAACAGTGCAGGTCAGCTGTTTGTGACCAGATCTCTCTCTTTTCTCTTTCCATTTGAATAGTTAGATCGTTTCTTTCATGCTACTTTAACTCCTTTGTAATTTTTTTCCTGTTACTGAAAATATGAGTGAAGTGCATTCAACACTGCTGAAAATCTCCTCCTGGTAGGCATTGTCACATATGACATAGTCCGTTATACTTCATAAAGCTGACACAAAACTCCCCAGTGTCTGTTTAGATAATGTAATTGAATTAATCGCTTATAGCAAGCTGCTCATGAGAGGGATATAAAGCAACAAATGTCAGACCTTTGCCAGAACAGAATAAGGCGTTATTGGTAAAGGGAGTTTGCATTATACCCAGCGGCAAATTTTGGAATAGTCTTCATGTTTCATATCAAATTTTCCTCTTGGTCTCACAAAATTAAGTATATATTGTGGTGGCTGAACCGAGATAAAATTTCAAAGTTGACTAATTGTAATATCAATTGTGAAGACATGGGAGTGACTAGGTAATTTCCAAAGATACATATGTGCTTCTCCTTTTCTTTATTATTCTCTTTTCCTCCTCAGTTCTTGTTATCCACAGGGTAGATAGCAATGGGAACATCCACCAGGATAATTCCATCAAATGTCTTAAATGACATTGCATACCCATAGCTATTCTGATAGCACAAAAATACTAGGAAAATCTCCCTCAAAATGGCCAAATATCTCAGCTGAACCCCTATTGCACAAATGTATAAAGTGAGGCCTCCAAAATAAGTAGAGGGAGAATAGCTTATTTCAGGTTTTTTTACAATACTGTCTTATGTAAATTGTCAGAGAACTGTGTATTCAAATAATTGAAATGTGTAGCCAGCTACTTTCAGAGATATTTTAATAATTTTGCTAAGAAAACTTTACAGTCTTTGGTACATGACCACAGAACAAAGAATTGGTTAAATCATTTTGGTAGGTGATTTGCATTAGGTCTCTGGAGTTAAGACTTTTTATGAATGTAGCCAATTTTATGGAAGAATCCCCCCAGGAAGCCCCTGATGGCCCTTGATTTTTCCTTTTTCAATGTCAAATATTCCATGAACAAGCTTCTTCATTGTGGAAGATGAGAAATACTTAATATGCTGTGAAACATTTGATGTGTGCACAAGACCATGAATTTTCTTGTCTTTAAGAGGTAAATTCTACTCTCAGCATTCTTTCTTTGTTTTTAATTCCTCTGTAATTGTAGAGAGCATTTCTGAGCAATGACAATAGTTCTTACTTTACTACTGTCTGCTTACTATGTAAGCACAGTAGATAAAACTAACAGATTGCATACAAAAAAAAATTAAAGTAATTTCTTAGAAGTTGTACACTGTGGTCTTTATTTCTTGTCATAAATTATTCTACACCAAGTAAAAATGTGTGTGCAGTAATATTAATCCCCTCCAAAAAATACTATTAAAGATACATCAAGGTTTTGAAGTTTCCTACATACTACTAAAATACTGAAATTTAAATGTACCTGACTTCCTTCTCACCAGATCCCATCCTTCCTAAATCTGTCACCATCATAACATGTATGCTACCTTCTCCCCCACCTGTCTCACTTTTTCCCTCAGTAAAATATGTTCAAGGAGAGATTTCCCCTTTATCCCTATTTTGTCTATTATTTTACTGGTTCCTGAGATTCTATTCTGGTATCTTTAAAGTCTGTTTATCATAAAGGAACCTATTTATTTTGAATGACTGAGCTATTAAAACCTTTCTTACTGGTTCTGCAGATATAACATCTTTCACTTAAAGCTGTCTAAGTGGATTTGTGGCTGGTCATGATGCCATGGTATAAATTTGATTTTTCACATCATAACTAGGGCGTATGCAATGCACGTGCTAGGATATATGACTAAAAGTCACAGCAACTGACTGCAGAGGACAAAGAGGCAAGTAAATAATCCTCCATCCATCTCCATTTCATTTCTTCTTTGGAAGTTTGATTCTTAAACACAACTATTTTCCTCAGCTTCAACTTTCTCAGGAAGCATGTATCAAATTCCTGCCCAAATATCATGTAAATTTTTTTTGTTCTTATGCAACTCTCAGTGACAGCAGAATGCTCTCTCTGGAACAGAATGACGGATTCTTGTCTTCCGAAGTAATATGACCAATCCTTTGGTAGTCCAACACTTTGACAACTTCTATCAAAGTCATCAGTTCCCCCCATGAGAGTAAAATATCTTCTCTAGTATCAGGAAGTCATGTTGCTGCATTTTCACAAGTAACCTTGGAGTAATGTGTTCCTCCATTTTTCAAATGGAAGAGCATGAGGAAGCTCTAAATGCCTACTTTTCAGAGAGCAGATACTCCATATTTCACTCTAAACTGTTTCTCTTCGAGTACCTCAAACCACCAGTCACTTTTGAAAATGTAGATGGAAGTCTCTAGAAAATCACCTCAGAAAATGCAAAGATACCTAATTATTACCTCCCTGGAAAGAGTCTCCTGCAACAAAAATGTTCTCTACTACTCTGTAATAATGAGCACACGAAGTTGGAAGTTCTGCTGTGACAGCCACACACTGCTAGGAATTATCTATCAGATTTTATACTAGTTTAATTCTTGTATTTTTCCACATGACACTTTAAGGAGTTCTGCTTTACTTGTAGTTGCTGAACAGCCATAACCAAATCCCCAAAATATTTTAACAATCCTGTGCAAGAGTTTTCTGCTGAGTTTAACTGCACTGATTATGACCATTTTCAGGTACCAGTACTTACATAGCAGAGAAAAATGCACACATAAAACAGCAGGGAAACTCACAAAATAATGTTGTTGATGACTTTGATAAGCTTAGTTGTCTCTATTGTCCTGATTCAGAGTCATTAAAAGAACAAATTCCTGCAGTGGTGCAATTGTTTCTGATGAGAAAGAGCTGTACTATTTGAAGTTCAAACCACTAGTTTGGTAGATAGATTGAAAGATAGAAAAATAAATAAATAAGCAAATAAATAAATAAAAGCACAGGAAGCAAAAAAATATTCCAGTCCTGGTACTTGGAATTCCCTCTCCTCCTCAGATCAAATATATCTTCATTAATGTTCTGAAAGATGAGGGATAATAGCCAAATGGGCAAAGATGCATATAAATATATACATATGTGTCTATATAGGCCTATAACTACACTATCAGCTAAGGACTTCAACAGTAAATGATTCTGCAAAGCATCAGGAACTTTAAAATTTAAACTATAAGGAGACATATTCCCATCAGTCTTCTGATGAACTGGAGAAGGAATACATGTTTATCAATGCAGGCAGTAATTATCCCGAGAAAGAAAGTGATAACCTTTATCATGTCAGGCTTCTTAACTTAAAATATACAGTTTCTGAGGTGCTGTCAAGTACAGTTAACTAATAAGAGCTCTGCTGGAATGCAGTGACAGTGTGCTGACAATCTCCAAGGCTCTGCAAGATCAAGGCGACTTGGAACATTGTACCAATTATCTGTTGGATATATAACAGGTCCCTACAACTGTCAGGTTTGCAGAAAGAGAAGTGAGAATGAGGAGACACATGTGGTACCATGGTCTTCGGTGCTCTGAACTAGGAATGTATCAGAGAAAATGCTGAGGATGCAGAATCACTTCCACCTTCCTGCTTCATGCAGTGGTGTGTATTTGACTGGCTGAATAGGCTGTCTCTAGGTGTGCTAGCTCAGACCAGTTAGAGAGCTGACGGGAAACAGAGTGATGTTCCTTGGTACAGAAGAACCTATCACCAAACTGAATATGAATGCAGACTGGCGTGACATGAATCATTCTTTACACAGCAAATAAATAGCAAGAGCAAAAAATGAACCCAGTGTGTTTCCTAGCATCATCTGGCAGCATGATAGGAAACTGCTGTAAATATTTACAGTTATAGTCTTTGGCAGTGAAATCATAGTAGGTATTGCTAGCAATACTCAGTTTAGCAGGTCAGCCAGTTGCAGTTATTAATCTGGAAATACTGACAAAAATGATAAAAGAAAAAAAAGTTGTCTTGATGAAAAATTGAAAGTTCAGTATTATCTAATACTCTAAAGTTTTTAGTCTTGGTTTTATTTTATTATTAATTTCATTTTTCACAGAAAATTATGATTTTTAAAGGGTTTTTTATTGATTGAAATATAAAAATAGGCATTAGAAACACTGGGGGAAAATGCATTTTCTCTTTTGAGGCCCACCAGAAAAAAAATTATACCGTAATTTGGTCATACCAGTACAAACATAAATTTAATATTCCATTGTCTTGAACAGCCTGAACTGTAAATTGCTCAGGCACAAATAATTTTTCATTATTCTGTTCCTAGAATTATCTTAAATGATTCTAAATTTTCTTGGAAAATGCTGCAAATACCATAAGAAATTCTCTTTCACTGGCCAGGTATAATAACTTGGAAAGATTAAGAATTGTGAGTGTATTCAACAAGAGAGAAAATCGTATTATTTGTAGTCTACAATATTAAGGAAACCAATCCCTTTTGAAAAGTCAGTGAAAAATTTTCCTTCATTTTTAGTGAAATCCATTCTTGGAAAGTTCCCTGAAGTATATGTCTCTTTTAAGACTGGATATTGATCAGAAGTATATTGACTGAGGAAGAAGATAGGAAGGAAGGTGAACGCACTGCAATGTTGTGTTACAAGTGCCAGCTCAAAACAAGCAATGTATTTCTTCTTGGCAATAGCATAGCAAAGATAAAACAGCCTGCTTGGGAAAACCTGTCCATGAGCTCTCTCACATCTGGGACTGCAAAAGAGCAAGCATCTGAGGGAACCATACTAAATTTCTGTCTTAACTCTGTGGGAGAATTTGATGCAGATACAGAGGCTGCATCACTGAACAGTGAGTATAAAAAGAGTATAAGAGTTTGAGTTGTTTGGTTTTCACATTTTTTATGATAATTGAAAAATAATGGGCCAGACATACCAAGTGGACAAAAATCAGCTGAAGTGTAGTAACTAAATTTAATTGATAAATCAGCCTATGTCTAGATGTTAGATTTTCAACTTTGATGCTTTTCCCTCTTCAGTATAAGTTGTAATATTCTGTGGCATTCTTTATCAGTCACAATTAACCTTAGTACAGGATCTCAGACTGGATCTGGTCTCTGTAATAACTTTCTCCAGAAAAAAAACCCCACAACCATACCCCCAAAACCCATACTCAAAAGAAATCCCAACAGAGGAATAAACTAAACATGAGTATTACTATGATACGCAGAACTTCAAGGCCACAAGGTTACACTCTTGCCTTTAGAAGTAGCATTCACGGGTTAAGCTGACTGCACATTCCCCATTTAGCTGATAGTAGCTATGCTGGGGTCCGTGAGGCTGCATTTAGAGCACCCCTGAAATGGCAAAGGCAATCCACAGATTTCACCAGAGATGTGGTTCTTTCTGCATCTTGTCTGGACTGATGGTAATCAAAATTTCTGCATAACACCTCGTTCAGCTGGGCTACTCAATGTGAAACCTTCCAGAAAGGTAGACTCTGCTGGCTTAGGAGATACAGCTTCCCATGACCTTTAATTTTATTTTAGATACTCCAGTTTTTAATGCTTCTCTTAGTATAGCCCTGGTTTCATTTCATGCCATAGGTTGCCTTTATTAATGAAGTGAGAGACCTGAGCTTTGGATATGACTCATCTCAGGTATAAAGCACTCAGCACATCCTAATTTTAGATGAATAAACTTAAAAAGATTATTGCAAATGACTGCATGTTTAGTCTTCCTTGATGCTCTTCTGTGATACACAGGTGTTGTTTCCCTCAAGAATCTCCATTTTAGCATTTTTTCCATTTTATGTGGTAAAACTGGAATGAGGCCCAAGAAAACTAATAAAATCACTCAGGAGTGAAAATCAATGTAAATTTTTTGACATGGGCTGTAATTTTTAACAGGGAATAAAGTTCATGATCTTGACATGACTGAAAAATAGTGTTTGACAGTACAGAGTGGATGTCTGAAGAGGAGTTAAACATCATGTCACGGGTTTGGGGCTGATTAAATACCCAGCATCAACAAACTATTTACTTACATGCCTCTGCCATGATAGGCAGAGAAGGGGAACCAAAAATCCAGCTTTTTGGGGGGGCAAAAATAAGGATTATTGAGGAAAAAACGGAAGAGCTTCAAGGCAAAACAGGCTCAAACTTGATAATCTAAAGAGAATTTATTACTAACAGAAATAACAGTGAAAGAATAGAATTATGGGGAATTAAAGCAAGCTTCCAGAACAATCCCTTATTCCCAGTACCTCCCTCCTTCCAATCCACCAATATACCAATATACACAAGGGAAACAAAAGAACATGAGGTTTGGTCAGTGCACTCATTTTTAAGAGTCCTTCTTTAAGGAAAAGAGTTCCTTTTCTGTGTATGCCATGGGACTCTCCCCACAGAAGATAGTCCTCGATGAACTTCTCCAGTGCGGTTCTGAGCTTCCACAAACAACAGCCCCGCCCGAACCTGTTGCAGTGGGA
>VZTA01027912.1:15044-26886 GCA_013398855.1 Mohoua ochrocephala | reverse complement strand
GACACCTTCCACTGTCCCAGGTTGCTCCAAGCCCCATCCAGCCTAGCCTCAGACACTTCCAGGGATCCAGGGGCAGCCACAGCTGCTCTGGGCACCCTGTGCCAGGGCCTCCCCACCCTCACAGGGAGGAATTTGTTCCCAATATCCCACCCAGCCCTGCCCTCTGGCAGCGGGAAGCCATTCCCTGTGTCCTGGCACCCAATCCTTGTCCCAAGTCCCTCTCCAGCTCTCTGCAGGCACTGCAAGGGGCTCTGAGGTGTCCCTGGATCCTTCTCCTCTCCAGGTGAACACCCCCAGCTCTCCCAGCCTGGCTCCAGAGGGGCTCCAGCCCTTGGAGCATCTCCGTGGCCTCCTTTGGCCTCACTCCAGCAGCTCCTCCTGCGCCGAGGATCCCAGGCCCGGATGCAGCATTCCAGGCGGGCTCTCAGGAGGGCAGCTCCCCGTGGGACCCACTTACATCGCTGAATTCCAGAGGCAAACTCTCCGTGGGCTGGAGCTCGGCCGCGCTCAGGTACAGATCCGTGGGAGCGGCCCCCAGCTCCTGGGGGACAGCCAGGACCTGCTCCGGGACGTACATCTGGGGGGGCAGCCGGAGGTGCAGGGGGCAGCAGGGCTCCTCAGAGAGGCTCACGGGCACGGGCTTGTTGCAGGGAACTTCCTCCGAGCCCTGGCACGGCTTGAAGAGTGTCTGGTTTGTGTCCTGGCAGATATCTGGGAAGAGGCGGTCAAGGAAAGCGGCAGAGGCACGGCCAGAGGGGTGAACGCTGAGAAACGCCCCAAATCCCCCACAAACTCTGCTAAACCACCCCCCCATTTCTCCCAGATCAGGAATCCAGAGCCTAGAGCTGCACCCCAGCTGCCCAGGGATGTGGGTGACATAATTTCCATGATGGAAAACTGGGACAGCAGCCATGGCCCCCCCCTCCCCTGCCGTGGGGGCTGGGAGATGAGGCTGGATCCCTGTAAACCCCCGGCAGATCCTCACATGGGTGGCACAAAGGCACGGGATTAACTTTTGTTCGCAGACATCCATGGAAAACGATCAGCTCCAGCCCCGCAGGCAGGGAGATCCCAGCACTCCCAGTGCCTTTCCCACAGCCAGGACTTTAGTTATGGTATTTCCATCTTCCCACTGCATTTTCCTTCCCAATGGAAAACCTGTTCCTGCCAGAGGTGTAAATGGGATTTCCTGCCTTTAATCCCAAACAGAAACTCTGCTTCAATTGCATCACACTCGCAGAGCGATCCAGAGGCAGAGGAGCTACACAGATCAAAACCCATTCCTGCTCTGATCCCATCGCCTTCCAACCCCTTCCTCCTTTTCCCACTCCTTCTTCCTCTTCCCACACCCATCCTCTTCCAAGCCCCATTCTCTTCTGATCCCATTCTCCTCTTCCAACCCCTTCCTCCTCTTCCAACCCCTTCCTCTTATTCCAACCCCTTCCTCTTACTGACCCCATTCCTCCTTTTCCACCCTTTTCCTCCTCTTTTAATCTTTCTCTTCTTCCTATCCCTTCCTTTTTCCAACCCCCATTCACTTCTTCCAACTCCTTCTTCCTCTTCCATCCCTCTTTCTCCTCTTCTGATCCCCATCCTTTTCTTCCAACCCCTTCCTCCTCTTCCTCCCCCCTTTCTCCTCTTCCTCCCCCCTTCCTCCTCTTCCTCTCCCCTTCCAACTAGGACCGTCCCCACTGCTCTCCAGCTTTGGGGGGTTCACGCTGCAACTTCCTCAGTGTGGGAAAGGGAAAAAATTCCCAAACCCACACAAACTGGGAAAAGACACCAAGTTTAAGCCAGTTTCTTCAGCTGTCTTAGGTTTGAGATTCACCCTTCTCTCCTCTCCTCCCTGCTCCAAAGATTTCTCACGAATCCATTTCCCGGCAGGCCGTGGGGAGCCATAACTCGGGCTGGCAGCAACGTCGGAGCCCAACCCAAGAGAGACGGACCTGGGACACCCGAGGGCAGAGGTGCTGAGGGTACAGGGGGTGGGGAACGCACATTTTCATCTCCTGCAGCACCTCCCAGCTCCAGCACTGACTTTGCCGGTAGCCAAAACCACGGATTGCCAAGAGGACAAAAATCCCGGGCTCTGTGTGGAGCCTCGCAGCCTTTCCCCATCCCTTCAGTGCCCTGACACAAACAATGCAGCTCCTGGAAACCAGCGGAGCCCGAGAGCCTCCCGAAAAGCCGCAGATGTTATCAGACGTTATCGGCTGCCCGAGGAAAAGCTTGTTTGTGTCAGCGAGAGTCAGCTGAGAGCTCCCGCCAGACCCAGCTCTTCCCCTCCCTCCCGGGAGCGCCAGCTGCCAACAGCAGCTTCTCCAGCTGTTTTATGGGATTTCTCTCCTCTTTATTTTGAGGTCTGTGGTGGTTAGAGAGAAACAAAGGCAGCTTCCAGCTCCTGCTCCCCACGCAGGGCTGGGGGAGTCTGACAACTCCAGGGACAAAGCAGACCCAGGGGCTCTCGAAAATCCAGAATCTCCAAGAAAACTGAAAGCTCCTCCAGACCCAAGAGCTCCCAAAAACTCACGAGCTCCTGCAGACCCAGGAGCTCCCACAAATCCAGAAGTTGCCACAAACCCAGGAACTCTGATTAATCCAAGAGCTCCCACAAATCCAGCACCTCCCACAAACCCAAGATCTCCCACAGATCCAGAAGCTCCTCCTCACCCAGCCCTGGGACCCAGCGCCAGAACTTGTCCTGACTCACCCCCCTGCTTGCTCCTGCAGCTCCAACCCGATCCAAACCTGGGCACATCCACCCGCTCCCACAAGAGTGGATGGAGCAGATGCACCCAGGGCGATGCTGGGGTCATGGATCCCATGTTGGGGCTGATCCCTGAGCTGGGGGATCCTTGATCCCATGTTGGGGCTGATCCCTGAGCTGGGGGATCCTTGATCCCATGTTGGGGGTCACCCCTGAGCTGGGGGATCCTTGATCCCATGTTGGGGGCTGATCCCTGAGCTGGGGGATCCTTGATCCCATGCTGGGGGCTGATCCCTGAGCTGGGGGATCCTTGATCCCATGTTGGGGGTCATCCCTGAGCTGGGGAAACCCAGTGGAACTTTCAGTGCTGACTCTCCAATAGCTGAGGCTGATCTGGGATGTGAAACAGCTCGAGGCTGTTCACACACACACAAGAACCTTTCCAGGGGTCACAGAGACTGAGCTGGGCCACAGCAGCTCCAAACAGGCTCAGAATTACCCCTCCAGACCCTCCCAAAAATCCCCAAGGCCACGCTCTGGTGCATGTCCCCTCAGGTGGGGGGGCAGGCTCTGCTCCCAGGGGACAAGGGACAGGACAAGAGGGAACAGCCTCAAGCTTTGCCAAGGAAGGCTCAAGAATTCCTGAATTCATCAGGAGGAATTTCTCCATGGAAAGGGTGGGCAGACATTGGAAGGGCTGCTCAGGGAGGTGGTGGAGTCCCCATCCCTGGAGGGGATCCGTGCACGTCCCTCACAGCTGGGGATCTCTGCTCCCAAGTGAAATGCCCGCCCCGTTCGGATGCTCTGGGCCCAGGAGGCCACAGCAGGACCACCCCTGGGAGCAGAGCAGCCCAGCCCAGCCCAGCCCAGCCCAGCCCTTTGTTGCTCCCTCACGAATTGGCTGTTCCACGGGACAGGAGCACCAACAGACCGGGAGACGCTTCCTCTGGGCTCCTGCTTGAAACCAACGGCTACAGCAAACCGAGGGCCTTGATTCAGGGCCAGACAGGGACAAAGGAGACACGGCCCCGGGGCAAACTGCTGGCAAACAGCTGGCAAACAGCTGGGAACGGCGTCGGACCGAAGGATACGCGTGAGGCAGTGCCGGGTCATCGGGAGGGACTGGTTGGAGCATCGGACGTCATCGACAAAGGCCAAGCAGCGCTGGCTGGAGCGGGTGGTGTGTGCCTGGAATCGTGGAGTGGTTTGGGTTGGGAGAGACCTTAAAGCTCCTTAAGCTCCCGTTGCCATGGGCAGGGACAACCTTCCACTAGACCAGGGTGCTCGAAGCCACATTTGGCCTGGCCTTGGACACTGCCAGGGATCCAGGGGCAGCCACAGCTGCTCTGGGCACCCTGTGCCAGCACCTCCCCACCCTCCCAGGGAGGAATCTGTTCCCAATATCCCACCTAAACCTCTCATCTCTTAGTTTAAAACGATTCCCTCTTGTCCTGTCACTGTCTGTCTATGCAAAAACTCCCTCTCCCTCTTTTTATTAAGCCTTCTTTAGGCACTGGAATGGACTCACTCAGACCCAGGAGCTCCCACAAACCTGAGAGCCTTGGCAAACCCACAAGCTTCCACAAACCCAGGAGCTCCTACAGACCCAGGAGCTCCCAAAAACCCCCAAGCTTCCCAATACCCTGAGCCTCCTTTACTCCAGGCTGAGCCCCTCCAGCTCCCTCCATTCCTCAGGAGTTTTCCAGCCCCTTCTCCTTGTGCTCCAGTCCCTTCCTCAGCTTCGTTCCCTTCTCTGGACTTGACCCACAACGTCCTTCTTGCTCTGAGGAGCCCAAAACTGACCCCCAGGATTCCAGGTGTGGGCACCAAGAGCTCCCACAGACCCCAGAGCTCCTGCAGACCCAAGAGCTCCCACAACCCCACAAGCCTCAACGAACCCAGGAGCTTCTCCAAACCCAGGAGGGTGGCAGCCAGGGCTGTCCTTGCAGGAAGGAGGAATCTCTCAGGGTCTGGGATCACTCCCAGAAAGACACAAGAGGAGAGACCCATCCAGGACGTCCCCACGGACCTGCTGGGCCGCGCCGTCGGTGGCCAGGACCCTGCGCTCCCGCAGCTGCCGGTGCAGCAGAGCCTCCACCCCGTAGCGCTGCCGGTACCGCCGGAGGCACTTGAGCCGCTTCAGGTTCTCCCTCTCCTTGGCCATCAGCCCCTCGGGCCCCGTCAGGAGGCTGCTCCCTGCAGAAATAAAAGGAAGGGTCAGGAATCTCCACCCAGCCACCCGTTTTTTTGGGCATCAGGAGCCCAAATCGGCCGTGGAGGGCTCCATCCACAGGAGCGGCAGAAGCGCCTGGAGGTGCAGGGTCCATCCCAAAGTTCATCCCGACCTCACCGGGAGCGCTCGGGCCCGCGGGGTATTTTTAAAACCTCCTTTAAAAATAATCCAGCCGCTCCCGTCCGTTGTGATTTCAGCAGCAGAACAGAAGCTTGTCGGATTCCAGGTCGCTCCTGGGCGAGTTCTGGAAGCTTCCCGCCAGCATTCCCGGTGTAATTACAGGGCAGCGCTCAGGAGCTGCTTTTCTCTGACTCGTTTGCTAAAAAGAGTTTCTGCAAAATTGGTATGTACCAAACTCCTGGTTATTTTTACTCGAGCCTGAGCTGAATTATGGTGTTTTCCAGGATGAGCTATTAAAGGATGATGCTGGAAAAAAAAAAAGAGTCCTTTGCTCTGCAATGCTCGGGGATCAGTTACACAACTTTGCCTCTGTCGAACTGGGAATTCCCGCTTCCAAGAGCGTGTTCTGCACAGGGAGAACGCCAGCAGAGGCAGAGGGGAAGCTGCATCCAAGCTGAGGAGGAATATGCCAGCAGAGCAGCACTGGTGTTACTGGAACCAACTCCTGCCCATACACCAAGGGCCTTACGGATGAAGATTTTTTGTTCGTAAAAGGAAAAAACAGGAAATCCCAGTACAAAATAAGCACTTTTGTCTCAGAATTAACATTACAGCTCATTTCCTGCCAACGCTACGAGCTCTGAGGAGCAAAGAAAAGCACAAGCTTTGGAACTCCAGTGATAGGGATCTCTGGGCACGGGACCAGCCCAGAACCATGGAATCAGGTTGGGAGAGCTCTCCAGGATCAGAGTCCAGCCTCTGACTGATCCCTGCCTTGTCAACCACACCAGAGCACTGAGTGCAATGTCCAGCTGCTCCTTGAACACCTCCAGGGATGGGGACTCCACCACCTCCCTGGGCACTTCCAATGCCTGACCACCTTTTCCCTAAAGAAATCCTCTTGATGTCCAACTCAAACCTCCCCTGGCAGAGACTGAAGCCGTCTCCTCTTGTCTCATTGCTCTGTGGGAGCAGATCCTGACCCCCATCTGGCTGCACCCTCCTGTCAGGGAGTTACAGAGAGTGAGATGGTCCCACCTGAGCTTCCTTTTCTCCAGCCCTTAGGATTTTAGCTTTTATACTTTTCATATCCTGTAATTCTTTAGTGTGTAATTCCAAACTCCATACAGACTGTCAGCTGCTGTTCTCCCATTTTGGTCAGACAAAACAATTCCTCTCTAGGCCTGAAACTCGAGGACACCTCGCTGTTTCAGGCCCTGAGAAATGTAAACAACACTGAGTTGGGGAGGAGCAAACTTGGAGTATAAATGACTTCATTACCTGAAGCTGTAATTGGAGGATTAACCCTTGACATGCAAACGGACCAAACTTATAAAAGCATGAAAAACTCGTGACCCATTGTCCATTTTGGGTGCAGCCCCTGGGGGCTTTGACTGCCCTAAATGTACCTGAAGGCCCTTCAATAAATACAACTGCTTTTATTATCTTCATTTTGTCTGGTTTTAGGCAGTCTCAAAAAGGCATCAGAGGCTCAGTCCCTCCCAGCTCCCTCAGTTCTCCAGCCCCTTCTCCTTGTGCTCCAGCCCCTCAACGAAACACCTGCTCTGAGTGTGGAACCCTGCTCTGAAATCTGCCTCTAGAAAGGCCCAAATCCCCGTTTTTTAGCAGATTTCTGTGCAGGCCCTCAGGCAGGAGGTCCCGGGCTCACCGATGGCCTCGTGCTCTCCCTTGCGGCTGTGCAGGAAGCGGCGTTTCTTCTCCTTCAGCAGGTGCTGGAGCCGCTTGAACTGGTCGATGTAGAGGGACTGGAGCCGGATCAGCTTCTCCCGCATGATCAGAGCCACCTCCTCGGCCGTGTACACGCCGGCGTGCCTGGAAAACCCCCCCAAGAGGGTCTGTTTGGGAGGGTCCCTGGGGAATGATCCCCCCAAAAGGGGTGGGGGCCCCTCAGGGTTGATCCCTGAAGGGTGTGGGGATCCCATGGGTTTTTTTCTGCTGAAGAGTCTGGGGGTTCCTCAGGGATGAAGCCACGAAGGGTGTGGGGGTCCCTTGGGGCTGTTCTCTAAAAGGGTGTGGGGGTCCCTTGGGGCTGCTCTCTAAAAGGGTGGGGGGGGGTCTCTCAAGGCTGAACCCCTAAAGGTGTGGGGTTCCCTGAGGTCTGATTCCCATCGGGGTGTGGGGTTCCCTGAGGTCTGATCCCCATCAGGGTGTAGGGGTCCCTCAGGTCTGATCCCCATCAGGGTGTGGGGGTCCCTTGGGGCGGATCCCCATCAGGGTGTGGGGGTCCCTTGGGGCTGTTCTCTAAAAGGGTGTGGGGGTCCCTTGGGGCGGATCCCCATCAGGGTGTGGGGGTCCCTCAGGTCTGATCCCCATCAGGGTGTGGGGGTCCCTTGGGGCGGATCCCCATCAGGGTGTGGGGGTCCCTCAGGGCTGTTCTCTGAAAGGGTGTGGGGGTCTCTCAGGGCTGAATCCCTAAAGGTGTGGGGTTCCCTCAGGTCTGA
This sequence comes from Mohoua ochrocephala, assembly GCA_013398855.1. Lineage (NCBI taxonomy): Eukaryota > Metazoa > Chordata > Aves > Passeriformes > Acanthizidae > Mohoua > Mohoua ochrocephala. The sequence goes on along the minus strand of VZTA01027912.1, from coordinate 19,364 downwards.
TCCCCATCAGGGTGTGGGGGTCCCTCAGGTCTGATCCCCATCAGGGTGTGGGGGTCCCTCGGGGCTGATCCCCCACAGGGTGTGGGGGTCCCTTGGGGTTGTTGCCATAAAAGGTGTGGGGGTCTTTCAGGGCTAAACCCCAAATGATGTGGAGGGGGTCTCATGGGGCTGTTCTACCGAAGGGTGTGGGGGTCTCTCAAGGCTGAACCCCCAAAGGTTGGGGGGAAGTCTCTCAGGATTATTCTTCCAAAGGGTTTGGGGGTGCCTCAGGGCTGTTCCCCCCACAACCAACACTGATGTTATTGGTAACAGGCTGGGTTACACCATCAACAAGTGATGAGCTCAAATACTCAATTTCAGGCTTTTTTCAAGAGAAGGGATCACCCAGAGAAGCTGCCAGGCGATCCACTCCACTCTGGAAGAGGATGAGTAGCAAATGCTTCCCAGAAAACCTCAGCTCCAGCACAGCCAACAAACCACGTGGGCACAAATCCATGAAAAACCACGGATATCATCACCTTTTTACCACACCCACTGTCCCCTGGAGCCCCAGTGAGCCCAGAACTCGTAACACGTGTGGAGAATGCACCTCAGTGAGCCCAGAACATACAACACGTGTGCAGCAGGCAGCAGCCACCACGGAATCCCAGAATCCCTAAGGCTGGAAAAGCTCCCCAGGATTGAGTCCAACCTGTGACCGACCCCCCATCAGAGCCCCGAGTGCCACATCCACCAGGGATGGGGACTCCATCACCCTCCTGGGCAGTTCCAATGCCTGACAATTCTTTCCATGAAGAAATTCCTCCTGATGTCCAACCTGAACCTCCCCTGGCACAGACTGAGGCCGTTTCCCCTTGTCCTGTCCCTGTTCCCTGGGAGCAGAGCCCGACTCCCATCTGGCTGCAGCCTCCTGTCAGGGACTTGTGGAGAGCCAGAAGGTTCCCCCTGAGCCTTTTTTCCAGGCTGAGCCACCCCTCCCAGAATGTAACATGGATTTAACTCCCCCAAACCTACTTGAGGGGATCCTCCTGGTCGCTGTCGATGCTGTCAGCCTCGCTGTCGGGGTCCCCACGCCACGTCTGCTCCACGGTGACGGGGTCCTGCTCGCAGTCACTCCAGCTGTCCTCGTCTGCAAGACACAGCAGCGGAGTCACAGGACACTGTCCCACCTCCCAGCATGGCCAGGGACACCCTGGAGCTCGGCCCCACGGAGCTGAGCCGGCTCTGCCTCGTGCCAAGAGGGAATTCTCCATCCCAAAACTGTCAGTGAGGGACACGGAGCAGGAAACAACAGGAAAGCTCCCAGCTTGGAACAGCCAGAACACACTGGGAGCGATGCTCCAGCCCTCCCATGGAATTCCAGTGGTACTATTTAGCAGCCCCACCAACATTTCCACGCTAAACCTGCAGGATTTGGGTCAGGCAGCATGATTTCTCTGCAGGTGAGACCCACCCACCAGGCTTTACAAAACCCCAGCTTTTACTCCCAGACCACGGGATCTTTTTCCCACTGGATTTAAGAAGGGCTGTTCTTGGCTCTCCCACACAGGCTCTGCCCGTGGGCTCGGTCCTTACCCAGGATGCGGCTGGCCTCGCTCCGGCTGCTCTCCGTGCTCTGGGAGCCCAGCTCTGCCCGGGCGTAGGAGCTCAGCTGGCACAGGAGGGTCTCGCCCACGGGCCCGGGGTTGGATTTCTTCACCTGAGCCTGGAGCGCCAGCGCGTTCCGCCGGGCGTGTTCCGCACAGAACGAGGTGCTGCGGGACAAACCACGGGCTCGTCACCACCCCCGGCCCTCAGCCAGGCAGGGAATCGTGGAGACATTTGGGTGGGAAGAATCTAAAAGCTGATCTGAGCCCCCTCCCAGCCTGACCCCGCTCGCTCTCCCGGCTCCTGCTGCCGGGATCCCTCCCCCGGCACCAAACTCCAAAGTGGATCCCAGCTTTGCCCCCACAGCCGGGCTGGGCAATCCCGGGCCCATCCCCACACGGAGGGGACGCCTCGCTCAGAGGAGCAGCAGCAGCTCCCACGGATCCTGGGCCTTTCCTTTTGCCTCAACGCATTCCTCGGGCTTTTAAGTGCGAGGCTTAAATGCGGGATGCCGCAATAAGCCGGGGATTAAAATCTTCCTGTTTTCCTCCTGCCACAGAAAATGGGGGCTGGGGGCAAATCCTCTTTTGAAGAGGCCCCAAAAGGGATTGCAATCGGCACAGCCCTTCCAAAGGAGCAGCCACCAGCCCTGCAAGAGCTCCCAAACCTTCCGCAGTCCTGCGTTTTCACAGAATCCCAGGATGCTTTGGATTGGGAGGCAATGGAAAGATCATCTCACCCCCCCCCCTGCCATGGGCAGGGACACCTTCCACTAGCCCAGGCTGCTCCAAGCCCCATCCAGCCTAGCCTCAGACACTTCCAGGGATCCAGGGGCAGCCCCAGCTGCTCTGGGCACCCTGTGCCAGGGCCTCCCCACCCTCACAGGGAGGAATTTGTTCCCAGTAGCCCACCCAGCCCTGCCCTCTGGCAGTGTGAAGCCATTCCCTGTGTCCTGGCACTCCATCCCTTGTAAACAGTCTCTCCATCTTTCCTTCACGCACTGGAAGGTCACAGTTAGGTCACCTCTGAGCTTCTCTTCTCCAGAACAAACCCAATTCTCTCAGCCTTTCCTTCTAGGAGAGCTGCTCCATGCCTCTGCTCAGCTTGGTGCCTCTCTGGACTCACTCCAACAGCTCCACGTTTTTCCCGTGCTGGGGGCAGGGCTGGAGGCAGCTCTGGATGCGGGGTTGCACCTGAGCTGGGCAGGAGGGCAGGGAACACCCCCTGGCACCTGGAATCTCTCACGGAGAGCTGGCTGCATGTCCAGCCTGGGAATGCTGAGAGCCCACCCAGCGCTGTGGGAATGCCACCTCTGGCACCAGCAGCAGGGAGAGAAAAGAGCTCCCAGTTAAAGCCAGTGAGGCGGGTGAGTTTTTGAGCTCTTCTGCCTCCAAACATTCTCACTGGATTCTGCCTTCCCCACGTTTTAGGGCACAGGGACCAGGGTGGAGACGAGTGCTGCCCACACCCCTGCAAATCCCTGGAAGCAAGGCTCCCGTGAGGAACCTGAGCTCTATCGAGGTGCCCGTAACCGTTCCATCCCCAGCACTCGGAGCACTTTAAAGGCTTCAGGGAAGCAGCAGCAGCACAACCAGGTCAAAGCTCCACGGGGACCCGAGTGGCCGCGCTGGGGATTATCCACTGGCACAGGCAGCGGGAAGCGCCGGGATGAGGGAGGGACGGCACAGACGGATCCAGTGCGGGGCCTGGAGCACTGCAGCCACCTTCTGCTGGGCCAGGGCACAGCCCACGGTCCCAAAATGACTCCATGGAGTCTTTTCCCAGCTTAAAAACGCTTTGGGAAAAGGGAGATGCTTCTCAGAGGTAACCCAAATGCAGCAGCTGAAGGAGAAGAATCATGGAATATCCTGAAAGGGACCCACAAGGATCACCAAGTCCAAGGCCTGGCCTTACACAGGACATCCCAAAATCCCACTGTGTTCCTGGGTGCATTATCCGAACACTCCTTGGGCTCTGGCAGGGTTGTGACCACTGCCCTGAGGAGCTGCTCAAGTGCTCAACCAGGGAAAGAACCTTTTCCCAAAATCCAATACAAATCTCCCCTGACACAGCTCCAGCCCTTCCTTCAACAGGGAAGACGAAGAGAAAAACCTCCCCCTGCCTGTTTTAATTCCACGGGGTTTGGAACTGCAAAACCAGGAGGAAGAGCCACTCACCCATCCTTCTTCTCGGGTTTGGGAGCGGCGTTGGGACAGCGTTTCCCGTTCTTTGTGGACACGTAGCTGCACTGTTTGAAGGGAGCGTTCCTGTCCTCGAGGATGTGCTTGATGCAGAATTCCTGCCCTTCCAGGCGGGGCTGGGAGCAGGGCCGGGGGGCGAAGGCGCAGGCCAGGGGCTCCTGCGGCCGTGGCACCGGGGTCAGGCGGCCTCGGCTCGTCGGCAACACGTGGATGCGGATCCTGTTCATGCCGACGCTGCGGGAGAGACGCAGAGCGGGGAAAGGGAATGAAATAAACCGCTGATAAAACGGAAAGCGGCAGCGGGAAATTAATTTGAATAAAAGTCTGACCCCTTTAGCAGAAGATGAGGCTGCTCCTACGGAGGTAATTCCCAATTATGTTCGAGGGAACTTTTAGCCCTGCAGAAATCTGCGTGGGATCCTCTTCTCCCAGTGCACCCCCAGTGCCCCTGGTCGCCTCTATCCCGATGTATTCCCGGTGACTCGTCCTGCCCCGCTACCGCTGTCCATCCACGCCTCCATCCCGGTGCCTC
>VZTA01027910.1:0-18891 GCA_013398855.1 Mohoua ochrocephala | reverse complement strand
GAGGGACAGAGGGGAGGATGGACAGGAGGGGCCTGGAAGGAAGGACGGGAGCCTTGGGAATAGGGAAGGACCGGGGGGAAGGATGGGGAAGGAGAAGGATCTAGGACAGGGATCCCGGGAAAAGGACTGGGATCCCGGGAAGGGATTAGGGCTGGACACTCGTGGCTCGGTCCGAGGGTCCCCGCGGGCTTCCTTGAAGGATCCAACCACTCCAAGGAGCTTTGAAAACTCGGGAACGGGAAGGATGCGGGGTTTTCCCGCTTTCCCAGTTCATCCCGGCAATCCTAAAGGACGCAGCTCCTCCGATCCGGGAGAGGGAAGGAGCGGAGCGGATGAAAGCCGAGCCTTTATCCCAGATTTTAGGGAGGGATTGAAGGGATCGGGAGCGGCCACTCCAAGGGCTCCGCATCCCGCTGGAAACTCGGAATTCCCAGCCCTGGAACAGCATCCCAGGGCTGGGAATGGGCTGAAAAAATTCCAGAGGAATTAAAAACTTCCCGAGCCTCCTCGGCCCCACCCCGGAGCGGCTGCTCCGCCTTTTCCCTGCTTCCCAAATCCCTCGGGAATGCGGCCCCGGGACACCCTTCGGCCCTCCCGCTCCTGCGGAATTGTCCCGGCTGGATTTTGCCCTGGGATTGTCCCTCTGGGAGGAGCTGGGACACGCCTGGGAACGGGAACAGGGAAGGTTCCAGCCGGGAAAAACCTTGGGAATAAACGGGGTTCGGCTTCAGGGATTGGGAATGGGATGGGGATAAGGAAAAATGCACTAAAAAGCAGCAAAAAATCCCCAAAAACCGCAATGGGAGGGGGAAAAAAAGGGATTTTGGGATGATTTGATGGAAAAACTGGGGGCTCCAGGCTCTGGATTCCCGGGAAAAGCAGCCAGGAGCAGAATCCAGGCGGGAATGGGAATCCAAGGGTGGCGTGGTGACCGAGGGCCCTGGAGCAGTGCCAGGGCTCTTATTGGGATTTCCCAATTTTCCCAAAATTCCTGGCTCCAGGCTCCCGGATTTTGGATTTTCCCTGGATAAACCGCCCCCCTTTGGAATTGTTTTAATTAAAATCCAAACCCCCGACCCTGTAATTAAAAAAATTAACAAAGAATCACATCAAGTATCCAAAAAAAAGGAACCAAATCCAGCTTTTTTTCCCCCCCCAGAAAATCCTTGGAAAACAGAGCTCCAGGGCAGCCTCCCACCCTAAAAAAAATTCCCCCTCTTCCCAAAAATTCCAAGGATTAAACCTAAGGAACAAACGAGTTTGATTTTATTTACACTCCATGAAGAAAATTTGTATTTCCAGAGGTTTTTTTTTTTTTTAGGACAACAAAATCCAACCGGATTTTTCCAAAGCGTGGCTGGAATTTTGTTGGATTTTTTTCCAAAGTGTGGCTGGAATTTTGGGTCTTCGTCATCCCAAAGCACCGGAGGTGTTGGCAAAATCCCCGGGAAGGGAATAAATCCCCCCCCTGAACCCCTCAATCCCGGAATTTCCACCTGATCCGTGCCGGATCCGCCCATCCCGAGGCAAAACTGGAGGCACTGGTTCCCCGAACTCCCCAAAATCCCTTGGATTTGGGATTCCAAGATAAAACAAAGGAATAAAATCCTCCCCACCCTGCCCCGGAGCAGCACGAGTTTGGTGCACGGGCAGATCTGCCATCCCAAAAAAAATCCCAAATTCCATGGAATTGGAGTCCTTGGATTATCCCTGGGGGATTTTTGACGCTGCTCCAAACCCTCCCCACGTCCAAAAAAAAAACCTGGGAAGGCTTTTCCCCGGGGGAAAGCGGAGCTGCGATTCCAAAAAGCCGGATAACGTCGGGAAAGAAGAGATGGATAATGAAGTTTGGGATAACATTCCACGGGAAAACCCTTGGGAAAAGCCCTCCTCAGTAGTAAGGTCGCCGTGGGTTGTTCTGTAGGGAAAAAAAAAACCAATGGAAAAAACATCAGGATTGGGTGGGGTTGGGCTGGAAGCGGCGCCTCAGCATCATCCCATTGCCATTCCCAGGATCCCATGATCCCATTCCCAGGATCCCATTACCAATCCCATTCCCGGTATCCCATACCAGCGGGTTGGGCCGGAAGCGGTATGCCAGCATTGATCCCATTCCCATTCCCGGTATCCCATACCAGCGGGTTGGGCCGGAAGCGGTATGCCAGCATTGATCCCATTCCCATTCCCGGTATCCCATACCAGCGGGTTGGGCCGGAAGCGGTATGCCAGCATTGATCCCATTCCCATTCCCGGTATCCCATACCAGCGGGTTGGGCCGGAAGCGGTATGCCAGCATTGATCCCATTTCCATTCCCATTATCCCAATCCCATTCCATACCAGTGGGTTGGGCCGGAAGCGGTATGCCAGCATTGATCCCATTTCCATTCCCATTATCCCATTCCCATTATCCCATTCCCGATCCCATTCCATACCAGGGGGTTGGGCCGGAAGCGGTATGCCAGCACTGATCCCATTCCCATTCCCGTTATCCCAGTATCCCATTATCCCATTCCATACCAGCGGGTTGGGCCGGAAGCGGTATGCCAGCACTGATCCCATTCCCATTCCCGTTATCCCAGTATCCCATTATCCCATTCCATACCATCGGGTTGGGCCGGAAGCGGTATGCCAGCACTGATCCCATTCCCATTCCCGTTATCCCAGTATCCCATTATCCCATTCCATACCAGCGGGTTGGGCCGGAAGCGGTATGCCAGCACTGATCCCATCCCCATTCCCGATCCCATTCCCGTTATCCCGGTATCCCATACCAGCGGGTTGGGCCGGAAGCGGTATGCCAGCATCATGCGTTTCCGGAAGGCCTCGTACTCGTCGTCCTCCTTGGTCAGCTCCGCCGGGCGCTCGATCCCGAATCCCGCCCCGTCCACGGCCGTGGTGCCCCTGCGGGAAAAGTGGGAACGGGAACGCTCAGAGATCCCTTTCCCCCGGGAATTCCCACGGGAAGCGTTCCCCCCGCCGCAGTCCCGGGTGTCCTTCCCAAATCCCCGCGGTTGGGATGGAAGCGGGGATGGGTTTCACTCCCTGGAGGGCCGGGAATGGTGAATCCCTACTTCCTTCCCTCTGGAATGTTCCCGGATGGGATCGATTCCTTCCCCTCTTTCCTTATCCATTCCAGGAGCATCGGGAACCATTCATCCCCCTGGGATGGGCGGCTCCTGCCTTTCCCTCTGGGAATTCTGATTCCCTGTCCCATCCACTTGGATCCTCCATGATCCTTGTGGGATTCTTCCGGCCCAGGAGCTCCTGAGATTCCAGGATTCCGGAATTCTGCCCCAGGACATCCCTGAACCCACAATCATATTCCCAGTGGGATAATCCTGGGACAGAGGAGCGGAAATCCTTGGAAAAGCTCTTTTCCGTTTCTACAAGGATCTCCCCCCAAAATCCCTCTGGGAATATTCCCCATTCCCAAATATTTCCTTTGGAAGTCCAACCCACACCTGATCCACCTAAAAAAAAAAAGCTTTGGAATGCACAAAGTGGGATCAAATCCCAACATTTCTGAGCATGGAGCGATGCCAGGACTCGCAGGATCACACAGAGCTCTGATCCCAGCTGGAATATCCTCCCCTGGATGTGTTCCCGAATGTTCCCAGGAATTTCTGATTTTAAGGATTCAATCCTGGGAGAGGGGAGGTGCGGACAGGAATTCTCCTTGGAGCTGGCACCTCCCTATGGAAACTGGGATTGGAAATTCAGGATTTGGGGCTCAGCTGCGGCCACAAATCCAGGAGAAAACTCCCTCCCAAAAAAAATAAAATTCAGGAATTCTCTGCTGGGCCGAGTTTTCCATGCTCAGGGGAGGAATCCCAACTTCCAGCAGGAATTCCCGGATAAAAGGGAGGGAATAATCCATGGGAGCAGCACTCACTTGCTGACGGGGTTTTTGATTCCCTGCCCATCCGATCCCAATCCCTCTCCTTCCTTCCATCCCATTTTCATCAGCATTTGGTATCCGATGTTTTCCACGGTCAGCTTGAATTCCTTGTACTCGGAATAATCCGGCTCCCGGCCCTCCTGCAGCGGGAAAAAGCAGGAAAAAGGGAGGGTTTTATTCCATGGATCACAGGAGAGCAGGGAAAAAAGCAGCTCCAGCCCCACAAAATTGGGATTTTGGGAAAGAAGTGCCAGGATTTCCCAGGATTCCTGAGGAAAGGGGAACGAAGCTCCAGCAAGGAATTCAGCTCCTGAATTCCAGGTTGTTCCCTGGATCCAGGCTCGGATCCAGTTCTTTTTTAAGCCTGAATCCCTGGGGAATGTCAGGCCCCGTGCTGGAGAAAAGGGATGAGCCAGTTCCAGGAATTCCAGGGTTTGGGAAGGACTGGAAGGTGCTCGGATTGTGGGCTTGGGGTTTTCACTTCCCTGCAATCAGCTGGAGAAAAATTCCCATTTTTTCCCAGCTTGGGATGAGCCTGGAGCATTCCCAGAATCCCAGAAATCCTCTGGCTCCTCACCTTCAGTGCCTTGAAGGTCTCCATGAATTTTTCCAGCTCATCCGGCGGGAGGAAATCCCCGATGAAATGTTTCCCTCGGCCCATCTGGGTCAGCTGCTCCGCCCACTCTGGAAAAACAGGGACAACACGGAGGTCACGGAGAATCCTCGGGATTTGGGGAGCATCCCAGGGATTTCTGGGGGTTCTGGAGCACAAAACCTCCCAGGAATGCCCAGTGATATCCCTGAAAAACCATGGAGAATTCCTTGGGATTTGGGGAGCATTCCAGGGATTTCTGGGGGTTCTGGAGCACAAAACCTCCCAGGAATGGTCAGTGAGATCCCTGAAAAACCGAGGAGAATTCCTTGGGATTTGGGGAGCATCCCAGGGATTTCAGGGGGATTTGTGGAGCACGAGACTTCCCAGGAACACCCAGCAAGATCCCCACTCTGTAATCCATCCCGCAGCTCCTGATCCATGAGGACAAGGTGGGATTGTCCCCCCAGCTCCCTATCCATGAGGACAAGGTGGGATTGTCCTGGAGCTCCCAATCCAGAGGGATGGGGTGGGATTGTCCCCACAGCTCCCCCTCCATGAGGACAGGCTGGGATTGTCCCCACAGCTCCCCCTCCATGAGGACAGGCTGGGATTGTCCCTGCAGCTCCCAATCCAGCAGGAAGGGGGGGGATTGTCCCCACAGCTCCCCCTCCATGAGGACAGGCTGGGATTGTCCCTGCAGCTCCCAATCCAGCAGGAAGGGGGGGGATTGTCCCCACAGCTCCCCCTCCATGAGGACAGGCTGGGATTGTCCCTGCAGCTCCCAATCCAGCAGGAAGGGGGGGGATTGTCCCCACAGCTCCCCCTCCATGAGGACAGGCTGGGATTGTCCCTGCAGCTCCCAATCCAGCAGGAAGGGGGGGGATTGTCCCCACAGCTCCCCCTCCATGAGGACAGGCTGGGATTGTCCCTGCAGCTCCCAATCCAGCAGGAAGGGGGGGGATTGTCCCCACAGCTCCCCCTCCATGAGGACAGGCTGGGATTGTCCCTGCAGCTCCCAATCCAGCAGGAAGGGGGGGGATTGTCCCCACAGCTCCCCCTCCATGAGGACAGGCTGGGATTGTCCCTGCAGCTCCCAATCCAGCAGGAAGGGGGGGGATTGTCCCCACAGCTCCCACTCCAGCAGGACAGGATGGAATTCCCACTCTGGAACACTCCGGGATCCCGATCCCGGCTCACCTCGTGTCTTGTCCATCTCCATGCGGCGCAGTTGGTGCTCCCAGGTTCCCAGCTCGCTGTCCACCTCCTCGTCGCTGTCGTAGCCGTGCTGGTGCTGCTGGATCGCCCGCTCCCACATCAGCTGCATCTCCTGCATGGCCCTCTTGTGCTTCATGATCATGTCGTACATCTGCTGCATCTGGGAAACGCGGGAAAACGGGATTCATCCCCAAAATCCCGGCAGGGAACGGCCCGCGCCACGAAAAACGGCTCCGAAACACCCCCAAAAATCCCAAATGTTTCGTGGTTGTGTTGTGTATCTGCTGCGGCTGGGAATGGGGAAAATGTGGGATTCATCCTGGAAATGTGAGCGGAGGAATGGGGAAAATGTGGGATTCACCCTGGAAATCTCAGCGGAGGAACAGGGAAAATGTGGGATTCATCCCAGAAATGTGAGCGGAGGAACAGGGAAAATGTGGGATTCATCCTGGAAATGTGAGCGGAGGAACGGGGAAAATGTGGGATTCATCCTGGAAATGTGAGCGGAGGAACGGGGAAAATGTGGGATTCATCCTGGAAACGTGAGCGGAGGAACGGGGAAAATGTGGGATTCATCCCAGAAATGCCGGTGGAGCACGGCCCGCGCCACAAAAAATGGCTCCAAACCCTCCAAATCCCAAATGCTGAGCCCAAAAGTTGGTGGTCGATCCCACAGCCAGGAGATCCCAGATCCATGGGGGGCTCACATCCAGGAGATCCCACGTCCAGCAGTTCCCACATCCAGAAGACCCCACATCCAGAGGATCCCACACCCAGATCCCCCATCCAGAAGAGATCCCACACCCAGATCCCACACCTGGGAGGTTTTTTGGGCTGGTTCCTCGGAGAGGCCCCTTTCCACTCTGGTTCCCACTGGATGTTCCCAGACATTCCCACCCAGCTCCAATCCCTTTCCCAATCCTGCTCTCAATCCCCCAAATCCTGCAGGAACCCCCTCAGCCCTCCCCTTAGCTGGGATCTCCTGGATTTGGGATTTTAGGGCTGGAAAGGTCCGTTAGGATTTGGGATTTTAGGGCTGGAAAGGTCCTTATTCCCCCAAACTCTCTGCTATTCCCACTGATTCCAGCCCCACGTGGTTCCCAGGCACGAATCCCAGGGATTTAAAGCTGGAAAAGCTCCTTTGTTATTCCCACTGGGAATCTGGGGAGGATTTTTGGGAATCACCTCCTGCTGCTCCTTCAGCTGCTTCTTCTGGGCCTCGGAGAGCTCCGTGACTCCCACCAATCCCACGGGTTTTCCCTTCTCGTATCCCAGACCCTTCAGGTCCTGAACTGGAAAAAAAAAAAGAGCAGGAAAAGGCTTTGGAAAAATCCGGGAGAGCGGAGAAACCAAATCCCAGTTTGGGATGGGCGGGAAGGACCTTCAGGATTATCCCACTCCTCTTTCTGTTATCCCAGCCTGGCTTTGGATGCTTCCAGGGATGGGGTGCTCCCACTCCCAGGAAATTTAATGAATTCCAGCACTTCATCAGGATCCATCTGGAGGGATTTTGGAATCACAGGAGCGGGAAAACCACCGGGAAGCAGCTCCTTCATTGCCAGCTCCGAGAATTCCCAGATTGTGCCAGGAGACTCCCAGGGTTCACAAAATCCGCTTTAAAAATCCTTTTTTCCTTAGGAATTCCTTCCTCAGCCAGCCCCAAAAAAGTGGGAATTAATTATCCAGGAGTTCAGAGCCATCCCCAAATTCCCAGGACTCTCCAGAGCAGCTTCATTCCCAAAGAAAAGCCCAGGAAAATAAATCCAGGGGCATTATCCTGCCCCTGGGAGCTGCAATTCCAGAGGGAGATTCCGATTTCAGACAGGGACAGCAAGCTCCTCCCTTGGAATTCTTGTGGCTGTTGGATCAGATAAAGCCTGGAATTGGATATTCCCGGGATCTGGGCAGGGATTGAAATGGTGATCCCGGGTTCAGAGGGGGAATTCAAGGGAAGAAAACGGTGGGAAAAGACACTGGGATATCCAGGATTCCACCCCCAGGGATTCCCGGACACAGAGCTGGCAGCCAAGGAGACACAAGGGGAGATAAAACTCCAGGATTTCTGCTTCCAGAGCCACAAAATTCCCAGGAAAACCCAACCCGTGGGATGCAAAACCCAATCCCGCTCACCTGAGAGGGGAGAGGGAGAATCCAGCTGCTGGACCAGCTGCGGGAGAGGCAATTCCACCTTTTCCTCCTCCGGCCCCCACCGGCTCTTCCTCTTCTTTTTGGTGGTGCCCGGAGCGGCCGGAGGGGTCGTGGTGGGATTTGGGATCGTGGTGGGATTTGGGGTCATGGAAGGATTCGGGGTCACGGCGGGATTTGGGGTCACGGCGGGATTTGGGACGGCGGCGGGATTTGGGACGGCGGCGGCGGGATTTGGGGCCGGCTGATCCGGAGGGGAGGTGGAGGATGAGGATGGGGAAGGAGAGGCCGAGGGCACGGGAAGGGGCACGGGAAGAGCGGGAGGAACGGGAGAGGGAACGGGAAGAGCCAGAGGCGACGGGATGGGAATGGGGAGAGGGAGACGGGAGGGGAGAGGGAGAGGGGGAGGAGCGGGAAGAGGCAGAGGCGGGAAGCACAGAGGGGACGGAGAAGCCTCGGGACTGGTTTTCCGTTTGAGGCCGGATTCTCCGGGAAAAGGGGAGCCCCCGGGAAAAGGGGAGCCCCCGGAGGCGGCTCTGGCCCTCCGGAATTCCTCCAGCTTCTGCCGGTAGTAGCGGTGCCCTTTGCTGTGGGGCTCGTACAGAAACCTGGAAGCAAAAGGGATCCAGAGCTCAGCCAGGCCGGGATCCGGCCATGGAATTCCTGCCTGGAATGCCCACAGCGTTCCCAGCTCTCCAGCCCCACTCAGAGCTGGGATCCAGCACAGTTTCCTCAGGGTTTTTCCTTCCTGGAACTCCCAGAGCATTCCCAGCTCTCCAGTCAGTCTCAGGGCTGGGCTCCAGCACAGGATTTTTCCTTCCTGCAATGCCCAGAGCATTCCCAGCTCTCCAGTCAGTCTCAGGGCTGGGCTCCAGCACAGGATTTTTCCTTCCTGCAATGCCCAGAGCATTCCCAGCTCTCCAGTCAGTCTCAGGGCTGGGCTCCAGCACAGGATTTTTCCTTCCTGCAATGCCCAGAGCATTCCCAGCTCTCCAGTCAGTCTCAGGGCTGGGCTCCAGCACAGGATTTTTCCTTCCTGCAATGCCCAGAGCATTCCCAGCTCTCCAGTCAGTCTCAGGGCTGGGATCCAGCACAGGATTTTTCCTTCCTGCAATGCCCAGAACATTCCCAGCTCTCCAGGGCTGGGATCCAGCAGTTTCCTCAGGATTTTTCCTTCCTGCAATTCCCAGAGCATTCCCAGCCACTTCCCAGCTCTTCAGCACCATCCCGTGTATTCCCGCAGCCAGTGCAGCTTCCACAAAATTATCTGGGATCAGGGAATGTGCTTCCCTGGTTTTTGGTGCCACATAAACACAATTCCATAAAGGAAAAACAACCCCAAAACCCAGGAATGTGCTGTACTTGAAATCAGGGATCTCCCCAGGGCAAAGCTTCCACCTCAGGCTCCTCTGCACCCCAAATCCGAGCCCCTCAACTCTTGGGGCAGCGCTCCCATAAACTCAGAATTCCCACAATTTTCCCTGTGAATTCCATGGGGAAAAAAGCCCCAAAAGCAGGAATTTGCTGTGCTGAAAGCAGGGATCTCTCTCTGTTGTTCTGCAGGGCAAAGATTCCACATCAAGCCCCTCTGCACCCCAAATCTGAGCCCCTCGACTCCCACCGCTCCTAAACCCCAACTTCAGAATTCCCACAGCTTTCCCCGCGAATTCCCTGGAAAAAGCAGCCCCAAAAAGCAGGAATTTGGGGGTACCTGAAGGCGGGGTTCTCCCTGTTGTTCTGCAGGGCGATGGCCTCCACCTCGGGCCCCCCGGCGGCCACGAACTGGGCCAGTTTCTCGGCGGAGTTCCTGGTCTCTTGGTCGGCTGGGGGTGAAACTTTAAGCAGGGATCAGTACTGGGCCCAACTCACCCCAGACCAGCCTAACCCGGCCTAAGGACCCCAAGAGCACAATTAGGCCAAAAGCTGGGTTTAAAGTGGGAGATTTGGTACAAAGGAACAGGTGAATAGTGTAAAATAGTCAATTTAGACCCGAGTTTGGGGAGCAGGGACGGGGCCTAACCCGGCCTAAAGACCCAAGGGCATAATTAGGCCAAAAGCTGGGTTTAAAGTGGGAGATTTGGTACAAAGGAGCAGTTTAACAGCACAAAAACATCAGTTTAGACCCGAGTTTGGGGAGCAGGGACAGGGCCCAACCCGGCCTAAGGACCCCAAGGGCACAATTAGGCCAAAAGCTGGGTTTAAAGTGGGAGATTTGGTACAAAGGAGCAGTTTAACAGCACAAAAACATCAATTTAGACCCGAGTTTGGGGAGCAGGGACGGGGCCTAACCCGGCCTAAGGACCCCAAGAGCACAATTAGGCCAAAAGCTGGGTTTAAAGTGGGAAATTTGGTACAAAAGAGCAGTTTAACAGCATAAAACCATCAGTTTAGACCCGAGTTTGGGGAGCAGGGACAGGGCCCAACCCGGCCTAAGGACCCCAAGGGCACAATTAGGCCAAAAGTTGGGTTTAAAGTGGGAGATTTGGTACAAAGGAGCAGTTTAACAGCACAAAAACATGAGTTAGGCCCGAGTTTAGGGAGCAGGGACAGGGCACTGCACCCTGAGCTGGGATGGGATGGGAGATAAGAGAGATAAAGCAGCTTTGGGCTCCCAAATCCCAAGTTTTCCATGTGCCAGGTGCTTTTCCACAGGGTTAAAACACTCCAAATTATCCTTAGTCAAAAATTTGGGATTTTTTTCCACGTGGCAGGCACTTTCCCATAGATTTAAAACACTCAGGATGATCCATATTTCAATATTTTGGATTTTTTCCCTGCCTCAGGCACTTTTCCATAGGATTAAACCACCTGGAATTGTCCCTAGTTAAACATTTTGGATTTTTTTCCCTGTGCCAGGCATTTTTCCATAGGATTACAACCCCCAGGATGATCCATATTTCAAGATTTTGCCCCTGAAATTCCCAGCAACAACGGGAAATCCTTTGGAAAACTAAAAATTCCCTAGAATCCCACTTATTCCTCCTCTCACTGCAGCCCTGGAGGCTGCTTTAGGGGAAATTCCCTATGGAAAAATCCCAATCCTCACCCAGAAGAGGGTGGCTACTCCAATCTCAATCCTGTAATTCTCATTTAGAACAAATCCAACAAAAACTGGGGGGAAAAACCAAAAAATCCCCTTTTCCTAAAGGAATTTTCAGTGCTGGAGAATTATTTTGGAATATTCTGGACAACTACAAGGAAAATCCCATTCAAAATCCCAGGAATGTTTTGCTGGGGGTTTGGGAATCAACATTTTTGGCCCAAGGATTTGACTCCCATCTCCTTCCAGTTGGGAATTTTCTTTCCAGGCAGCCAAATTTCCACCCCGAATCCTTTGGAACCAGTCCCAAATAAATCCAAATTTCACTCGTGCTGTTCCCACCCCCCAGATTCCGGTGGGAATTACCTTTCTGGGAAGAGGCTGCCTGGGAATTTTGATTCTCTTTCCTTATCTCTGCCACTTTCTTCCTGTAGTAAAGGAATTCCCTGCTGTTCTTATCATGCAAAAACCTGGAAAACAGAGGGGGGGAAAAAAAAGAGGAATAATTATCCAAATATTGATATTCTGGGATAGAAACAGCTCCAACTCCCACATGGAAAAACGAAGGCATCGCTCGGAATGCACCTAAAATGTGGAATTAGAATTTGGAGCTTTAATCCAAGGATTTGCATCCAAATTTCTGTTGCCTGAGGGAAAACGAAGGACAAATCCTCTGCCCACCAGTGCTGGGATTATATCCAGTATTCCCATCTGGAAGTGGCACAGGAGCTCTGTTCCCAATTCCGGCAGGGAATCCTGGAATGGGGTGGCTTGGGAAGGGAGCTGAAGGATCATCCAGCCCCATCCTGCCATGGAATGATCCCAGGGTGCTCCAGCCTGGCCTGGGACACTTCCAGGGATCCAGGGGTGGCCACAGATTCCCTGGGAATTCCATCCCATTCCTTCCCCACTCTCCCAGCCAGGAATTCCTTCCCAATATCCCACCCAAATCTCCCCTTTCCCAGTTTGAACCCATTCCCCGTGTCCTGGAATTCCATCCCTTATCCCAAATCCCTCTCCTGGAGCCCCTTTAGGCTCTGGAAGAGGCTCCCTGGAGCTTCTCTTCTCCAACCTCTCCTTGGACACTTCCAAGGATGGAGAATTCACGACTCCCCTGAATAAATTTTCCACCCTCACAGGGAAAAATAAACAACGAATCCAAACTTTTCCACCCCTCAGAGGGAAGAACAATGGATCCAAACTTTTCTACCCCTCAAATCCAAACTTTTCCCTCCTCTGGGAAGAAAAATGAACCCAAACTTTTCCCCTCTCACAGGGAAGAGCAAACAATGAATCCAAACTTTTCCACCCCTCAAATCCAAACTTTTCCCCCTCTCAAATCCAAACTTTTCCCTCCTCTGGGAAGAACAATGAACCCAAGCTTTTCCCCCCTCACAGGGAAGAGCAAACAATGAATCCAAACTTTTCCCCCCTCTCAAATCCAAACTTTTCCCCCTCTCAAATCCAAACTTTTCCCTCCTCTGGGAAGAACAATGAACCCAAGCTTTTCCCCCCTCACAGGGAAGAGCAAACAATGAATCCAAACTTTTCCCCCCTCTCAAATCCAAACTTTTCCCCCTCTCAAATCCAAACTTTTCCCTCCTCTGGGAAGAACAATGAACCCAAGCTTTTCCCCCCTCACAGGGAAGAGCAAACAATGAATCCAAACTTTTCCCCCCTCTCAAATCCAAACTTTTCCCCCTCTCAAATCCAAACTTTTCCCTCCTCTGGGAAGAACAATGAACCCAAGCTTTTCCCCCCTCACAGGGAAGAGCAAACAATGAATCCAAACTTTTCCCCCCTCTCAAATCCAAACTTTTCCCCCTCTCAAATCCAAACTTTTCCCTCCTCTGGGAAGAACAATGAACCCAAGCTTTTCCCCCCTCACAGGGAAGAGCAAACAATGAATCCAAACTTTTCCCCCCTCTCAAATCCAAACTTTTCCCCCTCTCAAATCCAAACTTTTCCATCCCTCAAATCCAAACTTTTCCACCCCTCAAATCCAAACGTTTCCCCCCTCTCAAATCCAAACTTTTCCACCCCTCAAATCCAAACTTTTCCCCCCTCTGGGAAGAACAACGAACCCAAACTCTCCCCCCTCCCAGGGAACCCACAACGAACCCCATCCCCACCGCTTCCCGCTAGGAGAGGCGGCGTTTCCTTCGGGAAGAGCCATCCCAGACTTACGAAAAAGCGGGATTATCCTTGTAGTCCTCCATAGCCACCTTCTCTAGCTCGGGGCCGCCTTCAGCCACGAACCTGGCCAGCTTTTCCACCACCTGCCGCGTCTCCGAGTCCTCTGGGGGTAAAACTTTAAGGAGGCTGTCAGTACTTGGGGTTCAACTCACCCCCAAACAGGAAACAGGGAATTACTGCCGAAAACCACGGAGCAGACACATGGGAATGGGAAGAGAAAGGATGAAATGGGGCAGCCAGTTGTAGACAGGTGTCAACATCACAATTCCCGATTTTTTTTTAGGGGGTTCTGAGCTCCCTTGGGATAAGGATTTTCTAGTTGGTCCTACAGGGAAAGCCCAAAGTTTAGGGTCTAGGATGGGGTGGGGAGGGAGCTTAAAGCTCATCCCATTCCCACCCTGCATTTTCCGCCATCCCAACCTGGCCTGGGACATTTCCAGGGATCCAGGGGCGGCCACAGATTCCCTGGGAATTCCAGCCCATTCCCTCCCCACCCTCACAGCCAGGAATTCCTTCCCAATATCCCACCCCAATCTCCCCTTTCCCAGTTTGAACCCATTCCCTGTGTCCTGGAATTCCATCCCTTGTCCCAAATCCCTCTCCAGCTCTCCTGGAGCCCCGTTCCCCCTCTGGAAGCAGCTCCAAGCTCTCCCTGGAGCCTTCCCTTCTCCAACCTCTCCTTGAACGCTTCCAGGGATGGGGAATCCATGATCCCATCCCAGTTTGGAAGTTCCAACTGCACCCAGGTCAACCCAGTTTTAACTGCGGCATAATTGGCTCCCGAGGGATTTATTCCCTACAAAACCCAGCAGGGAAAGAGCAGGAATTTGGTTTTAATCACCACCAGGGATTCCAGATTCCAGCTCCGGAGCCATTCCCAGCTCATTCCCAGCACATTCCGGACTGCGTGGCTGGGAGCTCCAAAAAAAATCTGGATTTTTGGCTTCTGTGCCGAGGAAGGAGCCCAGGAATTCCCACAGGGATCACAGAGAGGGAACGAAACCCAGCGATTTTGGGAATTGTGGGAAGCAAAGGGCAGAGCCACCCACGCTGATCCAACGGAATCGGCCCCAAAATCCTTAAATTAAGGAGGACCCACCTCGGCTCTCGGCATTTTCCCGAGTGCATTTCACGCTCGGATTCAGAATTCCCAGGATTACGCTGGTACAAATCCCACCAGAAACGGTTTCATGGGATTTTGGGGAGGGATAATGGACTCAGAGATGCCACAAAGCCGAGTGTGACTCGCTGAGCTCGTTTTATCCTCCATTAAAACACTCCCGTGAAATTCAGATTCGGAGGCAAATCTGCCTCGGGGCTTCCTGGCCTGGGTTATCCCAATAATTCCTGCCACATCCTTGTTTTTCCAAGCAGTCAGGACCCATGGGTGAGATTTTTTTTTAACTGGAATTTGGGTTTTACCTGGGCACGATCCCGTGCTGGACCCGTCATTAATTTTATTTATTAACACACGCGATTTTCCCTGCATGTTCCCAAACTAATTCCTCGTCTGTCCACCACTCAAACCCCCTAAAATCCCATTTTTAGCACAAGCATTAGGATTTCCTGGAGAGCCCAGCACTTGGCACGGCGTTCCAGAGGTACAAGTTGGAATTTTTAGGATTTATGACCCACCAAATCCATTAGGAAGGGAACATTTTCCCTTTTATCCGCTGTTTTCCCAAGTTTTTGGCTGGCCAAGCAATTGGGTAATTTGGAGAAGATAAATCCTTCCAGGCTGAGGTCAGTAATATTTAAATATTGAATTCAAAAAGGGTCAGGAATATCTAAAATACCAGGAGTCTCACATCTAAAATACCAGGAATTTTGTCCCTCAGATTTTGGTTGGATTTGGAAGAGCCCACCAACATCAACTGCTGGAATTTCCACTCCACAAAGGAGAAATCTGCCCCAAAACTGTGCTGGGAATATAAATTTATGGAAAGCAGGGATAAAATACCCAACCTTCCACTGGGGCTGAGGGAATCCTGTCATTCTCTGATCCCTATCCCAGGATAAAAACCCATCCCAAATCCCCAGTGGGACTGAGAGAATCCTGTCCCACACTGAACCCCTATCCTGGGATAAACTCCACCCCATTTCCTATTAGGACTGAGAAAATCCTGTCCCATACTGATCCCCCTATCCTGGGATCTGAACCCCTATCCCGGGATAAAAACCCACCCCATTCCCCACTGGGCCTGAGAGAATCTTGTCCCAAACTGAACCCCTATTCCAAGAAGGAATCCTGTCCCAAACTGAACCCCTATCCTGGGATAAAACCCCACCCCATTCCCCACTGGAACTGCGGGAATCTCGTCCCAAACTGAACCCCTATTCCAAGAGGGAATCCTGTCCTAAACTGATCCCCTATCCCGGGATAAAAACCCACCCCACTCCCCACTGGAACTGCAGGAATCCTGTCCCAAACTGATCCCCTATCCCGGGATAAAAACCCACCCCATTCCCCACTGGGCCTGAGGGAATCCTGTCCCCACTGAACCCCTATCCCGGGATGGGCATCCCCAGCCCCAGCCTCGAAAGCAGGAGCTGCCACTGACCTTTGATTTCCAACCACTGCTCGTAATCCTCCTCCTCATCCTCATCCGGGGCCTGGAAGACGCTGAGGCGGCTCAGGACGGGGCTGGGTTTGGGATGGGAGAGGCTCCGGGCCTGGAGCATCCGGCTCAGGGCCTGCCCCGGCCGCTTCCCCAGCAGCGCCGGCTTCTTCCCGGAGCTCGGAGCTGGGGCATTCCCGGAGTTGTTGGGGGGATTTGGGGGAGTTTCTGAGGAGAGAATGAAGGGAAGTTATTCCTGGGAATCCTGGGCTTGGTGTGGGAAAGGCTCCGGGCTTGCCCCGGCTTCTTCCCGGAGCTCGGAGCTGAGGCATTCCTGGAGTTGTTGGAGGGATTTGGGGGAGTTTCTGAGGAGAGAATGAAGGGGAAATTATTCCTGGGAATTCTGGGTTTGGGTTGGGGCGTTCCTGGAATTGTTGGGAGGGATGTGGGGCATTTTCTGAGGAGAGAAGGAAGGGGAGTTATTCCTGGGAATCCTGGGTTTGGTGTGGGAAAGGCTCCGGGCCTGCCCCGGCTGATTCTTCCCAGGATTTGGAACTGAGGCATTCCTGGAGTTTTTGGAGGGATTTGGGGGAGTTTCTGAGGAGAGAATGAAGGGGAAATTATTCCTGGGAATTCTGGGTTTGGGTTGGGGCGTTCCTGGAATTGTTGGGAGGGATGTGGGGCATTTTCTGAGGAGAGAAGGAAGGGGAGTTATTCCTGGGAATCCTGGGTTTGGTGTGGGAAAGGCTCCGGGCCTGCCCCGGCTGATTCTTCCCAGGATTTGGAACTGAGGCATTCCTGGAGTTTTTGGAGGGATTTGGGGGAGTTTCTGAGGAGAGAATGAAGGGGAAATTATTCCTGGGAATTCTGGGTTTGGGTTGGGGCGTTCCTGGAATTGTTGGGAGGGATGTGGGGCATTTTCTGAGGAGAGAAGGAAGGGGAGTTATTCCTGGGAATCCTGGGTTTGGTGTGGGAAAGGCTCCGGGCCTGCCCCGGCTGATTCTTCCCAGGATTTGGAACTGAGGCATTCCTGGAGTTTTTGGAGGGATTTGGGGGAGTTTCTGAGGAGAGAATGAAGGGGAAATTATTCCTGGGAATTCTGGGTTTGGGTTGGGGCGTTCCTGGAATTGTTGGGAGGGATTTGGGGCAGTTTCTGAGAAGAAAGTGAAGGAAAAAGAGTTCCTGGGAATCCTGGGTTTGGTGTGGGGAAGTCTCTGGGCCTGCCCCGGCTTCTTCCCAAAGCTCGGAGCTGGAGCATTCCTGAAATTGTTGGAGGGATTTGGGGCAGTTTCTGAGGGGAGAATGGAAATTATTCCTGGAATCCCTTTAATTTAAGGTTTTTAAGGACTAAAGCGCCCAGTTTGAAGGGATAACCCCCCAAAAACTTCAAGGGAAAACCCCTCAATTTTAAGAGAAAAAAACCCAAATTTTAAGGGAAAAATTCCTCCTAAACTCCCCGGGAAAAGCTCAGGGAATATTTTCAGGGAGCAGCAGGGATCCGGAGCCCTCCTGGGGCCAGGAAGGACCTACCGGCATTGGATTTTTCCCTCTGGAGCTTCAGGAATTGCTGCAGGAAGCTCCCGTCGTTCACGAACTTGTTGGACACGGAGGCTTCGCTTTCAGAGCCATCATCGCTGAGCAGGGGAAGGAAAACAGGAGCTGGAATTTGGGAGCTTCCCAGCCCTTCCCACGTGGGATTCGGGGCAGGAAAAAACCCAGGAATTGGTCATTGTCCTTACCTACCACTGAATTCCCAAAACAACCCCAAACCTCGTTGCTGCTCAAGGATTTATCCATACTCCCCCCACCCGCTTCCTGCTCCATTAAAATGGGGATTTTCCTTCCCTCAGCTCCACCAAAACCGGGATTTTCCTCCCTCAGCTTCACCAAAACCGGGATTTCCCTCCCTCAGCTCCCCTTTCCCAACCATCCCCCGGGGTTTCCCGGAATTCCAGCGTACTCTCCGAGCAGCGGGAGCTGCGGGATGCTGAGGGAATTCTGCCGCGCCTGCTGCTCCAGCCGGGCCTCGATCTCCCGTTTTTTCTGGGCGATCAGCTCCTCCTGCTGCAGGATGTTCACGCTCGTCTTGGCCGACTTGGATTGGGACACCCCGAACCACCGGCTCGCCTTCCCTGAGGGAAAAGGGCGGGAATTAACGTGGGAATCGGCCGGAATCGAGGGTCGTGTCCCCTGAGGGAAAAGGGCGGGATTTAACAGGGACCATCCCGAACCAAGGCTCGCCTTCCCTGAGGGAAAAAGGCGGGATTTGACAGGGATCATCCCGAACCAAGGCTCGCCTTCCCTGAGGGAAAAGGGCGGGAATTAATGTGGGAATTGGCCGGAATTGAGGGTCGTGTTCCCTGAGGGAAAAGGGCAGGATTTAACAGGGACCATCCCGGACCGAGGGTCGCCTTCCCTGAGGGAAAAAGGCGGGATTTGACAGGGATCACCCCGAACCAAGGCTCACCTTCCCTGAGGGAAAAGGGCGGGAATTAACGTGGGAATTGGCCGGAATCGAGGGTGGCGTTCCCTGAGGGAAAAAGGCGGGATTTGACAGGGATCATCCCAAATCAAGAGTTGCATTCCCTGTGGGAAAAGGGGGGGAACGAACAGGGATAATCCCGAATCGAGGGTCGCATTCCCTGTGGGAAAAGGGGGGGAACGAACAGGGATAATCCCGAATCGAGGGTCGCATTCCCTGTGGGAAAAGGGGGGGAACGAACAGGGATAATCCCGAATCGAGGGTCGCATTCCCTGTGGGAAAAGGGGGGGAACGAACAGGGATAATCCCGAATCGAGGGTCGCATTCCCTGTGGGAAAAGGGGGGGAACGAACAGGGATAATCCCGAATCAAGGGTGGCATTCCCTGAGGGAAAAGGGGGGGAATGAACAGGGACAATCCCGAATCGAGGGTCGTGTTCTCTGAGGGAAAAAGGCGGGATTTAACAGGGACCATCCCGAACCGAGGGTCGCGTTCCCTGAGGGAAAAAGGCGGGATTTAACAGGGACCATCCCGAACCGAGGGTCGCGTTCCCTGAGGGAAAAAGGCGGGATTTAACAGGGACCATCCCGAACCGAGGGTCGCGTTCCCTGAGGGAAAAAGGCGGGATTTAACAGGGACCATCCCGAACCGAGGGTCGCGTTCCCTGAGGGAAAAAGGCGGGATTTGACAGGGATCAGCCCGAACCAGGGTTCGAACTCCCTGAGGGAAAAGGGGAGGAATGAACAGGGATCATCCCGAAT
>VZTA01027908.1:17185-38326 GCA_013398855.1 Mohoua ochrocephala | reverse complement strand
CTGCTCCCCAGCCTCCCCTCCCTGCCTGCCCATCTGGCCAGCGGCTTTTGCTGGAGCGAACTGGATCTCCTTCCTCTCTCTCTCTCTCCCTCCCCTCCTCCCTTTTTTCTCTCTCTCCGTGTTGCAAAAAGGACTTGTGAAAGTTGTAGACGTGAGTCAGAAATAGCTCATAACTCAGCAGCGCCCGGCAATTCCTCCCCCCGCGGCCCCGCCGGCAGCTGGAGCGGGATCTGACCGAGGGGAGATAGGGGATTAAGCAGACTCCTTTGAAAGGAAGTTTATCTAAGGCACAGTGGTGTGGATGAGACTGGCCAGGACGGCTGCAGGAGGAGGAGGAGGAGGAGGAAGGCTGGGTCCCAGCGCAGCCCTCCTTGGCTGGGGAGGCAGCAGGAAGCAGGGCAGGGTGGAAATGTTTGGGAATTGGGGTGTCCTTGGGGTGCCAGCCTGAGTCTCTGCCTGTGGATGTGCGGCCTCCCCCAGCTGGGGAATGGATTTCCACATCCACGGGGAATTTTGTCTCCGGGCGGCTCAATCCCAGGAGAATGAGCAGGAGGGTCCCGGTGTTGGCAGGGAGAGCAGGAGACCCCCCCGTGCTTGCCCACGCTGTGCAGTCTCTTTGTCACCCCGCTGATGGGGACAGGACATTTTCGGGGCACCAAGCCAGCGGGAATATTAATGACATTCCCGACAACGTGCGCTTCCAAACAACCAGGGAGCTGCTGGGCTCAGCAGCATCTTGGGTTAGGGGGTTTTTTTGGAGTAGGGACCCTCTTCCCACAGATGCCTGGAGGTGTGTGTGGAGATTCTCACGTTGTCACTGCAGTTACAGCTGCAGGAAAGGAAAAAAACCCCAAAAACCCCGCTTTTGGGTGTTCTAAAACATTTAAAAATAGGTTTATTTCTTTACCACTTTAAAACTCTGGGAAACTTGGTGGGCACTGTCAAAACGTTGCATTTGGGGATTTTTGGTGTCGATGGTCTGCGGGGTGTTGCCATCCTGGGACGCGGTGGGAGCAGCAGATCCCACTGGGATCCTGCTGGGATCCAGCAAAGCCCAGGGAAGGAGGTGCTGGAAAAGCAGCACCCTGAGTTGTCAGTGCTGGCTTGGAGGCACCTGGGAATGACGGGGTGCCCTCTTGGGGTGCCCTCTTGGGGTGCCCTCTTGGGGTGCCCTCTTGGGGTGCCCTTGGAGCTGGGGGTCTCCCAGTCTCTGTTGGGATCAACTGGCTGGAAGGGGAGAGGGGCTGGAGGGCGCCCGGGGAAGGGAGGAGAGGAGTTTGGAGCAAACTGCGGGAAATTGCTTTTCTTTTGTCTGCTGCAGCGGGGAGGGCAGCGGAGCGGAAAAGTGTATTTTGTTGATTTGAAACTCGAGTGAAATGGGTAATGAAGACAGATCAATACCAGCCCTTCTGCGTTCCCTCTCCGGGAAAAAAAAACCCAGCAGCCCGTCCATCTGGGCTCGCGCCGAGGTTTTTCCATCTGAACTCGGAGCATCCCTGTCCGTCCCTCTGCTCCTTCCCAAAGCCCCCAGCTCTGCCAGCCCGGAGCCACTGCCACCATCCCGCTCTGGGATTGGCCTTTTGGGTTCACAGAGGGGCAAAGTCACTTTAATCCCCGTAGATTCATCGGTGTGAGAGCTGTGCCATCACCCCGTGCCCGTGAGGGGACGTGGGGACGCTGCCCGGGTGATGCTGAGGGACAGGGGCTCGCTGAGGAGGGGTCTCAGCGCTGTCACCTCTGCTGCCGCTGTCCCCAAGCGGTGACCGGAGCCCAGCCAGGTGTGATTGGGGCCTCCCCAGTGGGAGGGCTGCGCTAACGAGGATGCGCTAATGAGGATGCACTAAGGAGGATACGCGTTGGGCTGAACGTGCCGGGGATTGATTCCTCCTTTTCTTCACACCATGCTGAACATCGGGGCCTGGTGTCCTCCACGCCGGTGTCCCCTCACCTGCTCACCCTGCTGCCACCCCACCCAGGGCGCTCGAGCCTTTGGTGCTGGGGCTGTTCGGAGTGTTCCTAAAGTTGTTCCTAAAACCCAGCCTTGGCACATGGGGCTGAGTTTCATTTCTCCTCTGACCCTGGGTAGATTTTAGTGCCACCCTGCTGAGGTCCAGAGGGGGCACAGCAGTGTTTGGGTGGCCCTGTGCCACCCCTCGGGGTTTCTAAGCCATGGCTGGGGTCACCTCGGTGTCAGTGGCATCACTGCCTGGCCCTGGGCACTGGGAGCACTCCCAGGCTGTCGGAGCCAGCTGGATCTTGGAGCTCACCCAGGGATGCTGAGTGCAGGGAGGGAGGCCGGGATGTGCCTGGGGGGTTGGGGTTGCTCTTCTCCTGTGAGGATCGGGTGCTCTGGGGTGGGATTTGCTCATCCCCTGCCCCTAAAACAGCACAACTCGAAGCTGCTCTCGGTGGTTGTTTCCCCCTTTCTATTCCCAGCCTCCTCGGTTTGTTTCTGTTGGGTTTGGATTTGAAAAGAGTGGTTAAAATTAGGAAAAACAGCACAGAAGTGTTTTTTCCTGTTTCTAATTGGGAGTTAAACCCCAAGATTGGATCAGAGCAGGGATGCGCAGCCCCGAGCTGTGCGGGAATCCCAGAGCACCCTCTGCAGAGAGAGGGGTGCTCATCCCAGTGATCCCAGAGCCAGCAGGAATGGGGGGATGAGTTCTGGGCTGGGCCTGAGCTGGGCTGTGTGGCCGAGGCGGGGACCAGGAGCTGCCCCTTCCCGTAGCGGCGGTGACGTGCGGCCCTTGGGGACGCGGTGGCTCTTGCGGTGACCTCCCGGCCTGGGTGACGGCACGGCAGGAGGTGATGGCTGGAGCAGGGATGTTTGGAGGCTGACGGAGGATGTCCCCGGGCCGTGCCAAGCCAGCTGTCCCCGGGGTCAGGAGGGCACCGTCCCTCTGATGACAACCCCGCGGCGCCGGCAGCCAAGGCCGCCAGGCCGTGGCTTTCCCCGCTCCGCCTCGCGCCTGGGAGTTCAATCCGCTTCCCGTAAAAACAACCCAAAAAAAAAATCTAGGAAAAATTTCTCAACAGCCTCGTTCCCCGTCCTGCCTCGTTCCCCACGGCCAAGTCCTGCTTCCCTCAGCCGCCTTTGGCTCAGGGAGGGAATATTCCCTGGAATACCTGCCTGCTTTTCCACCCACCGCCCGCTGCTCCCGCCCCGTCCTCTGGCACGCAGGGATCGCAGCCGGGCCCGCCTGGAAAAGCAGCCCCTGGAGATGCCGCTGGCCGGCCGGAGCAGCGCCGGGTGTTTCTGGGAGCAGCCGGAGCTGTTAGTAAGCAGTTTCTGTGGGGTGGCAGCCGGCCAAGGCGTGAGTCAAACCCTTCCTGACTCGGTGTCTGGCAGATGCCAGCTCGTGACGCGTCGGGCTGGTCCCCAGCCGCCGCCGCCGCTGCTGCTGCTGCTCCGGGGCTGCTGCCGGGACCGGCTTCCCAAGGGATGTGCCGGCTGTGAGGACATTTCCCAGCTGCTCCGGTTCCTGGGGGTGGTGGCAGCTGGGTAACACTCTCCCCTCACAGCCCCTGTGCTGCTCCGGTGTCCAGGGGTGACACTCACCCCTGTGCCTCTCTGGTGTCCAGGGGTGACACTCACCCCTCACAGCCCCTGTGCCTCTCTGGTGTCCAGGGGTGGCACTCACCCCTCACAGCCCCCGTGCCGCTCTGGTGTCCAGGGGTGGCACTCACCCCTCACAGCCCCCGTGCCGCTCTGGTGTCATGGGGTGGCACTCACCCCTCTGCTGCTCTGGTGCCCAGGGGTGACACTCACCCCTCACAGCCCTTGTGCCACTCTGGTGTCCAGGGGTGACACTCACCCCTGTGCCGCTCTGGTGCCCAGGGGTGACACTCACCCCTCACAGCCCCTCTGCTGCTCTGCCCAGCACCCTTCAGCTCTCTGGTTGTTCCAGATTTTGAGGCAGTCTCTGCCCAGGTCCCGCTGTTATCCAGGGATGCCAGGCTGGCCTCGCTCCCTGCCATGGGGAATCTTGCACATCACTGCTGTGGCTGCAGGTATGGGGTGTCCCAAGGCCACACGGTGCTGTCACCCTCCCGGGGTGAGCCCCTGTGGGGCTTTTGGCAGGTTGGGATGGACATTCCCAACCCCATTTCCATCCCCATTTTGTTTTCTTGGAGCAGCAGCTCTCTGTCACCAGCGCTTGGGACAGAGAACCCCCAGCACTGGGGTTTGCTGGCCCATACTGGGGTCAAGGCAGCGCTGGAACATTCCCGGCACTGGGGCGTGGGATGAACGGCAGCAAAACCGGCTGTAAGTGGGAATTTCCTCTTTTACTAAAAGTTCCTGCTTTCCCTGGAAACCTTAGCTGGGAGAGGAACGTTTTCCACGCTGTGGGGAAATTCTTCACGGAAACCGAGAAATCAGCAGAGCCCGGGTGCCCCTCTCAAGTTCACCCCATTCCCACCTCACCCCCACACGGATCCGCCATCATTTCTCCGTGTCAGCTCCGCATCCGAGCGTGGGGCGGGGGGGGGGGGGGGGANAAAAAAAAAAAAAGCCATTTAATGCAGACAAAGGTTGTATGAAAATATAATTCTGCTTTTGTTAGCAGCCATCAAACTCTAAAAAGCGTCACTTTTGTTTTCTTGTAACATTGTGAAAACCTCGTGTCGGATCGAGAGCTGGGGCCCTCTCGACTAATCGCCTCTCCTTTGTGTTTTTAGATTATAGGGGCAATTAGTGTTGTCAAAACCTCTGGCAATTCTCTTTGCTCTTGACAGGGTGTCAGTCCGCTGGGCGAGAAATGGAAGGTGTTATAACTCTCCGGTAATTAGGATGCCTCCGATTTGAAAATGCCAGCAAACGTGTTCGAGGGGCCGCGGGAGGGGGCGGGGAGCCCGCTCGGGCTTGGTTGGGGGGGGGAGGATGTGGAGGAGCAATTAATTAGGGGCTCTCATTCCGAGCACGTTGCCGGCTGATGAATTGGCAGAGGGAAATTAGCGGCGCTCCTGGGCGCGCACCTCGCTCTCCTCGCCAGCTTCCCTCCTGCCCAGATGTTCGCCCGGGGCTTGGCACAGCTGGCTGGGAGCACCTGGGTGCCCAAACGGCGGCTCCTCGCTGGGTGCTGGTGCCACGGGGCTCTCTGGTGGGTGCCAGAGCCTGGCAGGGCGCTGGGGCTCGTTCCTGAGCTCCAGCCTTTGAGTGGGAACTCGGAGGAATGAATCAATAACTCCGCCACGGAGGTGGCTGGAGGGGGAAACGCTGGTGACAAACAGAGCTGGCCCCGTGTCCGACGCCTCCCTGCAGCAGAATGCCTGAGTAAATAGATAAGGCTCTGCAATCTCCCTTGAAGGTCAGCTGGACACCCACCACGGACGGGAGGGACTGCACGGGGCCGCCCTGTGGTCCCATCCCCGCTGGAGTGGCTGGAAGGGGTCCAGACTGGGCAGTCTGGGCATCGCTGGGGGTCCTGGGCAGGGGGGGCTGGCAGGAGCCAGGCTCTCAGTGGGGCTTTGCTGGGTTTCTCTGCTCTTTGAGCTCCTGGGATGAGGGGATGAGGAGTTGTTTAGTTTGGATCAGAACCGGGTCCTTGGCTCGCAGCTGGAGCCTGGCTCGTGCTCTGCCTCATCCCACACGCCAAGGAGCTGTTGCCTCTCTCTTCCTGGGATCCCCTGGAAGAGCCCGTGGCTGCCGGTGGCTCCCGACCAGCAGTTCTTATTTGCTTTCCCAGGAAAAGGGGGCATCCAGGAGGGTCATTACATTACAGCGAGGCCCTAACTCTGCCCAGAGCCTCGGGAAGGGCTTTGGGCCCGTGGGATGGGTGAAAAGCTGGCACAAGGCAGCTCTCGATGGCTCCATCCGGGCATTGCTCCACCTGGGCAGGACCCAGCAGGGCTGGGATCCATCACCGACACCTTCTCCGGAGCTTTGCCGGGGGGTGTGGACCCGTGTTTTGATAACCAAAGGCAGGGGCTGGCAGGTTCCCTCGGCCCTCCCTCCTCTTGGCACGGGAATGACAGGAGTTACTGGTGTCAGCTGGAGGTAAAGCTTTGATGTGCCTGTGGAGAACCCCGTAACCTCTTCCTCGGTGCTCTGCTCTGCGGAGTTATTTGGGTGATCGGTATCTTCCCACTTCCCTGGCGTTTCCCTCCACCCTTCCCATGCTCCCAGCAGGGGAGGGAGCTGTGGTTTGATGCCGAGTTCCCCCAGTAAATTGCATTTAAAGGAGAACCCTCGGCTTGGGGGGGAGCTCACGGTTCAGGAAGCTTCATCCTGGTGCCAGCGGCACCGTGGGGCACCTCGCTGCCATTGCCACGTCCCAGGGGACGCACCGGTGGCCAGGGGCTTCATCCAAAGGTGACAGAGGGATGGGGGACGTGGAGATGCCTCTGGGAGAGGCGCTGTTGGTGTTTGGGGTGAGTTTTGCGGGTCGGGGTCGGGAGTGGTGACGTGTCCTTGCTGCCGCAGGTCCCCGTGTCCGTGGCCATGATGTCCCCACAGATGATCACGCCGCAGCAGATGCAGCAGATCCTCTCCCCGCCCCAGCTCCAGGCCCTCCTGCAGCAGCAGCAGGCGATAATGCTGCAACAGGTAACGCTGCCCCCGGGGCTGAATCCAGCCAGGAAATTCCCACTGGGGTCTGGGAATGCTGGAGTTTGTTGGAGGTAGAAAAATGGGTCCTTTCCTTCTTCTTCTCTCCACGTATTTCCTTTGGGATTCCCAGCACGTCCAGGGATGAAAAGAGCTGCAGGTGCTGACAGTGCTGATGCTGCCACCCTGAGCCAGG
The DNA here is from genome assembly GCA_013398855.1 of Mohoua ochrocephala. NCBI lineage: Eukaryota > Metazoa > Chordata > Aves > Passeriformes > Acanthizidae > Mohoua > Mohoua ochrocephala. The sequence goes on along the minus strand of VZTA01027908.1, from coordinate 31,583 downwards.
GTCTTAAAACCCAGAAAATTCCTCCTCGAGGGCTGATTTGGGGCTGCCCAGCTCCTGGGAAAAGCCGGGCTTGGGGCGGACGCTCCTGGCTCGATGTGCCCCAAGCAGAGCCCCCCGTGGCCACTGCTGGGCTTTGGGCAGGTGCCTGTGCCCAGCTCCAGACCTGAGGTTTGTTTCTCATGGCCCTGCTCGGCTTTTCCAGAGGTTTTAGTCAGATGGGGAGGGAAGAAAAAGGAGAAGGGAAAAAAAAAAAAGCAGATTTCCACTCCGAAGCAAAATAGATCTGCTTGGGTAAACAGCTCCCGCCGGCTGGGAGAGAGGGAGAAACCCCACAAGCATCCTCCACACCCTTCCTCCTGCCTCCAGTACCTGTTTACTCCAAACAGGCTGATAAGGATTCAAGGTTGGCCTCAGGGAAAGAACAAAGGGTAAACACTACCCTGGGTGGGTCCTTCCACAAGCCTCTTTGGAGCCGGATAAAGAAACACGTTTGACTGCAAATTAAACAACCCAGGCCGGAATAGCTCACATTCTCCACCGGCAGCAAACCAAACATCACACCTCTCACCCCTGACCCAATGTTCCTGCTCCCAGCCCGGCCACGCCGCAGCGCCCTGGCTCGGGCTGGCTCGGGGGTAAACACCCAGCCCCTCCAAACCTGTTCTCCGACACAAACAGCAGCTCGCTGCTGGCAGCCCCGAGCTGATAAAGGCTTCCCGGCATCCACGGGGACATTCCTGAGCCCCCGAGAGAGGTTGGGAGGGGGCTGGGGGAAGGGGGGGGGCTCGCTGACTTCCCCGTGCCTTTCTCCCCCCTCCCTGCACGCAGCAAATCCATCACCCACAGTTTATTTAGGGGCCAGGGTGAGAGCTGGCGGCGATGCCGGCGGGTCCCAGCACTGCCTGTGGGTACTGGGACCCTCTCCGGTGGCTCTTTGTGGATCCAGGGGGTTTGGCCCTGTTTGAATGGCCCAGCAAATGCCTCTGCTTTGATTCGAGGGGCTGTTTGGACTGCAGGGCTGAAGCCCAGCTCTCACAGACCCGGGGTTGTGGCTGCTCCTGGCCCTTCCCAGCTGGGACCCTCCCTGGCTCTCACAGCACTCACCAGGGGTGTTTTGGGGTCCCACCATGCCAAAACTGGGGTTTCTCCACCCTGAAATGCTCTGTGATGTGCCAGAGCACCCCAGCCTGCTTTTCTCTCAAGGGGCAGCGGGTTGGCATTAAAATAAACAGCAGGTTGGGCATTGGTGGTGTTTGCGGGGTTCAGCGTCCATGAGGATCCAGAGTTCTGGGGTTCCTCTGCTGCCCCGACTCCTCTGGTGGGTCCTTTCCCTCCCACCCTGCACCGGGTGACACAGGGAGCCTGCCCTGGTGACACAGTGGCTGTGGCAGAGCCTCGGCACTGGGCACAGGGGAGTGAGGTGGGATCGGGGTGGTGAGGTGGGATCATGGTGGTGAGGTGAGATCAGGGTGATTCTGCTGCTGATCCTGTTGCTCTCTCCCCTTCCCAGCTGCAGGAATACTACAAGAAGCAACAGGAGCAGCTTCACCTACAGCTGTTGACCCAGCAGCAAGCCGGAAAGCAGCAACCCAAAGAGGTGAGCTCACCTGGAGGGCTCCGGGCCAGCAGAGCTGGCAGGGGGGACCAGCACAAAACAAGATGTGGGGCAACCCCACCACCCCAGGGAGCCCACAGGGGGGGGGCATGGGGGCATCCTGCTCTAAGGGTGCCAGGAGGGCCAGTCCAGCCATGGGGAGTTGTTGTTCTTCCTCCTTTTCCTCCTCCTCTTCCTCCCTCTCTGCGATCTGGTGCTTCCAGGAGATGTGAGGTGGGGGGTACCAGCATTGGAGGGGCCACCGGACCCTCCCTGGTGACAGGGACAGGTCACAGCCCCCCAGCACAGAGCGAGGGCTCCCCAAATCCCCCCGTGGCAGGATCAGAGGAGGCTCAGCCCAACCCTTGCTCTGCCAGGCTCTCAGCTTGGGCAGCCCAGTCCTGGCTGAGCTGGGCGAGTGGGCAGGGCTGGTCAGGTGGCAACCAAAGCTGGGCTTTTCCTGCCGGGAAGGGCGGCTCTCCGAAACCCAGGGAATGTGGGAAACAGCAGAGATCCCAGCATGGGGCTTTTCCAGCAGGAGACTCTGAGGTGGGCAGGGCTCTCCAACCCCCAGGACCATGTTGGCAGCACTGGGCAGGTGGGTGCCTGGTGGAGACACATTTTATGCCCCTGTGATGGCACCAATCACCGAGGTTTTGCCCCTGAGGGCACAGTGGTGCCCCCCGAGGGGTTGTGGCTGTGGTTTGGGGACAGAGCCCAGCCAGGCCACAGCATCGCTGCCTTCCTTTCCCTTGGATATTTTTGCCCCTCTCTCTTCCCAAAATGCTGCACATGGGGGTATTTTTGCAGTGCATTTTTGCAGAATTCATGTCTGGCATCGCTGCCCCTCCACCGAGTGCCCTTCCATGGGCTCCCAGTGACAGGGGACGTGTCCCTGAGCCCCTCACTCCACATCCCTGATGCAAGCAGAGGTGCCAGGGGGCTGTTCGTGGCCATCACCCCTCCCAAAACCCAGCACCCTGATGAGACACCCAGCACTTAAAACTCAGCTTTTTGGCAGGGAGGGAAGATTTTAAGCCCAGACTGTGTGTTGGGGTGGCACAGGGGGGACTCGCTGGCAGAGCCATGTCGGCATCAAAGGGACCAGGGTGGCTGCAGTGGCTCAGGGTCACCAGCTCCAGCCTCGGGCAGGCTCTCACTGTGGGATGTTGGTGCTTTTACAGGGTCAGGTTTATCGGAGCCATCTCCAGGAGCTGCTGGAGCTCTGGGAAACGGGGGAGGCAGAAATGTGAGCTTCCTCAAGGACTTTCCTGCTGGCCCCGGCGATGTTCTCTCGCAGCACCGAGCAGGGATATAATTAAGCTCTAACAAAGCGCTTGCTTAGCGGGCTCCGCTTTAAAAAGCGCGTGTTAACTTTTAATTAAATGGTACAGAGGAGACGGGAAATTTATCCAACAAGAAAGAGAGGCTGGAGGGGGGAGGGAAGGGGTGTTGGATGCTGCTGGAGGGGTTTGTGTCCAGCTTTCCAGCTGGGAAAAGTACCGAGGAGGTCCCAGCAAGGGGATGTCAGTGTTTCCCCTCCTCAAATTCCTTGGATAGGCTTTGGTTTCGCCCCGAAAATTTGGGTAGCTGGTGTTCCTAAAGTCAGTGTTCGCCTTTGCCTGCTGGGAATGGCGATGCTGTGGCTTCCCTGAGGTTCAGGGAAGAGCTGGAGTGTCTGGGATGCCTCCACAGAGCCACTCTTGGATCCTTCATGGAAACCCACGGCCGGATTCAATTCTGGCCCTGCTGCAGGATTTGTAAACCCAGCACCTTCTGCTTCCCCTCTGCCCGATTCCGAGGGCTCCTCTCGGCGCTGCTGTGAGTCAGCAGCTCGGAGCGGGATCCTCAGGTGGGAACCGTGCCGGGAAGGAGCCGGGAGCAGGGGCAGCACCTCCGGGAGGAGCAGCTCTGATCTCCTCGGGAGCAGGGGCAGCATCTCCGGGAGGAGCAGCTCTGATCGCCTCGGGAGCAGGGGCAGCACCTCTGGGAGGAGCGGCTCCGATCTCCCCGGGAGCAGGGGCTGCTGGAGAAGGGGAGGGCAGAAAAGAGGATGGAAATGTGAGGGAAGAGCCTGTCAGCAGCATCCTGTCCCTAGGGATGCAGGGATGCTCCGTGTCCATGGGCGCTGCAGCACACTGGGGGCATGAGGAAGGGGCAGAGCAAGGCAGCTGATCCATGAATCCCTGCATCCCGCCGGGATGGGGCTGAGCTGCGGCACATCCCGGCCCATCCTGGAGCATTTTCCTGTGCCAGGGTGGGAGGGTGAGCCCCCAGCCTCCAGCAGCATCCTGGGAATGGGTGTGAGGGAAACAAGGAGCAGCCCCTCTCCCTCACATCTCCCATCCCTCTCCTCCCAAGACACTTGGCTCCTCCAAGCCCGGCGCGAGCAGCATCGGGGTGCAGAGACCCCGACATCCCCTGGGAGGGTCTCCGTGTGTCCCCAAAGCTGCCGAGGGCGGGGGTCATCCCTCTCCCGAGGCAGACAGGGTGGGGAGGAGGGGCTGCTGGCGCCTAACCCCGGTGTCAGCTTAATGAAGTGCTGCTGTCAGTCCCGCGTGTCACGGCGCAAACTCCTCCTGATGTGCTCATAAATCAAAGTGACGGCGCCTCTTGCCCCAGTAGCTGCACCCACTCAGCTGCGTCTAATGCACGGCGATGCTGCAGACCCCCAGCCCCTCGCCGGGAATGGGCTGGGAATGGGCTGGGAATGAGCTGGGAATGGGCTGAGGGGACCCAAGTGCAGGATTCCACCCCAGCACAGAGCCAGCTCCTCTGGGAGTGGTTTTTCCAACAGGAATGAGGTTCATGGGGATCACCGGGGTGGGAGATTTTTGGGGAGGTTGGGGCTGTCATCCAGGCTCTCCCCACCTTGGTTTCTCCAGGGAAACCTTGGCTTGGAGCCCGTGGGCTGGTGGATGGCTCTGCACCTCTTCTCCCATCACTCTGGGGTTTAGAGGTCTGTGGTGCCACCGTTGTTCCCTAGGGATGGCAGATTGGCTCCCCCACAGGATCAGGCCTTGGTTTGGCTTGGATTTGTGTTCCTGGGGCTGGTCCTCCTGTTCCTGGTCTGGGGAAGCTGGAGGGACGTGGATTTGAGGCACGTGAAGGTGCAGGTTCAATCCATCACCAGCTTCAACACCGTCCCTGCCAGAGCCACGTGTGGGTCAGGGCTATTCAGGGGGTCCGACTCCAGCCAGGCCAGGTCGGGAGAGTCCAGCTGGGCTGTGGGATGCAGGCAACGAGCCCAGGGATCCTCCTGACCTCATCCCCTCCCAGCTCCTCGGCCTGGAAGTGACGTGGAGGAGGCTGTGTCGGAGCAGAGCTCGGGCTTGCCCAGGAGCCCTCGGGGAGGGCGGTGGTGGAGCCGGGAAGAGGAGGAGAATCCCATCCTGTCCCATCCCATCCCTTCCCATCTCTGCTGCTGTTTCTAAGGGTGAGGACAGTGTGTCCATCCCACACAAGCTTCCCCTCACCGGGAGGGGACACGCTGAAGGACAGAGAAGCTGCTGTGAAAGCCCTCGGGCTGCAGCCTAGTCCTGCCCTTTTCCCTCCATCCTGCTGATCCCACGGCCTGGAGCCCTCGTGGCTCAGGAGTCAGGGCGAGCGCAGGGATTTCTCCTCACTGAGCAGGAATTGCTTTGATTTGTGCCTTGATCTTTAAGCCTCAGAGGTGCAGGGCTGAGACAGAGCCAGGGAGGATCCAGATCTGACTCTGGGGAGGCAATTCCACCGTGGCCTTGAGGAGGAGAGGACAGGGAGAGTCCACACATCCCTGTGAGGCTGAGAAACCGGAATTAAACTCTCTGTGCCCTAGACAGGACTTGTGGTCCTGCCTGATGTCACAGAGAGGGAGATTTGGAGCCCATCCTCACCCTCTGATTCACAAAGCCAAGGCTGAGCATCAACAGCATCCACAGGGATCCACCTGCATCCAGTGGGACCCGGAGTGCTGGCCCCAAACTCAGCCACGGACTGGGATAGCCCCAAACTCAGTCTTGGACTGGGGTGGCCCCAAACTCAGCCATGGTCTGGGATGGCCCCAAACTCAGTCGTGGACTGGGATGGCTCCAAACTCAGTCATGGACTGGGATGGCCACAGAGAGTCTATCTGCTGTTCCCTGTTGATGGAGCCTCAGGGATCGCTGGTTCCCTGGAATTCCCAGTGCCTGGGGGGCCTGCATCCCCACGACGCTCACAAAACAAGGACATCCCGATCGCAGAGCTCTTGTTCTCAGTGAGAACACGGACATGGAAATACTCCTTTGGGGGGCTGCAGAGTGCAGCGAGGGGAGGGGGGGATGTGCCCCAGCACGGCCCAGCCCGGCTCCTCGTTCCCCGCCGGCACCGTCTGCCCAAACGGGGGGGTTCGGGGGGGTTCACGGGGTCACGGAGCCGCCTGCCCCACTAATGAGGCCGGGCAGCCCCGGGGCAGCTCCCCTCTCCCAGCCGGCTCGGATTAGCAGCTGCCTGTCCCCAGCCCTAATTGAATTCTCTCCCCTTCACTTAATTCTCATGGATTTCTCGGCGCCTCCCCAGGGACCCGTCCTGCCTAACTAGTTTAGGGCCAGCGATGCTGGTCAGAGCCAGGCCAGCTCCAGGAGGGGGTGGGGGGAGAGTCACCTACTTGGGGGGTGCCTGTGGCCGGAGTGGGGACACCGGTACTGGCGCTGGGCACCCCCTCCCCTGCACCACTTTCAGCCCCTCACCAAGAAGGGGCTCCTAATGGTCATTTTTGACAAACAGGGATCATTTTCTGCCTTACAGGAGGGTTCTGTGCCTGTCGCCTGCTGGGACCCCCCTTTTTTTACACCGACCCCACAGCTGAGCCTCCCCCGTGGGACCCCCCCCAGCCGGGCTTTGCGGGTTCCTCCCGGCACAGCTCCGAGCAAGCCCCCCAGCTCCTCCATCTCCCTTTCTTTCCAGCGCTTTATTTTTCCCTTCCCCTTTTCCCTTGCCTTCCCCTCCTCTTCCGATAGATCAAAGGCTCCGTCCGGCTCAGCCGGGAGCCGAGCAGGCCCCGCAGCAGGATGGAGGCACCGCCGGGCGCGGTGTCCCCGCCGCTGCCACCCCTCGCTGCCAGCGCCCCTCGCCGCGGCCTCCAACCCCCTCCTGCCCTTCCAGGCCGGGAATAAGGCTTGGATTTGTCCCTCCTTTTGTCTCGGCAGCCGTTGGGGAACAAGCAGCTGGCCTTCCAGCAGCAGCTCCTGCAGATGCAGCAGCTCCAGCAGCAGCACCTGTTAAACCTGCAGCGCCAGGGCCTGGTGAGCCTCCCGCCGGGGCAGGGCACGGTGCCCCTGCAGACCCTGCCCCAAGGTAAGGAGCCCGGCCTGGGGGGGTTCCTGGGCTGCAGCTTGCCCAGCTCTGGGTGAGGGGGGCTGGGGAGGGGCTGGGTTTTGTGATGCCCCCAAAGTTTGGGGGGTGATGGTGTCAGCGGTCGGAGCCGTGTGGGGTTGGGCTCTGGGTTCCTGTGGCACCTGTGGCAGAGGGGTGCGGGGTTGGGGCACCTCTTCCTCTGGCAGAGGGGGGCCAGGATATGGGGGGNCACCTCTTCCTCTGGCAGAGAGGTGCTGGCATTTGGGGCACCTCTTCCTCTGGCAGAGGGGTGCAGGGTTGGGGCAGCTCTTCCTCTGGCAGAGGGGTGCCAGGATTTGGGACACCTCTTCCTCTGGCAGAAGGGTGCCAGGATTTGGGACACCTCTTCCTCTGGCAGAAAGGTGCCAGGATTCGGGACACCTCTTCCTCTGGCAGAGAGATGCCAGGATTTGGGACACCCCTTCCTCTGGCAGAGGGGTGCCAGCATTTGGGGCACCTCTTCTTCTGTCAGAAGGGCGCCAGGATTTGGGACACCTCTTCCTCTGGCAGAAGGGTACCAGGATTTGGGAAGCCAGGCTCTCCTCCCTTCTGGGAACAGCTCCATGGGTGCCTTGTTTTTTGTTTCCCAATGGGGCCGTGCAGCCTCCCCTTGCTGTGCCCAGCTCCAGGTGATGCTTTCCCAGTGCTGGGTGAGATTTGGGGTGTCAGGGAGCAGGGAGGGTGCCCTGAGTGCTGTCCCACGTCCCTGCTGACGCTGGTCACTCCTGTGCCACAGCTGTTTGCCCCTCGGACCTCCAGCAGCTCTGGAAGGAGGTCACGGCCGCCCAGCCCGTCGAGGACAGCATTAAGCAGGAAGGTCTTGACCTCACCACCAACACCTCCAACTCTACCTCGTTTTCGGCCGCCAAGGTCTCGCCTCCCATTTCCCATCACCCTCTGCCCAATGGACAGAGCACCATGCACACGCCGAGAAGGGACAGGTAGAGCCGGGTCGGGCCCTGGCACTTTGTGTTTTTCTTCCTGGAGAGGTGGAAGGGGCCGGGATCCATCACCCACAGGGCTGGGAGGGGTGGGGGGGGTTTCTGCCCACCCTGTAAATGAATCCTAGTGCTGTTTTGCTGCACCCCTGTGCCAATGGAGGGCAGAGAATTGTCACTGTGGGGTCTCCCATGGGTTTCCCAGGGCTGTCCCCGTGCCTGGGAATGCTGGAGCATCCTGGCTGCCCCATCTGATGGCCCCTTTCCCTCCTGCGCAGCTCTTCCCACGAAGAGACCCCCGGCTCCCACCCGCTCTACGGCCACGGAGAGTGCAAGTGGCCTGGCTGCGAAACCCTCTGTGAGGACTTGGGGCAGTTTGTCAAGTAAGTGTCACCTTTTGGGGGAGCTTTTTCTGCCTCAGGCTGGGACAGAATGGAGCTGGTGGAGGGGAAGATCCTGAGAGTTGCTTCAGACACCCCAAAGTCTGTACCCAAGAGCTGGGTGACCCCATGGAGAAGGAGAAAACGCAGCAGGGGTTGCTGCTGGTGTTGTCCCATCCTTGGAAGTGTGACAAAGGTGGAAGGGGATGAGCTTTATGAGCGCTTCCAAGGCAAACCAGTGGATGAGTGGATGATGTGGAGGAGGCCAGAGCCCGGGCAGGTGCCGGCAGCAGGCGAGGGGGGCTGGCAGCGCTGGTGGGGGCGCGGGGGGGAGGCAGCAGATGGCAGATGGCACCGCTGACACCGCTTGTGGGCTCCGGCGCTGACTGATTAACTCTGCTGTCGGAGAGCCCTCTGCTAGCGTCAGGGTCAAACAAATTGTTTTCACGCTTCGTCAGAGGTTTACTTAATTAGTTCATTTGCAATTAGATCTCTTTGTAGCCGGGATTTTTAGCAAAGACATCAGAAGGAGCTGACGGGCTGGCGGGCTCCTTCCCCCGCCTCCCCGGCTGTCTGCTCGCCGAGCGCCGCGCTCCGCGTCGGGCGGGTTTTGGGCTTTTCCAAACTCATCCTCTGTCCTCTGCCACGCTCTCAGAGCTGCCTCCAGTGGGAACATCCCTCGGACTGTGCCAGCTCACTCATTCCCAGGGAAGGAGCCGAGCAGAGGCCTTGCCCGGGAGGATGAGGAGGTGCGAAGGCACCCCGGGGATGGATGAGTGAGAGGGTGATTCAGCCTCCTGTGTCCTCCTCGCTCTGCCTCTGAGTCATGGGGTGAACCCAGATAAGGCATCTCCTCCCGCCTGGCAGGGCATGTTGGAGTGGCACGGGGCAGATGAGCCAGCTCCGGGTTGGGAGCTGGAGCTGGAGCTGGCAGGGAATGCCCGGGGCTGGCTCAGGGGGCTGGCAGAGACAGCGTCCCTGTGTCCCACCTTGCTGGGCACAAGGGCAGCCTTCCCCGGGGTTTCTGTCCCCTCCCTGCCCATGTGGGCACAGGTCAGGGTATGGGACAGACAGACAGACAGAAAACTTCCAGCTCCCAAAAGCCAAGCCCAGCTGGAGCCTGGACCCCGCCTCGAGTCCGGGCACCAGCTCAGAGCCTCCTCTGAGCATCCCCTCCTCTGAGCAGCTCGGGTGGTCCGTGCTGGGCTGGGAGGGGGCAGCGTGGCCTTGGAGCTGCGGTTGATCAGGGTCAGGGGCGGTGGGAAGTGGCCTCATTCCCAGCCGGCACAGCCTTGGCTCCGATAGCTTTTTGTCCCTGGAGAAGCAGCCGTGCCCTGGCTGTGCCGTGCAGGGAGAGGAGCAGGGCTGGGGCTCTGGGGGGGTTGCTCACGGATGGGTTTGGCAGCTGGGCCCGGTTCCCTGACTTGCCTGTGCAAGCCGGGGCTGGAAGGCTCTCGCAGGGTGAGACTCCTGCCTCTTCCGCATCCGGAGCCAGCCCGGAGAGCGGCTCCTGGGGTGGCTCAGTCTGAGTCCTGGGGAACATCTGGCACACGGCCCCTGGGACCCCCCCCAGTGTCACCTTTTGGGGTGTTCCAAGGGTGGCATCTGCCCAGAATCCCCCTCCAACCCATCCCGCTCCTCTCCAGTGAGGCTCCCTCAGCTTTGTGCCCACCCCAGCGAGGACATGGCCTGGCCTTGTGACATCCTCGGGGGGGCTGGCTGTGTCCTCAGGCTGTGTTCCCGGGCTGTGTCCCCAGGCTGTGTCCCCAGGCTGCTGCTTTGCTGTGTTTGGGGGCGAGGTGATGCCAGGATGTCCCCGGCTCTGCAGCAAGTGACAACCCTGTCACCAGGAGCCCCTCCCCTCCCCAAGGAGGAGGGACGGCGGCGAGGACCAAAGGTCCTGGTGCTTCCTAAACAAAGCAGCTCATAAACACGAAGCAGGGAGGTGGCAGGATGGGGAACAGCCTGGAAATGCCACCCTCTGCCTTCGGGGCTTTCCTTGGAGGGTGTAATCCTTCCATAAGGCTGCCTTTGTCCTGGAACCTGCTCCTCTGCTCCTCCTGGCACCTCCTGCCAGCAGCCTGCTCCAGGAGAATCCGTGGGCTTTACCTCAGCCACAGGCTGCTCCTGAACACCCCAAAGCTGCCACTGAGTGTCTCAGTCACCCTCCTGCCCAGGTTTGGGGTGGTGGCACAGCCTGGTTTGCTCAGTCACCTCCGTGCCTCAGTTTCTCTCGTGCTCACCCCACTTTGGGCAGCGGTGCTGCAGCATCCCTGAGCAGTTTGCAGGTCGGGGCTGATCCCAGGTGTGGCCCCAGCAGAGGGGCTGAGGTTTGGGCATGCCCAGGCCTAACCAAGCCTCCGTGCTCTCCTCCCCAGACACCTCAACACAGAACATGCACTTGATGACCGAAGCACGGCCCAGTGTCGAGTCCAGATGCAAGTGGTACAGCAGCTGGAGATACAGGTGGGTGTGTCACCCCAGCCCCCACGGCCACGGCGACAAAAAGCCACCTCTCTGTCACCCTGTGCCTTGGCTGCTCCCCTCAGGAGAGGGTGACAGGGTTGGGGACCGCAACCACCCTCCTGGGGACTCGTTTTAAACATCCTTCCCAAACAGGAATCCTGCATCCAGGTGGAAATCAGACCCTCAAACGAGTTCCCCTCTCATCCCAAAGTGTCCCTGTGGGTAACAGGAGATGCCTGAGATGTGGAAGGCAGGAGCTGCCAGGAGGGTTTGTCCCCACAGGGGGGGGACATGGGCTGTGCCACCTCCCTGGGAGCCCCAGGGCTGCTTGGAAACCAGGCCACTTATTTTGGTGGCTGAGCGTGGTCTTCGGAGCCCAACTCTGGGGTCTCTATTTTTGGCAAGGCAGTTCTTTAAATAGTGCTTTTCCCAGCCTCTCCGAGCCCCCAGCGTGCTCCGCAGAACTCGGTTAATGGAGAAGGGAGGGGGGGAAAAGGGGAGGAAATGGGAGGGGTTGGGAAATGGGATGGGGCAGGGGGTCACTCCCTGAGACCCCCGTGGTGTGACAGTGCCTGGGGCTGGCAGGAGCTCAGGCCGGTGTGTGCCCATGGCTGCGAGTGACACCACGGGGGACACCGGCCCAGGGCACAGCGGGACGAGATGTGCAGCACCCTTGGGACCCCTCCCCACCCAGAATTAGGGGGCTCACAGGTACTGTGAGATTGGGGAGGGGACACAACCAGACCTGGGTGGGTGTGGAGGCTGCATCCTCCGGGGTGATCCATCCCGCTCCCCATCCCTGCCAAAGCCAGAGGTTGAAAGCAATTCCTGGAGCTTAAAGACGTGAGGGAAAGCAAGAAGGGAGGAGGGAAAAAAAAATTAAATAAATAATAATAATAAAAAAAAAAAAGCTGAAGGGCGAGAGCAGAGCTGTGTGTGCCGAGAGAGAGAGAGGAACCTGCCACGGAGCCACCAATTAGAAAGTTTGGAGCGCGGAGCTCCCGCTGTGCCGGCGCGGAGCGTCTGCATCACGAGGGGAGAGCTGTCAGCTCTAATGAGCTCCGCCGCAGCCGGAGCCGCTCCAAACTTGCGGCAAACTCCGCTCTGCCTCCTGCTTTTAACCCCTTCCTCGCCCGCCCCGGGGAGGGGGGGCTTGGCTGGTGCGCGGGGACCCCCCCGAGTTTGAGGGGTGCCGGTGGAAAGGGAAGGTGACGGGAAGGGAGCGGGGTGTCAGATCCCATCGGCTGCGCCGGGCTCAAAGTCTCTCCTGGTGCCACAGTGAATATTTCACCCTTGCCCGCACTCCGGGGAGTAAACAGGCGGCAGGGAGCAATTACAGCGATGTGGGAATGCGGGCGGATGGACGGAGGGATGGACAGGGAGCAGGAGGAGGGCAAAGGGGACAGGGACAGTGACAGCAGGCACTGGCCACGGGGACAGGAGCACCCAGGAGGGACAGCCAGGGCTCTGGTGGGTGGCCCTGCTGGTGGGTGGCAGCCTGGAGGCTCTGGGAATGGCTCCGTGGATTTTTCCCCTGAGTGCACACACGGAGCTGGAGCGGCCCCTGTGCCCCCCAGGGTGGGTGCAGCAGCCCCCACTCAAGGCCACAGCCCTGCTGGGGCTCTCAGGAGGTGGCACCTCGAGGGGACATCCTGGGGGTTGTTGCCTGTCCAGACCAGGGTCGGGGGCTCGTGGCAGCTCCTCCAGGCCGTGGGCACCTCGGTGGTGACTTTGGCACTGTCTGACCATCCCCTCCTGCTTCCTGCCTCCCTCAGCTGGCCAAGGAGAGCGAGCGTCTCCAGGCAATGATGGCCCATCTTCACATGAGACCTTCAGAGCCAAAGCCTTTCAGCCAGCCTGTAAGCGTGAGTCCCTTCCTGCCCTCTATGTCCCCTCCCCGCTGGCTGCTGTCCCCTCCCTGCCCTGTGCACGGTCTCCTGGATGGGCTCCGTGGGATGGACGTGCCCTGGCCACCCTCTGGCACAGCCTGGCCCCTTGTGCCACGAGCAGGAGGGAAATGCAGCTGCTCCACCAGCTGAGACATGGAGTGGGTGCATCCCATGCCATGAGTGCATCTCCATCCCATGAGTGCATCCCATCCCATGAGTGCATCCCCATCCCACGGGTTCATCCCACAGGTTCATCCCCATCCCATGAGTGCATCCCCATCCCATGGGTTCATCCCACGGGTTCATCCCCATCCCATGAGTGCNCCTGTAAGCGTGAGTCCCTTCCTGCCCTCTATGTCCCCTCCCCGCTGGCTGCTGTCCCCTCCCTGCCCTGTGCACGGTCTCCTGGATGGGCTCCGTGAGATGGACGTGCCCTGGCCACCCTCTGGCACAGCCTGGCCCCTTGTGCCACGAGCAGGAGGGAAATGCAGCTGCTCCACCAGCTGAGACATGGAGTGGGTGCATCCCATGCCATGAGTGCATCTCCATCCCATGAGTGCATCCCATCCCATGAGTGCATCCCCATCCCACGGGTTCATCCCACAGGTTCATCCCCATCCCATGAGTGCATCCCCATCCCATGGGTTCATCCCACGGGTTCATCCCCATCCCATGAGTGCATCCCCATCCCATGGGTTCATCCACATCCCACAGGTTCTTCCCATGGGATGTATTCATCGCCATCCCACGGTTGCATCCCCATCCCACAGTTGCATCCCCATCCCACTGGTTCATCTCCATCCCATGGGTTCATCCCATGGGTTCATCCCCATCCCATGGGTTCATCCCATGGGTTCATCCCCATCCCACAGTCACATCCCCATCCCACAGTCACATCCCCACCCCTGGCTGCATCCCACCCTTTCCAAGCCCAGCAATGCTCCCCCTAGCCCTGCCTGCTCCCCGGGGCAGGAACCACCGATGTTCCCAGAGCTCTCCCAGCCTTCCCAACCCCTCCCTCCCCTCCTGTCCGTGCAGCTGAACCTGGTCTCCAGCGCCACCCTCTCCAAGAGCACTTCCGACACGTTTCCCGACGGTTTACCTCATCCCCCCACCTCGGCCACGGCGCCCATCACCCCCCTGCGGCAGGGCCCCTCCGTCATCAGCTCTTCCACTTTACACAACGTGGGGCCCATCCGCAGGAGGAACTCGGAGAAGTTCTGCACCCCAATCTCTTCAGGTGAGCTCCGGGGTGGGGCTCAGCGCCCTCCACGGGGTGTGGAGTGAGGGGCAGAGTGGGTCCCTTCACTCCAGCCCCTCCCCCGGGTCGTTGTCCCCCTGCAGAGCTTGCACAGAATCACGAGTTTTACAAAAACGCCGACGTCCGGCCGCCCTTCACGTACGCCTCGCTCATCCGGCAGGTGAGGGGCTCCCTGAGCCACGGGGTCCAGCTCTGCACCCCAGAACGCCTCCCTGAGCCCCCCCCCCCACCTGCTGAACCCCCATCTCTGCCCTATGGGATGGGTGTGAAACCCCCTCGAGTGACGGCCTTGTCCCCTCTCTGGCTGCCCAGGCCATCCTGGAGACCCCCGACAGGCAGCTAACGTTGAATGAAATCTATAACTGGTTCACGCGGATGTTCGCCTACTTCCGGAGGAACACGGCCACCTGGAAGGTGAGAGCAGCCCTGCCTGGCACCCTGGGCTCACCCCATTTCACCCTGAGCTCACCCCAACCCACCCTGAGTTTACCCCATTTAACCCTGAGCTCACCCCA